>PVKU01000943.1:0-368142 GCA_004027475.1 Anoura caudifer
GTCCTTGGGGAAGTCCTTTCCATCCCCCCTGGCTCAGAGCATGGCCACAGCTGTTTAACATATCTATGAAACCAGTTAAAGGTTATAGATATGTTAAATGACCATTCTGGGGGTTATCTGCAAAACCATTGCTATGCAAAACAACTCAATGGCCCTGCTCCATTTGTCCCTTCCCCCAACTCATACCTGTGGGGGAGGGAGTGAGGACATCTTATATGTCCCTCTAATATTCCCTGGACACCGTGAGTTCTGGGCCCCATTCCAACTCCCTTTTTGGGCCCCCCCCCTCTTGGCTGCACCCTGTTACACCATCACAGTTCTAAATTATTTGGCAAAAAGTGGATATAAAGTATTGCTTCACATGGTCCAGATTTACAAACAGGAGGTGGCATATCTGGGATTTCAAATGAAACAGGGTGCCAGGAACTTGATGGCAGATAGAAAGCAAGCCATTGTTATACTACAAACCCCAGAGAAGTGGAGGAAACTTTGTGGGTTATTAGGAATTATAGATTCTGCCAAATTCGGATTCTAAACTTTGGACTTATAGCAAAACCACTGTACAATTCCTTAAAAGGACTGGACTCTGAACCTTTTGAACAGACAAGGATTGTCAGGTAGCATTTGATTCTGAAACTGAAAAAGACCAGCATTCATGCTGCCTGTCACATACCAAACCCAATAAGCAGAGACAGGATTGAATTTTTATGGGAACTTTATTCAGATGGCTGGTGATCTGAGAAGATGGCGGGTTTATACCCTAAGGGACTGTTTTACAGTTTCCTTTTATGTAAAACTGTTTTCCTTTTATGTCCTAATGCCTTGGACAGAAAAGGATCGGAAGTGTTATTAAAGGGGGAATCCTAGAACCTGAGTTAAGAATAGTGGTCAAAAGGGCTTGGGACAAGTGTGACATGCTTTGCTTACCTTCCTCCAAGAAAACCACTTTTCTTAAAGTGGGGTATTGTGGAATTGATCCCTACCTTTGTCATTTAGTTGTTATAGTTTTGATGGTGCCTTCTAACCTTCTTACCAGATCTGCCACCTCCAGAATATGACAAGGATGCCAACTTGTCCAGCAGTGCTATCCTTTGGACATTGCACACGCTGCTTTCCAGGGACAGCCAGCTCAGCTGACCTGGACTCTGCAAGATCCTTCTCCCTCTTGTGAATCCTTCCCTTTACTCCAGACCCCTCTTATTATTATTATTATTATTATTATTATTATTATTATTATTATTTATATAGAAATCCCTGGACCAGGGGACAGGTAGGATCGTGCTCTTGGCAAACAGGAAGTAGCTCCAGAAGAGCAAGACCTTTGTCCATTGTCTTTGTAAGATTACAAACTCCAGAAGTGTTAAAGGATTGTAACAAGGTGAGCCAGATCACTGGAGAGTAGAGAGGGGAATCCCAATCTGGCATGAGAAGCTGCTCCCACTCTCAGGGAAGGGAGGGGCCAGGGAGAAACTCAGCCTAATACCAGCAGTGACCTTATTTCTGTGTGTAAGCTCAGGGAAGTTTATAGGTAGTTCAGAGTATAAAAGAAAAAAGGGCTAATGTAGATGGACCTAGTGTGTCAGCTTTACCCATGGGAAACCCAGAATTAAGCTATAGAGATGCACATTTTCAGCATCAGATATTAAGGTCTTGGGAATTCATTTTTTCAATGTCTAGTAAGACCTTTATTGCTGTAGTCTAGGTAGGTCACACTTTCTCATCTTATATGGCTAACCCATAAGACATAAGTCCTACACCAAAATATGTTCACCAGTAGACTATCTGGTGGCCTTATATTTTAGCATTAGAAATTCCCCAAGATCTTGAAGGCACATGTTTCCAACAATCTTCTTACTTGTGGAAAGTATCACATGTTGAAGCCCATCATTTAATCATTTACAGAGGACTAAAACATATAACTAATTAAAAGACCTAAAAGAACCACCAACTGGGGCACATACCCAGGTAGCAAAAAAATCTTCAACCAAAGATTTATTCATTGAATACGGTTGTGAGTACACAAAACACAGTTTATTATTGTATTATCATTTAACATAGATTTTATTCATATATTATTTATTGTATTTTTCTATATGAACAACTTGAAATCTACTTTTGCCTCACCCCATATTTAGTATATGTCAAACACTGTTGTAGACACTGAGGTGTATAGGACAGATAAAAATCCCTATGCTCACAGAGTTTATGATCATTTGCATGTGTGTATGTGTGCATGTACATACAGATAAAAAAAGAAATATATAAAGTATATAGTTTGTAAGAGGAAGTTAATGTCTATGGTAGTTTTGTACTGTGACCAATTGGCAAAGTTGGAACCATGTTTCCCAGAATCCCTTTCCTTATGTGGGTCCTAGTTGAAGTTGGTCAAAAATGGAATTTACCAAAGGTTGTGAAGCTGGAAGTGAAGCGGCAGTCGCTGTCTGAAGATCATCATGGTTGATCAGATGCTATGACAGATAGCCACAGTGGATTCTGCCTTGTTTTCTCTTGCCTTGATCTGTGTCCAGCTCTCCTTCTGACATCTGCTCTTCTGACCTATAGCAACCTCAGGTGGACAACAGCAAAGGCAAGAGCTTCCTGTTGACTTCTCCATCTGCTCGGCCATTCCACCCTGCTCTAGCTGGATGTGCCCCACATCCCATATTCCCTTGCAAGCTCCTACTTGTCCATCTGAAGAAACAGTTCTTCATAAGAGTGGGGTCAGAAATTTCTCTGCTCCCCCAACTACCTTTGCAGACCTTGTCTTGATCAACTTCTTGTATGATCAATTGTGTAACATTTTATTTCCATAATGTACCATATTTCATATTAAAAAAAAAAAGAAACTTCATTTAGGATTTCTCACCAGAAGACAGAGTTTGTAAAACAAAGGATTAACAGTTGCACAGGGAGAGCTCTGTATCTTTCCACATTTTATCACTAGTCAGGCCCTGAGACAGAGTCTCCATGTCTTAGCACATGGCTGCATGGTGAGGGAGGGTAGGGTAGGGAATGTCTGTGTTTTGGGAGAGCCCGTATGTATTTAATGAGTATAGCCCAGGCCTCTTCTTCACTCACTTCTTTCTGGGAAGGTTCTCTCCAGGTCTGACTAAATCTGTTCAGGGCAGTGGAGCTTGTCTAGTCTGGGGAAGAGCTAAGCTGGGAGGGGTTGGCCAGACCTGGGAAGCATGTTCATAAGGATCACAAGGGCAAACAATCATGCCACTTTCCTTCAGAAGTCAGAAAACTCACCTTTTCCCTAGCTCTTACATGCTGTTTTGAACATACTTTTAAATAGGTGGACATAAAAAATGGCCTATACCAGGAGGAATTTCTTCTGAAGCACTGGTGGTAGTAAAGTTTTGATGTGGTGTTAACTTTTGAACCTTGAAGTTTCTGTGGCTTAAAGGAAATAAAATCTCAAGCCAGCAAGGGATAATGCTACTGGAGATGCCAAGTGGTTTTTCACAAGATTGGCAACAACAGGTATCTAATAAAGACTACGGGGAAGCCTTTGTCCCTGGTTCCTGGGAGGTAACCTCTAGGTCCTTGAAATTTTCCAAGCACAGCCAGTCCCCTACTTATGATAGTTCAACTTACAATTTTGCGAAAGTGATATGCATTCAATAGAAACTGCACTTGGAATTTGGATCTTTTCCTGGGCTAGACATGTGTAGGACAATACTCTCTCATGATGCCAGGCAGTTGCGGTGAGCCAGGGTTCCCCGACAGCCATGGGATCATGTGGGTAAACAACCAATACTCTATAGTGAACTGTGTTGCCAGCATTTTTTGGATATTGTGTGTTCCCCATCCCATCAGGTCTATAAAACCTCAACCTGTATCTCCTGCTTCTGGTGAGAAGAGGAAGGCAATTACTCTTGAGATGAAATGCAAGATAAGTGCCCAACTATAGGCCAATGTAAATGTTCTGAGCATGTTTACTGTAGGCTAGGCTAAGCTATGATGTTTGGTAGGTTAAGTGCATTAAGTGCATTTTTGACTTATGATATTTTCTGATAAAATGGGTTTATCCAGAGATAACACCCATCATAAGTTGAGGAGCACTGTTAGTAGGAGTTTCTTTGTTAATCATGTTGGTTCCTCCTTGAGCCACACTTAATAGTTGATGCCTAGGAGGTGACTCATGGTGGACCCGTAAGGAGATAACTCAGGATGGGACCAGCTGTGCCAGAAAGACCAACCATGTGGTTAAAGTATTGGAGCTTTGAGTCATGTGATAGCGATATGAGCTTGAACTGCTGGCAGGGGAGGGAGACTGAAGATTGATTTCAACTGTGCTACCAATGATTCAATCAATCGTGCCTAAGTAATGAAACTCCGGTACAAACTCTGGGCACCAAAGCTTGGGCAACAGCCTGTGTACTGTCTCACGTCAGAGAGCTGGGAGGGCAATGCGTGCCGGTCCCCAGGGAGAACACAGTGGGAACTTCACATCTAGGACTCTCTCAGTCTTTGCCCTGTGTCTCTCTCCCTTTGGCTTGTTCTGATTTGCATCCCTTTGCTATAATAAAATTGTAATCATAAGTATAACACCTTTCTGAGTTCTCTGAGTCATTCAAGAGATCATTAAATCATAGAGGATAGTTTTGCCAGCTGGTTAGAAATGAGGATGGCTTGAGGACCCCAAATTTGTGACTGGTGTCTGATGTGAGTTCTATCTTATTTGAGTGCTGCATCTTTAACCTTGAGTTTGGCAAACTCATTGAAGAAGAGCATTTTTAGAGTTTCATATACGATTCAAATTTGGGGAGAATGGGCTCTTTGAATCAGAGGAGACCAGAGTTTTTGCCTCTGAGAGACTTTGTTGATTATCAAGGCTGCTCATGAGTGCTCATTTCCCTACCCTCTCCCCCAGCCACCCATTGCGATTTGAGATCAGTTCTCTTGTTGGTTTTTTTTTTTTTTTTTTTTTTTTTGACCCATTTTGGCTCCTAAGTGTCAGACTTCAGACCTTCCTAATTACTTCTGATATACGATTGGTCAACTCACCTCTTTGGATTCTGGATTGCTTATTTCTCATTTTCTCTTGCCATCTCCTACCTGTCACCAAAACTATAGGGATTCTATGGAGATTCTGGAAACATTTGGTGAAGATAAAATAGCTCTCAGCAAGAATAGAACACAAACTGCTTTTTTTCATAAGTAGAAGAAAATAGGTGGCTTTAGAAGGTAACTTAGTTCCTTCTAATTCTATCAGGGAGGTTCCTATGAAAACTAACCCTTAAAGATAAACTGTAATGGAGACTTAAAAAAAGGGTGTACCCCCTAATGCTTTTCGATATGTCTTAGGGTCTTACTCCAGTCTTACAGTCAAGAACTTCTTCATGCTTTATTTGTACCTTCCCAATGGTAATTTGAACTTATTTTATATACCCCTTTAAGGAAGGAAAAGAGAAACTTTCAGCTTATCTCTTTGCTTAGATGAAGACAATTATTATAAATACCACATTCCATTTTGTGAGAGAAAAGAGACATTGATAGAGAGACTTCAAGTGATTCTTCAGTATTTTGTCCACTCTTTGCTCACACAATTTTCATTATCATTGGCTTCATTCCCTATCTTATTCATTAACACTTCCAAGAAGCAGTGCATTCAACCACAAGAACACTGACTCAGGTCAATGAAGACACATCTCCTTTTCACATTTATTTCATTTTGCTTTAAGATCACAGAAGAGCAGAGCATTCATACGTGTAAAGTAACAGAAGAGAGAAACAGAATTTAAATACATTGAAAAAGAAAAGAAAAAAGCTTTTTTTAAATTTTAATTTTTTTTTTTACACACACTGCGCTTTTTTGTTTCTTCACAGAGCTAGTATCCAGGAGGAAAAAATCCACCCAATAAACAAAAATTAAAAACCTCGAACAACCAAAATCAACAAAAAACCCCCACAAAAAATGGCCATGTGTTTATATCAAGGAAAATTCTGTTGATGTCTACAGGGCTGAAAAAAGGAATATATTTATATATTTATATATATTTATATGTATATAACACTGTTAATAAGGAGAATTCTAACCAAGAGCAGGATTTATACACCATTCAGTACAGCAGTGAGAAGGAAGGGGTGAAGCACTGGGGATGGCGGGAGGGAGTTGGAGGTTTTCTCCCATGCTTCTTTCCCCCTGTTATTTCCTCCCTTTAACCTTCTCCCACTCCCAGTAAATACTTAGGTTGCAGAATTTGGGCCATAATTCACCAGGATGTACCATTTATATTCTCTGGTGAAGAGCAAAGACTTAGGGAAGTGGGTTCAAAAAGGCTCCAAAAAGCTTAGAATTACTGCCGCGTGCCATGAAGCTAGTAGTTCAGGTGTTTTCATTTGCAAGAAGCAGATTTTAACTCGGTGCCTGTCTTTACATAGAGAGGGCTTGTGCAGAGAAGAACATAGCTGAAGGAGTAGATCCAGGAGCACCACTCAAAAACCGGCACCTCTGAAATATCTACGGAAACGGGGAGTTGTCCTGTGGGCAGGTCATTCTCCCACTTAGGGGAGCTTTGTCAGTATTCTAAGTACACTGTATTTCCTTATCTACGTAAAGTGATAGTAATGCTGGGAGGTTATGTGTAATCCATGCTCTGGTGTACAAGAGACTCCGATTCTTTCTGTTCTCTTATGCAATGCATGGAAAGCTACCATTGGACAGATGCTAAATTGAGCCTCTCAGGATAGTGTGGGGCTATACTGGGATGGGCAAGACAAGTGAGTCTGTACTTAATCTGTCCAGAACATGGCACAAGAAAGCAATTCCTAATTAACCACCAAGAAACCAGCCTTCCTGCTTACCCTCTTCTCAGGGAACTGAAATTTCACATTTGGTTTTGGGCCTTCACAACAACTCTTACTATATTTAGATCTGTGACCTCCTAAAATGTGTTTATTTTTGTCTTATTTTCAACTTTTCTTCTCCACATGGTATTGACATGTTTTTTCTCTCTCCATGCACTTGCTTGACTTCATAGACTGTAAGTCAAGTTTAGAGAAACTTATACCATAAGAAATTCCTTCCAAAATGATACATAATCTTGCCCTTTTCTCAGGGAACTGCCTTTTGAACCTGCCTGGGACTACATGCTTACTGTCACCAGCACAAGCAAAGTGTTTTCAAGGACATACGTTTACTGAAGCGAGACACGTGGCCCAGGATGAGCAAAAACTGATATTTCCTTTCATATGCACAACTTCCTCACCTGTTACATGCTTAATACCCAATCTGGTTATTTTCCTTCCTGTGAAAGCTTATTAGAATATAGCTCAACAGTTAGGTTTTATTATCAATAAAGAAACAATTCTAGCTACTTCATTGCCTTCAGTTTAGTCTGAACATGTCCCTCCTCAACATTGCTAAGAAGTTTTGATCAGAAGAAAATTGTAGAACCGGTCCAGGGATCCTACATTCAAGGAAGTTTTGGCTTTTGAAATGGAGATGATGGAATGATGGTTCTGAAAAGTGTGGATAGTCCAGAGACCAAACTAGAGATGACAAACAACAGCTTGGAATGATTAGCTGGGCACAGCACTACATGGTATTAGATTCTTGTTCAGAATCAGAGAGTTGAGAGTTGCCAGAGGTTTTAGAGAGGTCACTCACATTCCTCACTTTCAGGATGAGAAAACCAAGAGTCAGGAAGTTTAAATGACTTGCTTAAGGTCACATAGCTTGTTTGTGGCTGGGCCCAGGGCTAACACCAAATTCTCCTGACCTCCCATCCAGTACACTTTCCACCCCACTTTAAAGTTGTCATTTATCTTGAGTAGGGGAGTGTATTTTAAATGGGTTATTAATTTGACCTAAATTTCTTTCTACTACAGTCTTTCCAGAAAATTCATGTAGTCCTTGAAATTGTCTCTTTAATGACTCTTTAGGTATCAGTTGTTTAGATTCTAGAAAAACTATATACGTCTGTTAAACACATCAGACATTTCAAAAAGACTCCAAGAGAAAGTGTCTGAGAGACATACTCCCAATTGAAATGATTTTGTTCTCATTTGCAATATTCAGAATAATTGATATGTGGACATACAGGTCTCCTGGATTAAGTAAAAGTAGTTATTTCTTAGGGTGCTGTAGCAGGATATTTCTCAAAGATATACCATATTTCTTACATCCCACAATATTTTATGATTAAGATGACAAATATTTCCCAATGTCTTTGGTGGACAGAAAACAAAAACTGAGTAATATTTTGTTCATCAAAGTGTATTTGACTTCCTTGGAACCATTTCAACAAGGCATCTTAGATCGTGAGTAAAAAGTAACAAGAAGACATTTGAGAGTTGATGCACCAGACACAGAACCTTTAAAATTCCTTCCTCCTATCTCTTCATTTCCTTTGCTTTAGGGGTCAGGTAAGGCTATTGTGGAAACAGCTGGGAGAAACTCTACTTTGGTCCTGAAGGGACAAAGAGGTGACTTCCTGTGCCTTGGGCAGGTTAGGAACCTCTAACACTTCCTGTGGGTCTGCTTCCTTTTTCTGGGGCAACCTTGCATTTGGGCCATTAGTCATAATGGCCCATTTCCCATTCTGACTGTGAAAAGCTTTGGCTTTTATTTATTTTAATCTATTTTTCCTTTAAGATTCACAGGTTTAACTGAACTTGGGCCCTTCCTGAAAACTGAAGTTTACATAGTTTATATTATGTACATAAACTAGTGATTTACATTGATTTACACATGATTGGTGCCTAATTTATTAATCAGCACACAGAATGTAAATACACTGAAAGGAAATCAAGATTTTAAAATAAGTTTTTCATAATATCCATAAATATTTGCACTAGTATAATATTAACCCTAGTCCTAATGTGAACACCAGCTTCCTGGCCAGGAGGAAAGTAATGGACATTGCTGGGTGAAGAATTCCTTCCTGAATTTCAGTTGGCCGCATTCGACAACATAGCTACATGCAAATGAGAATAGTTTACTTTTCTTCCACTAGTACACACATAAATGTAAACTCCATTTTGCATTTAGGGAGACGTTTACAGATCTTATGCCAACCACAGTGCAAAATTCACATCACTGGGGCAAATACAGTCTTTGTAGGAGAAATATTTAAAAAACTTAAGAAAGGAGGCTGTCTAAACTGATTTGAATTTCTTAACTCAGAGTCTTATCTCATTATTTTGTGGTATATTTAACTTTTGTCTCAAAATAATAGTTTTTATAGGTCAGATATTGCTGTACATTTATATTTCTACAAAAACAATAGTAATTGAGAACCAAGACTAAATTTAAGCTAAAAGGTTTTGAAGATAAAGAGAAAAATAATCCCATGGAACATGGTCCATAAACAAATTCCTTTTAAATAAATAATAACAAAATGGAAAAAATGGGGCTCCATGACTTCCTAAATGAAGCATAGCTCCTTTTTCTAAACCAAATTCAGTACTCTTCTTCCTTTTAGGTTTAAACAATTATTCTAGATTTGTCTTCTAATACACATAATATTGTAAATATAGCATCTGTAAAGATAAAAATAATACATACACACATATATTATTTTTCCACAAATAATTCAAAGCCTATGAAAACCAAAATGAGAAATTCTGGGAGACGAGCCAATAGAAACAGTCAAACCACAATGAACCAGGGGACAGAAACTGTGACTCTGGAGCAGTTGAGAAACTAACAACTTGGTAGGTGATAATTCAGATACACTCTCACGCTGAGGAGTCTAGTTTTTGTGTGCAAAGGAGGTAAGTCCATTTTTGGAGGAGAAACAGACTTTTGTTTCTGTCCTCCAAGAACATGAAAATCACGAGTACTTTTACAAGGTCTCTATGAATAACCCCAGTTGTCTAAATATGTAGTTTTTTTAAAAAATGCCCATAACAAGGGAGAAGTCTGCCTGAACTTGGGAGAGAAGGTGAAGGTCAATGGGACAATTCTTTCCAACAGAAAACTCAATGATTTCCCCATAAGCTTCAGTTCTTTTAGGGCAGAAGGATATTATGTCTCAAAAGAAGTAAGACAAATAGCTTCTGATGAACAATTATCCAGAATATATAATTCTGCACTTGTAAAACCTAAGATTAGTTCTTATAGTTCAGAAAGTGTCCTGGGTCAAGGTTATTTCTTCTTTTTTTAACTGGAAATTGAGTCTAAGGATTATGTTTTATAATGATGTTTCTTTTGCATGCAAGGAACATTAAACATATTAGCTATTCAGATTAACTGATGCACTTCACTCACCCTTCTCAATGGATTGCTTCCAACCTCTGGGTTCTTTTCAGTTCAGAGTTTAATCTTGGATTATCAGTGGACAAGATTCTTGAGGGAATTTATAGCAATATGATGAACTAATGAACTAAATTCCAAGAAGTCTCATGTTCAGACTCAATTTCTTAGGGACAGTCCTACAGCTTCTACATTTTTCTGAACTTTGTCCATTCTTCACCTTACTTAGAGACATTCTCAAACCTGTAAGATTACTAGGGTTGATGTTTGCTCTGAAACAGGAGCCAGGATGACTTTAAAATTCCCAGAGCCTGCCAGAGATATATGCAAAAACCACACTATTCAATAAATGTTTGATTACGTTTAATATATGGTCCATTATATTAAAACTCAGGGAACAAATGGTACTGACAAGGCAAAGACATTCCTTTCAATGGAGAATTTCCTTCCATAAAATCAAGACCTTGTCCTTATGATAGAGTAGGGACAATAAGAAATCAAGGTTTATGATTAAAATCTGTGACATGCCACTGAGATCTGTTCCTGAAACTGATGCTAAATTGAATTAATCCCTGTTACTTTCCTCATATATTTTTAAATTAGCATGTATTTTTCTAAAGCTTCTATTTAAGGATGTGGCTGGCTCTTCATATATATGGGGAACATTTATCATCAAGGATGATAAACTTTTAATCCTGCACTAAGAAGACCAAATTATTAGAGAAATCTCTGATTGTCAGTAAGTTGACACTACATAGGAATATGGCCAACTTTCCCTGTATTTTAGTAATTTCCTATCTACTGTAGGGTTACCATAAATGCTTTTAATGATCCCCAAGCTCAATTTGTTCTTCCATTTTATGACTAAACTACAAAATAAAAAAGAAAACTGGTGATAAACTTCTAAAAAACAATAGAATCTCTTAGAAAAGATTAAATACTGCTTATCAAGGAGATTATTATGGTCAGATTCATTACAAAGAGCCTTGAATTAAAATCTGTCAAGAGAAATTTTCCTTCCTTCCTTCTTCCTTCTTCCTGCCCTTCCTCCCTTCTTTCCTTTCTTCCTCTCCTTCTTGTTTTTACTTCCAGTTACAAAATTTCCTGTTTTATAGCATATGACAGCTATTTTTTTAGGTTTCAAAACTTGGTGAGGTACCATATTTGGCTCTGTTAAAACACTTCCAATTATGACCTTGATAATTATTGTCTGTCTTTTGATAAACTGAGTCACTTCCAATGTCTCCTATAATGTTGGTTTCATGACAAAGCTACCTATGCACATAGAGCCAGCTCTCTTTGCTAGGTCTTTCCTGAGAAAATCCTTCTGTTGTTGTGATGATGCCAAGCTTTGCGGTACTCATACAACTTCTGCATGAATTATTACATGTTTCCCAGCTCTTTTGGTTAAGACTCACTAACTCACATTTCAGTGTTAATGGCAAGATAATACTTTTTGATGTAGACTTAAACAGCATACCCCCACTGTATCTTTTTCAGGAAACTAGAAGCCAAGAGTTGTCAGGGAAATTGCAATATAACTCCATTCCTAGTGGCCTGGCCTAGAATAGTGATGGACGACTATGGACAATGGTGCTGCAAACACTATCAGTGGAACAGACGGGAGATAATGTGGACAACCAAGTAATGTACCAGCCTGGAACACCAGGACAAAAATCTGCAGAGGAGCACAGGAGTGTGTTCCTTGTCGTCAAGGTCAGCGCTTTACCTTAGAGCTCTGTCCACTATCTCTACAACACGAGCAAGGATCTGAGCATCTATCCACTTCTCCTGCTCTGCTCCCTCTCATTGTATTTTATCTGAAATAGGAAATAATCTCTGCTCAGGGGAATCCACGGGGCAAATGCAATGTTACTTGAAGATGAGGAAGGGGGCAAAACGGGGCTGCTTATATCTCCACGTGGCTCCTTATCCTTTCATTGGGAGTTAGCACTCGGAGACCTTCCTGCGTCTGGGGATTTACTCAGCACATGCTGCTCACCCCTGCAGCAGAACAGGACCCAGCCTGCAGCGAGCCAGCAAATCTATGAATCCCTCAGACTCATGGAACAAGAGTGAAATCAGAAACCTTCTCTCCTAAGTCGCCTCATCCATGTCACTGATTTCTCTACTGTTTGCTCACCCCATCAATAGTAGGCACTTTCATTTACAGTGATATTCTGAGTGACTCTCGACTGGGTTCTGATGATTAGACTAGGAGAAATGTGAGGTTCCGCCCTTAGAGGGGGCACAGCTTGGTTTGAATACGCACTCATGTCATGTGACAGCCATGGACCAGACGGGCCTCCGCTCCTCGCCTCTGCACCACGTCCCCCAGCGACTTGTCACAGCTGCGCCTCACAATTACAATGCGGGACAGTATCTACAGCACGAAGTCTATGTACACATGGACCATTCCCTTGGCATGCTTTAGAGGGACACACACGCTCACACACATGTACACCCACGTGAGAGCGAAAGACGTGAGCACGCACGCGCAGCGGAGAAATTAAAACGGCACTTCCTAGCATTTGCGGCATGACTAGTGCTCGGGGTGGCGAGTGAAGAGGGGTGGCACGGGCAGGTGGGGGTGGGGAGGGGACATCTGGGATGGGTGTGTAGAGAGAGAACACACTGAAGCGGGGGAGATGACCTTAAGAGTTGGGGAGAGTGGAGGCAGAAAAGCCTTGGATTTCATTGATAGTCTGAAATGGTTACGAGTCAGCTCAAATGAAAAACAGTGAAAAGGTGAGGGAAATATACACACCAAAAGCAAGACCTTATTTTTTTTCCTTAGGCATGAAAAAAGATGGAGGAAGGATAGAGTGTGTATGGGGGGTTAATGTCCATCGGTACTTCTTCACTTGTCTTATTTTGACAACATCTGGATGTCTTTAGTATGACGTAGTCTTCACAGAGCGTACATTTGCGTAGATATACACATATCCTGGCAGAACTTCCCCACCCTGAATTACACTCAGATATTTATTGATGGACTTTGAAATTGTTTTAAATGTTGTATTTTCTTCTTCCTTTTCTTATTTCCCCCTTTCTTTATAAACACACAAAGTTGTGAAATAAAGTCTCCCCCCATCTCTCTCTCTCTCTCTGTCTCTCTCTCTGTATCCTGTGTGACGCATTTTTGTGTTTTTTAAAATTATTTTAAAATTTGTATTCTATTAACATTTGCTGAGAAGGCAGAGCAGAGATGCTGCCAGCAGCCACAGTGGTACGGCCAGACTGATGGATCCGTTTATTCCTCTCACCGACCCAGGTCCTGCAGTGCAAAAGAGAGAGAGAGAAGAGAACAGTTACATCCAGCCCACTCTATGTTACAGCAGACTGCTGACGGTAGCAGAGGTAAGACCAGGACAGGTACCAGCGCTTCCCAGTCAGTGTGCTGTGTACAGCCCAGCAAGAGCTCACAATCTTTCCTGAATCCTTCTTGAGCTATAAACATCTTAAGGAGTATCATTGGTTGAAACACCTCTAAATATAAAATGCTCCATCAGAGAAAGCCCTAAACTGGCTACCACTGATGCCTCTGATAGTCCCATGGGTCCCTCCTCACCAGCCACCTCTTGCACACTCCGCTCGAATGGCACTTGATGCCAGCACTCATTAATATGCCAGGCATTGGTGAGGGTCCTTCCACAGCCAGACGCAAGCTCCTCCAGCCAATTCATCACAGCATCATCATCAATAAAACATGGAACCAATCTGTGATTCTCTTGTTTCTCGGGAGGGAAGCAGTAATTATTTATTGGTTATAGGGAGGGGAGCTGTTTCAAAGTAATATTGACTGGTGACACTTTAGCTGCAAGGTGGAAAATAAGTCAATTCATTATAGGGTTTTAAGAGGAAACAGGGGATCATGCGGTCTAAACTCTTTATTTGACACTTTAAAAATCAAAAGCAGCCCTGGCTAGTGTGGCTCCTCGGATTGAGCATGGGCCTATGAACCAAAGGATCACCAGTTGGATTCCCAGTCAGGGCACATGCCTGGGTTGTGGGCCAGGTCCCCAGTATGGGGAATGTGAGAGGCAACGACAGGTTGATGCTTCTCTCCCTCTCTTTCTCCTTCCCTTCCCCTCTCTCTAAAAGTAAATAAATAAAAACTATAAAAAAAATAAATAAAATAAAAAACAAAAGCAAAGACAACCACCACAACAGGAAACAACAGACAGACGTAGAATGTTTGGAAGGCAGGTCCAAAGGAGAAGCAGAACTGAGGCTTGAACTTGCCCAGAATTTATTCCGGAATGGCAGCCGGTGTGTTTTGCCCACAGCCTCCCTAGTTTTCCACCTGTGGACATAATTTGGGGGGACCGCATGGCTATAGAGCAAGAGGGAGATTGGATTGGAGAGGAAAAGTGGAGACATGATATGTGTTGACAGAAAAATGAGGACTGGGGAAGAAAATGTAGGTCTGAAGAGCTTGTCTTCTGTGCTTTGCTTGTCTACTCTTCCTTTTTTTTTTTTTTTTTTTTTTTTTTTTTTTTTTTTTTTTTTTTTTTTTTTTTTTTTTTTTTTTTTTTTTTTACAGTTTTGTATAGATCCATTAAGAAGGAAATATTAGTGTTTTTCACACTCAAGACTTTGGGATTTAAGGCTCTATGCTTAGATGATGACATTCAAAAGAGAGATCAGTGTGACTGTAATTATGGGTCACTTTGAAGTTTCAAGGGCATATATGCAGATGATTATGTGTGAATGAGTGTGCAGATGAGTGTGTGTGCATGTGCACTTAAACTTACTGCTTTGGCTGGTGTGGCTCAGTGGACTGAGCACTGGCCTCTGAACCAAAGAGTCACTGGTTCGATTCCCAGTCAGGGTACATGCCCAGGTTATGGGCCAGGTCCCCAGTAAGGGGCGTGTGAAAGGCAACCACACACTGATGTTTCTCTCCCTCTCTTTCTCCCTCCCTTCCCCTCTGTCTAAAAATAAATAAATAAATAAAATCTTTAAAAAAATAAATAAACATATGATGGTTTGGTATGTGAATGTTGCCAAAATTGTCAACAGACATAGCAGATCAGAAGTAAAAGAACATGGAAAGGTTTGAATTCAAGAACATTTTCCTATTCTATGTATTTTTGTAAATAGTAATAGCAAGAGCAACCAAACAAAACCAGTAAACAATTATATAGCTCTTACTACAAGGTACTGTTATAAATGCTTTACAAATATGAACACACAACTATGCTCTGAGGCAGGCACTACCAGGAGCCCTGTCTCACCGGGAGATAGCAGCAGAGAGAGGGGGAATCACTTTCACAGGTTCACACAGCCAGCAAGCTGGCTTTCACCCAGGCAGCTGGTTTCGGCATCTGTGCCTGTCGCTGCTGCACAGTGAAGTCACCCAGTGAAGGGGTGCCGGCGAGTCTCTTGTGAAACATTTGGCAAATGAAATTTTTGTTTGTTCAAAGCAATAGCCAGGACAAACAACACGAAGGCATCCATTATCTTTAAAAAAAATAATTTCCATAGAATATTTGTACTAGAATGCCTTCTTGAAAAAATTAAAAATACTAGTTATTATAAAGATATGAATATATACAAACTTCAAACAGCATAGTTATAGTGCAAAATGAACTTTATTATATGTAAAGATATGGAAATACAGATTAAAATTTTAAATATTCAATCAATCAATCCTTTAATTTTCTGAAAGGCTATAGGATCATATTAATAAAAAGACATTTAGCTACCTTCAGGTTCATTCCTTTCATGAGAAATTAAGGTGCAAGAAGAAGATCAGGTATCCTGCATAAAGCACCTGACCAGGCACTAGAATCCAGGTGTTCTGAGTCTTAGCTCGATGCCATTCCTAATCCATTCCATCCCTGGCCCCCACCCCTATCTTTTTGGGCCCCGGTATCTTTAAGCTCTGCTGATGGCAGCTCCCCAGGACTCTGACCTGATGGCCATTTGAGTCCTTCTATGTGCTGTAGATGGAGTGAGCTCCATGGCACATTTGTTTGAATCCGTGTGTCAGTGATGCTTCCAAGGTGGAAAAAGACTACACACAAATTAAGGCCATATGTGGCTAAACGAAAGTGATGTTTGTTTTTGCTCTAGGGATAGTATGAAACAGAAGGTTTCCGTGAAGAGTCTAATTCTGCCCATTTCCTTAATCTCATTTTGAGTGCTGGGGCAGGCTCTGTCATCTGTCAGGTACCTAGGAGGTGAGCAGCACCTGGGAGCCTTGTTGTTCCACGTGAAGGTCTGAATGTTTGAGAAAGCAGAAATTCTTTCATTGCAATATGGACATGTATGAGTCTAGACCAACATATTCAATATAACATTTTTCTAATGTATGGGCACATGTCTATACATAGATACAAAGAGAAGAATATATGTTCTATGCATATTCATATATACACATATGATATACACAGGTATTATTGGTCTTTTTGTACACATAATTCAGAATGAACTATTACTTTTACATGGTATTCTATGTTATATGTATAGGGATTCCCAGTAAATGACTGTATCAATAATCTTTAATTTTATCCTTAATAAAATTATTACATCTTTGAAGTGAAGCTTGTGGGTTTGTTAAAAATATCTTCATCTCTATCAATTATTATTTATTAAGTGCTCTCAGATAGCTATTTGAGGTACTTATATGACTTGCTGTTTTCACAATTGGTTTTGAGAGTAAATAAATAGGCTAAAAAAATGAAAGGGTGAATGGGTGACAGTTGGGGACTCATCACAAGTGTGCATGCAATTATACTCGGAGATACATATAGATGACGGTGCAGAAGAGTGCTTCAGTTAATGGCCGTTTCGGGGAAAAATAATCAGCACCATCGTTAATTATGTTTCAGTTCATAGTTATGAAATTTATGCTTATTTGTGGAAATGCAAATGATAAATCTTATTTCCCACACCAGATGGCCAGGCTCAGCAAGTACTTTTATCTACGGACAGATAGAATGAAAGTAAGAGTCTGCAAACATAACGTATAGCCTTAAGAATAGATGGGTGACTAGAACCACAGTTCAAAAATTGCTACATGTTCTTTATATAATAGGCAAATATCATATCTTGGTCATTAGCCACATTCTATATGCATGTATGTGTGCACACACTTTCATGTGTGGTTTCTGGTGAACTTTCAACATATGGTAGCAGAATCACTATTGTTATTAACCATAGATGTTTGGATTACCCCTGAATCAAAGGATTGGTTTGTGAATTGGGTCAAGGCTTTTAACGTTTGACCCAAAGGAGCCAAATGCAGCTGCAGCAAGATTAAAGATCTTGCGTCAGCTCACCAGGCCAAGGTGCTTAGCCCAGGACAGGATGGTGCGTGAGACTGTATCCAGGTGAAAGCTGGGCCCATGGACTTTGCCATGGCAGTACTTAAAAAGGGAATTAGTGACTAAGGGCAAAACCGATAAAGCATCCTGACATTGAGGAATATGAGTATATTTTGGCAAAGTGTACACACTACAGACCTGAGGCAGGATGGACAGGTGATTTTTCGGCACCTGCTTTAGGGAGTGTGCTCTGACAGACAGTTTGTGATTCAAGTCTGATGGACACATTTCTGTTGCTTCTCCTGGGTATTTAGGGCTCATTTCCTGGATTGGGAACTACATTTATTCAGAATAATCATTAGTCACAGCCTCAGTGGTTGTTGGGCAACTTTTAGTCCACTAAGCAATCGAGGTCCATCCTAATTGTCTCTCTGTACATACATAGTTCAGCCATACGAGAGGAAGGCCAGGCAAGTTTAAGTTTGAATTATTCTTAGAATTAATCACTAAGGGCTGACTGACTGACTGAAAATAAGACAAAAACCTAAACAATACACAAAACAATACTTAAGTGAAAGAGAAAAACAATCTCCTAAATCTCTCCCAGATGTTATCCAGTTGTGCGGATGGAGGGGAGCTGGACTGGGAAGCCATGTTCAAGGGAGGCCTGAAAGGACGGACTTTGGCGCCACCTGCTCTCCATGCTCAGCCAGTACAGCTTCCTGTGGTGAAGAACTCTGGGGATTCAAGTCTGTACCGTGGTTTTGGCTGGAGCAGATGGGAAAAGGAGATATATGGATGTTACCTTTGAACATGGTGTCTTAGAATTAAATTTGGGCTCCTCCTACATAATTCCTTATGCATTACCTCCCCTCTCTATGAAGTGTGTCTTGGGTAAGGCTGAAATATTCTCACAGTAAAATTGGAATTATCATCTTTTCCATCAAAACAGCATCAAATATTTTGGCATGAAAAATTGTGAAATTTTAGGCCAGTACTTAGAATTACTTTGGGAGACACTAGCAATTTATCTCAATGGTCTCTGAAATTTTTTAAAAAGGAAAACATCCTATGCCTCATCTCTCCATCCACACCAAAGCCCCGAGGTATCATATGTTCTACTACTTTAAGATTCGACTGCAACTGATAATCACGGCTTTAAGATTCAACTGCAACGTGATAATCACGGGGAGAGAACGGCTGAACTGCATAGTACTTTGTACTTTCTTGCCCCAAATGATGTTGGTCCTGAAATATACATATATTTCTGGTTGCCTTCTGGGAGGACTGGCTAGGACTGGCCATAAGCAAGGTGCTGGCCATTTCCCGAGAGTGATCAACACAGTGTCCCTAATCTCTGTGGTTCCTGGCCACTGGTGGGGACTAAACCCCACAGAGATAGGTTTTCACTATTGATAATGATCTTGGTTGTCTTATCTCCTTTAAGGCTCAGAGAAGGAGACACCTTCATATGAGATGATAAACAATGCACGTGGGTGGCCCCAACGACTTAAGGAGGGTGGTGTCTGGCCACGTAGGTTCCTCTGTGGCTCTGGTCTGAAGCTTTCTGTTGGATGTGTAAAGAGGGCACCTTCGAAGTAGTAATTGTTTGCATTTTAGGGCCCATTTGCTGAAGCTTTAACCTGATTGCTCTGTCTTTGTTGGGGAAAGTGTGTGAACTACATGCCACAAGGCTGATGGAACTACGTGGGGTGGTTGGAGGGTACAAAAAGGCAAATCCCGGGAGACCCCAGGTGTGCTGTGGCTGGGGGGAGGCGAGGTGAGGACTGGGGGGGGGCACTGAGGCAGGAGGGAGGATGGAATTCTCAAGGGCTTCATTTTAGGAGATCCTGCTCTATTTTCATTAAAAACACACGGACCTGAATGGCCGACGAGGAACGGGAAAGGAGGCTCATGTCTCTTCTGAATGCCCTGTCACTGGGCCATGAGCCTTTCCAACAGCATGGCTTGTTGTTGGAAACAACAAGACACGTAGGAGGGGGACCCATTGCTCAGCTCCAGAGATTTAAAAATGCACAACTTTTAAAACTATAGAGTAGATATGGGTTGGACCAGGAGCTTTTTGTGAAGAAGAAAGTTTGTAATTTAGGGAAAAATAGTGGCAAATGTCTTATGGAAATTATCGTTACAATTTATTGAGATGAAATAGACTCCACTGTCTAAGACCACAACACATTGCCTTGAATTTTAATTTAAACATGTAGAAGGTAATGAGAAATAAGAACCATACCTTTTTGCTTGAAGTGCACGGTGGTGCCAATTTCTAAAAAAGAAACATTTAGCGAAACAAAAACAGATAAAAAAAATCTTTATCAATTGAGAATAAGCACAAAAGCAGTCTGGTACTCTCCACCAATTAGAGAATGAGAGACAAGGCAGAGAACCAAGTAGAGCCCCAGGTTGACAGAGACTGAAAGAAAGGCCCTGCGGGAGACTGAGAAAAGAAGAGACGGAAAGAGACTGGTCGGCTGGAACCAATGCTGTGCAGTCGGAGAGGCCAAGTCAGTCTGTAACTACGACTACTCGCTGCTGCATGTTATATGCATAGACAGGGACCAGGACTCTGAGCGTGGCCCGCGGATGAGCTCTTGACTGTGACCTGGTGAAGGGATAGGATGTGTGTGTCTCCCAACACCATCCTACCAGTTTGCCCCTGGTTTGTTCCACTCTTTCTTTTCTTCTAACAAGCTAAACGGATTTCAACTTTAAAACATTTGTAGTTGCTGTTTCATCTGCTTGGAATGTTCTTCCCCCAGATCCCTGCCTGGCTCACTCAATCACTTCATTCGGTTTTCTGCTAAAATATTTTAGTTGCCAACCCAGAAAGGACTTCACCTTATCAAAATGGTTCGCTCTGTTACTTTCTATCCCTTCACCCTGATTTACTAACATTAATAGCACTTATCACTACTTGGCAGCATGTTACTCCTTGACTTAGTTGCTTGTCTAGAGTTTATCTCATCTATTCGGTGCTTCAGAAGGTAGCAATAGTGACTCTCTGTCAACCATGGTGTCCCTGGGACCTAGATTAGAGCCTGGCCCCAGGTATTCAATATGATTAAATAAATCTCAGGATTGTAAAAGCTCAAATAGGTCAAATGCTTGTATTCCCTCTAAAATAGGCTTATCAACTTACCCAGAATGCTTTGAGAATACTGTAGAAGTAAACATGGAAATTTTCCATAGGACACCACTTTGAACCTGAGTGGCTAGTCACAAACAGGAGCCCAAACCATGGCTGTAGGACACAATTTTCTTCTCAAAGATCCGGACAGAGCCTTGTATTATCTCAGAGTAACATGCTTTTACTGAGGAAGTAAATTGTCTACACTCCGAGACCAAAGAGAATCTTTTGAATTAGACATCTAGTTGCCTCATTGTCCTGCTCGAAACTCGTGGATGCTTTCTTGTGGCTTCCAGGATAAACACCAACCTTCTTGATAGTACACTCATGGCTCCGCCCCTTGCTTCTCCAGCCTCATCAGTGTTTAGCATCTCTGCCACCAGGACCCATGCCTGCCTCCTCCTCCTCCTCCACGGCACCATGCTTCCTCTGAAATAGGGCCTATGGCCCAATAACATCTCTGCTACAAATTTCACTCATCTTTCAGAATTCAGTTAAAACTTCCACAGGGAAGTCAGTCTCCTTGGTAAAATGAAGTCTCTTTATCGTAAGCTCCACTCTCCCCAGAGCACTCATCTGTTTTAGTTTCAGATATGTTTGCCTGAAGTTTTGATTACTGCCTGTCTGCACCCCTGGACCGGGAGTGCAGCGGGAGCTGGGGCTGCCCCCGCGACTGACCCTGTGGGAGCACAGCTGATGCAGGAAGCCACTTGGAATGCTCAGTGGGCCACGACAGAAGATCTAGAATCAATGAAATATGAGAAAAATAACTGCATGTCAACATCCTCCTAACAGAAGATTGGAGACTCTGTTAAAACCACAGAGAATGTGAATAGCTAAATTCCTTATTCTGTGACTAAGCACAAAGAAGCCAGATCTGCAGAATCAGGTCTGCAAAGTTTCTGAGGTTCAGTGCAATTCATTAATCCCCCCGCTTACAGATTTTTCATTTGTCCACCCAAAGAAGGTATAAGAAGAAGCCCTCAAATAGCATACGGCTTTCTGGAATTCTTAAGATGGCTATAAGAAGAGCACCATTGTCCTAGTGTCTGGAGCCTTGAAAACATTTTGCTGTCATTCAGCATTAGCAAAACTAGTGTCAGCCAAGGTATTCATCAGAGCAAGCTGCATGTGACGTAAGGACAGCCCCCTTACACTGGTCAGAGGCAGGGTGGATGGGAAGCCCAGTGTCAAAGCTTTCCGTATCATGCTTCCTGGTAGACTTCCAGATGTACTTCAGTCACCGGCCAATACCCACCCTCCTGTCCTTGAAGGGCTAATCAGGTACTTGCGGAAGTAAAGATTGTATTCTGGATGAAAGTCTAGACAGAACCATGGAGGGAGAATTTTGTTCCTGTCTTAGCAGAAGCTGGCCAGTGACGTCACTCTCACCCCAGATGTGAAGCCTGGTTCTCCTGATATGAAAAACACCAGCCTCTCCCTGTTGACCGCACTGATCACTGCCCTTTCAATTGTATATGAAACACTGCCACTCATTTTCTTTCATAATGCTTGCTCTGAGAACTTTTTGAAATCAACACATTGCTTTAAAAATTGTTGAAAAGGCACTATAGTGAACATGCTCATCACAATATGAGGAAACTGAGGCCCAGAGAGGCTAATCAGTTACCCAAGGTCACACAGATAGCCTGAGGCAGAGCTGAGACTGATTCAAGGCTCCCAGCTCTCCAGTCAGGACCCTGTCCATTATTCCCCTGCACCCCTCTGGTATGTTTATGAAATCAAGACTATGTAACCCAAGTTTATAAAACTCTAGGGTGATCATTGGGACATTGAAATGATGCAGTATTTACTGGGAGAGTGTGGCACTGGTCTTGTGCAAAGTGCAACTTCCCTTCTTTCTTTGGTCAAGCCTTTTGACTTATAGATTGTTCAGATTTGCAATGACCTCTCAAGGTCAGAGTGGTGCTCTTCACCCACAGGAGTGTGGATTATTGATGGGACCATCTTTATGTAAAAAACACTTGATATCCTATCCCCTGTTCCTTCCCTGGTCCATAGGCCTCATGGGAATAATTGTGAGTAGTTGTTCAGGGTCCTGGGCAGAGAGGAAGACCAATTGTTTTGCTTAAACTAGAAAAAAATCATGTAACTTCTCTTTGCCTCAGTTTTATCATCTGTAAAATAAGTTTAGTTAACATGTTTCTTATAAATTTGTGCTATTGATTAGGTAAATCAGTTATACGAAGGATGCTGCCAGACACATAGTAGGTGCTCAGTAAATGGGAGTGTCAGATTTGTGGTAGACACCTTCTTCAAAGGACTATCATTGAAAGTTTGGTGAAAAAAAAAGAGAAAAATATACCTTAAATTGAAAAAAATTATTTTAGAGAGAGGAAGGGAAAGGGAGAGAAAGAGAAATGTCAATTTATTGTTCCACTTATTTATGTACTCATTGGTTGATTCTTGTGTGTGCCCTGACTGGGGATTGAACCCACAACTTTGGCTTATTGGGACAATGCCCTAACTGAGGAACCCAGCCAAAGCTTGGGAAAAATATATCTTAACAAGTACACCATGGCAGTGTATGTTTAAAGAATAAAAAAAAAAAAAATAAATCTATTGCAACAGTACAGATGAACAAAATGTTAGGGGAAGCTAACACACTGAAGCGATAGGGAAGCAGGTTGATTAGGCAGCGTTTTGGTCTGAAGTAAACAACTAATGTGCCTCAGTTAACCAGTCACTGGCACAGGCTTGGGTAAGAATATGTTCTAAACAGAACTCTTAATTGATCTCTAATCAATTAAAAATAACTCATTAAAAGAAGGACTGAAAAGCATAGCCAGAATATTACTCTATATGAGGAAAACATCATAAGAATCATACAAATATATATTTTCTTGAAATATTTTTAAAGAGCAAACTAGCTTACCATTTAAATTTTTGGAAGTACTCCTTATTGTAATAAATGAACTGGTTTGTGAAATGCTAATGATGTTAAGACTTAGAATTCCACTTGCCTTTAGGACAAGAGAATTAAGTGCTTACTTGGTACTATTATTTCATAGTCTTCTGTTGGAATAGAACATTATTCTCTTCAGGAGCAAAAATCATATTTTTGTGCCTGGCTCTTTGAAAACCTGGTTGTGTGCTGCCATCTTGTGGTGATACTAAGACATGGTCTTATGTACTGTAGAAGGAACAACTTTTCCCACCAGGTGGCAGTAGTTGGAAAAAAATAAAAGCAAGATTTTTCAGTCAGAGCAGGGCTGAAACTTTACTCTCCAGAAAAGAGTATTTCCTGTTGTTATATACAAGAAAAAATTATTTTGATTTTTAACAACTAAACATTATTTTTTCTGTTGCAAAGGTGATCTCAAGTTCTTGAGAAAAACAGACTTGCTAGGGATATTATTTCTGTAGGTATTGCCCTGACAAGTCATCAGAATATACTTAAAACTTATGGTTTATGCCTTTCAGAGATACTTCTCACACATATCTGTCTTGCTTTAGCAAACACACTTAACAAGTAAGCGTGGCAGTGCAGGTCCAGATAATAAAATAAAAACATAAATCTACTGCAGCTATACTTCTGGGGGAGTCTAGTACAGGGGAAGTTCTAGAATTCTCTGGAAGCATTATTATCATAGGCCTAGATATTACCTCCTGATGAGGGGGTACAAGGAGGCAATGGGGCAAAATTAATACTAGAAAAAGGCAATGCCTTGACAAATTTATTTATGCTAATCTGTCTTTGACTTTGACTTTCAGAATCTTTATAGCCAGACATGTTAGACCTGAAGTGTTAAGAAGAGCTGATTCAGCCTCTCTCACTAGCATGGACAATATCTTCCTGTTCACTACTGCAGCCTCAGCTCAGTATTTCTCTAGCAGAGTAAGGGTCCAATAGATTGGCTGAATAAATGTCCGAGTGCATGAATGAATGAATACGGGAATGGAGTGAATGGAATGAATGAATGGGTGAGTGAATGAGTGGGAGAATGAATCAATTAAAACCTCAAGAGCTGCCCTAGCTAACACTCTAGGCAGGGGAAAGTTCTAGTCTCCTTTTGGAACTGCCATGCCTCAATCCCAAGGCAGAAGTATTCTGGGGAATGTAGCTGTTTGAAAGCCGTGTGGGGCCAGGCGAGCCTTTCATGGGTCCACAAATCCTGGCAGGTGGAAAGTTTTCTGGAGAGCTGAGCTTTGTTGAAGAATATCCTTGTGACTAATGAAAATTTACACCTTAGAAAATAAAAATCCAAGCTTCTTTTTTGTTCTGAGGCCAGAAGATTTACTCTTTTTCTCTTACCTCTCATCTCCTATTACGTGGTGTGACTAGTTTTCTCAGTCTGAATCTTTCTCTCTCTCTCAATTATAGTAAGTATTGTGAAGGTGAGAAACAATTCATTAGAAACTCTAGAGTTTAAAGTTTGGTAACTCGCTAATTACCTGAGAAAATTTTCATATCTATGTTTATGAACAATTTTGGCATTTTGCCTGCTCTGAGTTCTGTCTGGGAGAGGAGACAAGGGCACCACAAGCCTGTAGAGAAATGATTGGTTTTTAGTGCTTTGACTCTCAACAACTTCCCTCCAATCCTCTGCTTGTCAGCATTCATTCCCACCCCCTTGTAGCAGATGTACAGTGTGGGGGTTCATATTGTTTGCACAGTTTTTCTAATTTTGGGGTTTTGCTTGGACATAAATGGCTCATTTTTTAACCTCCCACAGCCATTTGAACAAGGAAATGGTCTATCTTCTGAGTGTATGACACAACTCTGTCTCGAAAGCCAGTCTTCTGGCCATGGGTTTTGAAAATGATGTATTAGAAAAATAAAGTAATTAATGGCACTTCCTTTTTTTCTAGACCATAATTAGTAAGCAAAGAGGGAGGGTCTAAGTTAAAAAAGGATTTTATACTCCATTTGCCTGGAACAAGTGAGAGAGGAAGGGGGTTAAAATCACAAAGAAGTTTAATAAGAGAAACAAAAGAGAAGATTCCTCTCTCACTGATGCTGAAGACCTGAAGCATGACATGGGTAAGGCTGCTCCATGGGAATTTATGGGTTTTTGTGCTCTGAGTTTTATTTCTTTGCCAAGGTTTTGAAAAAATAAAACCTTTATTATTATAGTGGCTTAACATGGAGACTTTTTTATTAATTCAATTTTCAAAGCCACACTTTGAAATTTATTAATTTCTTTCTTGAAGGTTTCTCCATTGTACTCAGAGGGTTTAGGGATTAGCAGTTTCAGCTTATAAGTATTATTATTTTTTCTTTGACATAGAAAGAGATATGCCTGTGATTTCTGTTTGGATTGTTACGGTTTTTGATTTTCTCCCATGCACTACATTCATGTTGTATAAACCCTAATGCCTAATATTTCTACAGTAATATTCCCTAAGAATCATAGTAGCCATTGTAGGTCTAGTTCAGGGAGAAAAAGCCAAAGTAGAGAAATAGGTCTAAATTGCAATGTTAAGGTTATTCTTGTTGTTTAAGTTAGTTCATGGATGAGACCATTATCATGACTACTAAGAATTTATCAGACTGGCTTAGAAAATGAAGAAGTCTTAACACGTCATTAATATTTAAGAAAGGAAGTTGGCCTTCCTCAGCTAGATTTGGTTCCTAAAGGGATCCTACACTTTACCTTCAAATACTTACAAGGGCTTTTTTTCAGAGTTGACTTCAGATGTTTGCTGCTGTTTTGGGTGCAGTGGGGACACGAGTGATTAACCAGGGTGTTGGTCACCTTGGACAGATGGTGATAATTTCCTGTTGGATCAGCGAAGGAATCCAAACCAAAACCAGTGCTGACATAATTCCTCCTTATGTAACATCAATAAAATATTTGAGACTCACTCCTTATTCTCATTATTAGTGGACCAACCCTCTACAAACTGAATGTTCCATACTGAGGAAAATCAGAAAAAATGTTTTTTAAATAAAAGGTAATTTCATTAAAATGAAAAAAGAGACACATTTATACAAGGAAAAATGTTGTTATACCAATTTAGAGAGAGAATGTGGGAGCTCCCACATCTGAAAGGGGGATTCTTACTGGAAGTCCCGGAGATGACACAAGGAAAATCTCTTTTAAATCAGAGGAAGGAAATCTCTTGTAAAATGAGTCAGATTGGATATAGGGCCTAGAAGGGCTGTGAGTGAGCCTGTCACTGTGGAGGCAGCCCGGGCCCAGGGCCAGCCTCTGCAATGGCCTTGAGCCAGTCACTGAAACATGCCCTGCCTCCGAGAGGGCAGGGAACAGAGAACAGTTTAGGAGGTTTAACTCGAGTATTTTATAGTACACTGACATCTCAAACATTCAGATAACACATTTGTTTATATCATATTCATGGTGCTATCTCTGGGGAAAGAGCTTATATATGATCCGTATTTTCTTCTTTATAGTTTCATAAATTTTCAAGTTCTTCCATAATGAAAATGTATAACATTTATTATCAGAATAGAAAGCTATTTATAAAAACAAATTAATGCATTAAAAATACTCCTTACATCTGGGGGAAGTTAATAATCAATTTCTGATTATTTGGCTTTCAGTTGACATTACAAAAGACTGAACCTCACCCCGCCCCCCCCGGCCCCGCCCCGCTTTTTAGTTGGCTGGTATCATACAGCAGCCAAGACAGGTTAGGCCTAATTTTTGTAAGGAACATAGTCCCAACAACATTAAATTATGATGCAATAAAAAGTGCACTCTATGGGCTGATGAGGGCGTTCTGACTGCCGGCCTCAGTAACTGCCCTGCAGTGTGAGTGGAGGAGTACGATCTGACTGCGGTAGCCACGGGCTCCGGGCTCCGCTCAGGGACAGCAGGCAGTGCTGCGGGAAGCGCGGTCTCGCCAAGCGCGCCAGCATAAAAAGAAGGCTACAGCAAGTCGCTTACGGCAAGTCCGCTTTCTCAAATCCTGTGGGTTTCTTATTTAGCCTGAGAGGTTTAATTTTTAATAATCAATGAATTGAAATATTAGAGAATGCTCAAGAGGCTAAGTTTAATAAAGGGTTTTCCCTGGGCCATTCCACCTAAAAATTTGCTTAAGGTTAGAAAAACTGCAGAAGTAAACTCATTAGAATCAGCTGTCAGTAAGGTATTCGGGCCAGACATGCAATTTCTGTCTTAAGAAAGAAGTGCCAGGGCCCTTGCGCCTGGGATGCGCCCATTACCCCTGTGGGTAGGACCAGTCATCTCCTAATTAAGTGAGATTAGGAACTACCTCCCAGCCCTGCTGGTCGGTGCATCGTAGATTATGTTTTCCGTGTTTGAAAACATGAATTTTAAGGCCTTTCGTGCCTTCATTTATTTGACTTGCCAAAAAGGATTAAAAGCACACGTTCGGATAGGTCTCTAGAGATTTTCTCCCTTTCTGCTTTTCTTCATCTCTTTCTATTTCTCAACCCTAAGTTGTCTTGGGAATACATTTTAGATTTACATACTAAGGGATGCAAGACTGTCTTTAATCTATGCAATGTGTATTTTTATTTTACATGTTTCAAAATTAAAAACATTCAAATAACATGAAATGAGGTACCTGGCCTATGGAATTTGAATGCAGAGCTAACAAGTGAATTTACAAGATTTCTTTTGGGGTTTTAAGACTCTTGGAAATAAGAAGATAAGGGATTAGTAATGGTGGTATACTCCTAGTTACCCTCGGACCCACGTGCCTGGCACTAACGCAGGATTTAGTAAAGGCAGGTCTGCTTTGCACCCCTCTTAGTGGCTTTGTTACTCAGAGTGAGTGGCAGGATCCATGTATAACTCCAAATATGACATCATAGCCAGGTTCTGGGGCAGCTGCTGGAAAACTCTGATGGCTCCTTACAACTTGGTCATTCCCATAAATAAAATAAAACCTTACCATTAAGCCTCCCTGTTGAGAAACGGAAAGTTTTCTCTAGAGCAGGGGTATCACACTCATTTTCACTGGGGGCCACACCAGCTTTGCCATTGTCTTTAAAGGGTCAAATGTAATGTTAGGACTGTATACATGTAAATGTTCCTTAACAGTTAAGCAAGGGCTCGGCACTGCTGCTGGGTAGAAACAAGGCCCACCGGCCTGGGTAAAACAAGGTGGAGAGCCAGGATTTGGCCTGCGGGCCTTGTGTTTGCCACCTGTGCTCTGGAGGTTCTGCCAGATCATAGGCTCTCAGAATCCAGCAAACTAGCCCTGAATGGGACCCCCACCATACAGTGGACCCGACTGGTACCTGCCTGCACAATGGAGCCAGCACGTACTCTTCCTTCTCCTGAAAGTCTAACAGAGGTAGAAATGCTGATCCCCTTTCCTTCAACTCAATTGGCTTACTGTTTGCTTAACAACAAACAAACAAACAAACAAATAAAAAACAAAAAAACCCAGGCTAGATATAAATGACAAGAAGAAAAAAACTCATACGGCAAAAATTATGGTTTTTTTTTTCCGATTTCTAAAATTATTTAGACTTAATATTGTTCAGCTGTCTTTGAATTCTAGACCTTTATACATACTGGAATGTTCCGCCCCTCTTTTCCTTTTCTCCTCTCTACCTTTTAAATTTCACTTTCTCCCGGAAGCCTTCTTTGACCAGACCAGGCTAGTTAAGGTGGCCCTGTTCTGTGCTCCCCAAACACCACACAGGGGTTGTAAACTTAGCAGAGCTTTTTGCGATTTCTTAATTCCTCATCTGTTGCCCCACCTGGTTGGCAAGCTGTTAGTGAAGAGCCAGTGTCTGCCTCTTTTGCCACAGTGCTGCTCAAGATGCAGCTCTGAGCTTGGCACACAGAAAGTGTTAGGATAGATTTTTTTTTGAGTGAATGAATGGTATCATCAAAATATTGAGCATTATGAAATACATTCAACCTGGGCCAGAAACTAGTTTTTTTACTGCCCATCAAGAATAAAGATTCTTTCTTATATTCCTCCTAATGATTAGAAATCACAAGGAAAACATGAACTCTAGAAGAAACTGTACACAGCAAGAGCAAATGGAGAGTACATCTAAATGTGGAATAAGAAGTCACGCTATTAACTGAATGACTTAGAGAGAGAGGGTCAATCCTCTAAGGGAAGACCGACCTCCAAGATCATTCCGTCTTTCTCAACACTGCTACGCTAAGCAACTTCCAATGATGAACTTACCTGTGTTCTGGACCTCCGGGGAGGAAAACAGAACAAATCTCCTAAGGAACTGTCTAACTGGCTAGTCAACAGAGAGAAGTGCAAGATAATGCTTACTTTCTTTTGTTTAAGCTGTTTCTGCTCTGCAAATATCCCCTGCTCTCAAGTCAGACGAAATCTACATGTATATTTTAGGAAGAATTTTAGATTGGCCAAGCAGTGTTCCCACATAGAACATAACATGGCTGGGAATGCTTGGTGCTGTGTGGGCAGAAGAGGGTGGGATGGTAAACAGAATGGACGCTCAGCCAAGGCACAGTTACCTCCTACTGTTCATTTGTTTGTTTGGTTGGTTGTTTTTGTAAACCACAGTATCCTGTTGTTGCCCCCCAAAGGATGTCCTCTTAGGTAGGTAGAAAAGTCCTACTGAAAGTGCAAGGTTTAGAAGGTGAGAATCTTGGTTGTGAGTATGGGGCAGATAAAGTAGGTAAGATGGATAGCTGTGATGCTATGACTCATAGTAAAGTTATTCTGTTAGTGGTAATGTCTAGGTATGAAAACATGCACATGTGTTACAGAGATGTGGCAAGTGTTTTCTTTGACAATCAGCACAGCGATAAGCAAACCAGCATAGTAAACTCTGATGGTGCTTGGCTCTCCGGAGCCCAATTAGGAAGCGTGATAAATGACTTGTGAAGTCTCTCCCCGCACCCACTGATTTATGGTGGATGGAAGCTGACAATTCCTAGTGGTGTCCCAGTGAGCAGTCTGCCTACTCCCATCATACATCTGGGTACATATGAACACCTTCAACGGGAATTCCAAAGTCACTATGTCATGCTGGGTTCTGATATGGCAGGTTTGCTTCTTCACAGCAGTATACATGGGAAGATGTAAGAAGGTGGGGCCACTTGAGGTTACTTTTCCCCCCCATGGAAGGGCTCCTTTAATTTGATACCCACCAATGACTTGTGATGATGAATACCCACCAAGGACTTGTGAGTTCCAAGTGACTGCGTATGGCAAATTATTGCTAAGGTTGTTTTGCCTCTTGCCTCTTCAGAAGTAGATGTTCCCTCCAGAAAGAGGGCATAACAGCTTTGTGGTGCTTGCATGACTGATAATCAGTGTTTAGAAGCTAAGATTACCAAAACCTTTTCTTTGGTTTTATTTGAAGGATATCAAAGAAAAGGTGTATATGCAATGCAAGATGAACATGGTGGAAAATGTGGAAAAAAAAGAAAATTAAGAAATACTAACCAATAATAAGACTTTTAAATAAAAAAGAGAAAGCCAAGAGGCAGACTGAAGTTCAAGTTTACACTTTCTGGGGCTATGATACAACATTTGTCAGGGGCTGAAACTGTATTGATGACTGATGGAATTCTGGAAGACTATGCATTATTATTGTTGTTGTTGTTATTGACTCTAAGTAGTCTCATTTCCTTTAAGGAACCTTGAACCTAGAGCACATCTCCCACAGAAAGGACCTCCTTCCTGGCTGTATCCACCAATGCTCCTCACAGGAGACTGTTGCCTTCCTGCAACATGGCTTAGCGATGCAAACACCACAGCAATCTCTGCTGGGGGCGCACTCTAAGGACCAGAGGGGCCTGCGCCAGCATTTTCTGGCCATTCAAGATTCTGGTCTTTTCACCCTTTGGGACAGCATGCCAACGTATTTTCTGCTGCGAATCTCCTTGAGCTCTCTTTAGGCAGAGTTATTTCTTTTAATTAAAAAGACAAGACTGTCAATTACTTAAACTTAATCCCCAAATGTAATTGTTACTTTGAAAGGTTTTTTTTCCCATAAAGCTCATAGAAGAGAAATATTCCTATCAAATTAAAATTTGCTGTGAGCTTGGATTTTCAAAAAATTATTCATTGTCAAATCCCTGCTGGATCTAGAAATCTAAATAGCACAGCCATCCAATAGCACAGGTCGGTCACCAGGGAAGGCTGACTGGTGTGGGCAGATCCAAACTAGGAAAATAGGAAAGACTTTAGAAAAGAGTCCAAAGAACTAAACATTCTCCTACTTTTAAATTGATGCTATAGGATTTTTAGCCATGTAGCTTAAAGCAAATGTACAGTCTGAGAGAGGTGACACTGCCAAGCTGTTGTTGGACACTTAAACAACAGTGTAAATAAATTTCAGATTTATTCTTGCTAGCAAACTTGACCAGGGAGAGAACAAGAATTGTTTAAGAAACAGCAGAAGGAAGGATAGAGAGGTGAGAAGAGGAAGACACAGAAATGGATTCAGCAAAGACAAATACCTAGTGGGTCCACATCACTGTTAGGTCTGAATCGTTGGATTGGCAGTGAAGTATTGATTCCAGGTGAAGTATCGGCATAACTCTTCCACTGGGTTCCCAGTTATTTACAACAATCAGGAGGAGGTCAGACTGTTGTTCCCAGCAAAGGAGCCAGGGTAACTCTTAATTATCCTCTTGTGTATTAATCAGGGCTCGTGGTTTTGCTGTGAATTTGTGTCAATACAGCTACTGCACTTCTATCAGTAAAAGCAAGGCCCTCTCTGCACTAGTTAGTGGGAAAGGAGTGATGTATATAAAAACTGAAACCTTTCCTGGAACATGGTTTATACTTTTGACCAGGAAAAAGGGCAGGTTCTTTAAATTGCTGACTTTGAATTAGTCTGACAGGTGGTGATGTACTGGACAGGCATGCACTGAAAGTGTGTGAGTGGATGTGCGTGTGCCACACAATAGGAAACTGTGCAACTTGCAGCTCCTCTTAAGTTAATATTGTAATATTGATGAAAAAATAAATTTTTTTATTTGGCCTTGGGATACTTCTATATTTAAACTTGTTAGCACTGTGGGTATTTCAGATATCCCTAGAATCCGTAATACATCAAACTATAAGGGAAACACGCTGAACTTATATCGGGTTAATATCCAGACAATATGATACAAGTACATCTCTAAATATCAGTACTTTTAAAATCATGAGAAATATGTGTATCTGAATAAGGTTATTTTAATTCAATATGCTTTCTTTCTAGGAACTTGAAAGTTCTCTTTAATATATTATTTAAAACACCACTTTGAGCTTGTAGGCATAAAAAATGTAATTTCTTTCCCATTTCACAGTTGGGAAAACTGAATTAAAGAGAACAATGCTAGTAATTATCTAGATTAATAGAGGTGTGTATGTAAATCGGCCTGAAGAAGTGTGTGAAATTAGATGTGCTGATGCCAGAGAGTGCTTCTTAAAGAGCTTTTTAAAGAGAGTTTTTTAAAGATGAATGCTCTCATATAAATCTCTGCAGGAGTTGGGCATACATTCTGCGTGTGAAGTATATTTGGAAATAGACTTGGTAAAAGTGTATGGATATTAAGGTAACTGAGTATTGTGTATTATAAACATCATACTACATAAAGTGTTATACAAAAATTTTAAATTTGTTAGATACATGTTTAATGAACACAAATGCATACATAGTGTTTATTTAAAATGTGCTACAGATTTATATATGTTCCTGGGTATTATGATGGGTAGACTGGAATTTGGGTGTGCTGTGATGATTAAAAAATGTGGGAGAAGATACATGTTAGTTTCTTAGGGTTGCAGGGATTGAGTTAACACATGCAAGAAGCCTTAGAACTCTACTGCTGCATGAGAAGCCTACTATCAATGTTAGGTATTATCATTACTATTATCGTTATTGGTAATGGTTATCAGACAAGGTGAAAGTGCAGTTATAGTAAGGAGCTGAAAGGAGGCAGTTTCTCATTGATACCCAGGATGATATACTACAGAGAATAAGTACAGCTGTAGGGATTATCCAGTCATCTTTACAGCAGGGACTATTTTAGGATTTTTCTTCCAGCTTTCTTCTCATCCCGTGGAGTCTGATTCTGAGAATCCAATCCTGGGAGTGCCAGGTGAGGGCAGATTTACCCCATTGTCCTATTGTAGATAGGATCTGGCTGTTCGGATGCCAGGCCTGCCCATAACAGCCCCCGTCTCCCTCAGGAGGAAACATACCAAGCAGACTTCAGATTTCTGCAAGCCTTGTTTGTTTGTGGATTGGATTTTAATTTTTTTAAACTTAATTTTGGGGGGTTTTGTTTTGTTTTCAGAGAAAGCTTTAGACAGCTGTATTAATCATGCAAACCCAGCCATGTGCAATGTGTTTTATCAATGGAAAAACAGGAACTGAATGGCAAGTAGCTGTGAACAAACCGAGTGCAATGCCTGAACCTGGAAGATAATCTCAACATTTCCCAAACCCACTCACCACACTGGGTTAGTGAATGGAAAGGCTGTTCACTTGGGATACATAATCAGATGAGAGGCAAACAAGTGAGACATTCCATTTATTAATGTTTTTTAAGTTTCTGTGATAGGGAAGGATGGGCTGATTGAGCCCAGGGAGCCCCAAGCTCAAGGGAATTCTTCACTTGAGGGTGATAAAAATAAGACAATGCTGTCTGTCCTTGTCCTTTTCTCTTCCTGTATGTCATGTTAATTTTCCAAGGCTGGTTTGCTCACCTCATTTTTAACCTGCAGTCCTCCCAAGTGCGAGGGCATCTCCAGGTGCACTTTCCTCCTGATGGGCAACGCGAGAGGAAGCTTGGTATTCAGAGGCCTTGGGAAATGATTTGAGACTAGCAAAGTGAGAAAAGTTCCCTCTGGGTGGACTCCTTCCTCATTGTACAATTCAGTGGAGTTTCTACAGCGATATACTCTGGGGTACTTACGCACGAATGGCAAATATATGCCATTCAGGACTCGTTTCAGAATATACAAACCAAAATTAAAATTAATGAGAAAAAACCTATCAGGAACAGATCAAGGATGGAACACTATTGTATTTAAAAGATATATATATATATATGTACACATATCTTTTATATATATCTTTTTAATTAGGAGCAGGGAAGAACACTGATTTTTGTTTTGTTTTGTTTTGTTTTGTGTTTGGCAAAATAGAAAAGGGCATTTGAAAAATTTCTGATTGTCCACAGACAAAACAAATTATCCTTTAGTATAATTCCAATATTATCATTATCACTGCAGAAAAGCAAACAATATGATGAAGGAAACCCAGGGGAAATGCATTTGAGTTATTGAGCTTTGTTTTTGTTTAATCACAGCTTGAAAGGGTGTAGGGCTGTATTCCTGCTGTGACTCCCTTGTTTGTCCCCAGTCAGCCTGATGAGCCCTGAAGAGGGGGTGGGGGGGGACCCTCCAGTGAGAGGTATTAACAATGAAGCAGCTAAAAATATACCTGCATTTCTGTTACTGGAAAGTAGTAAGAAAAGTTTTCTTTTTTATGATGGGAGGACAGAAAAGGATCTTTGGGACTTCCTCCTACTTTTGCAACACCTTAAGGAAAGTAATTTAGCTCAAAATCCTTTGGCTATTTGCATCAACCAACAGTTTATAGACTTTTTAACACTTAGGTCTGCAATGTAGGATTCCATATAGATGACAGAATACGATATTTAATTAAATGAAGGTATCTAGTGTTATAATTGTGATCACAGTGAGGCTGGCATGCATTCCATAGATATTTGAGTACTTAAGTGGCACTATAAAAAAAGTTAAGGATCCTATAAGTTAGTAACCCCACTCCCATGGGAAACCACATTTCACGTGGATTGCCATCCTGATTGGAAAGAAAATGAGAAAAGGGATTTGATTTCTAGAAAAAATAAAGTCCTTGTAAGGAATAGGGAATTTAAGGGGACACTATCTTTCCTTACCAACCTCTCACACCAGCTATCCCAAGTCTCCATGAACAGCTTTTCAATTGCTACTAGCAGAAGCCCAAAGTATTAGTAAGATAAACTATATTCTCTAAATCTATTGGATCTACAGAAGCTATCTACAGTCTATCTACAATGTAAAATCAAACTAGGGTCATTCTCCAATCAACAATTCAGTTTGTGGGAAAATATCAAATTCAACAAAATCCATGTGCTCCACCACTGATCCAGACTGTGTTTCAATATCCAACAGCTGCCCTTGGTGAATAGTGCCTGGCTTCACTTTGTTCAATGTTACATATATCACAAAGCATGATCTGAGGAAACATTTGAGTTCATAGCTATAGAACTGCCCTCACAAAGGACACTGAGAGTATAGAGACACAGTGCAAAGTTTATCTTGGATGTAGCACTTTTTTGAAAGTGTTATCCATTGGGACAAATGTGTATGTGTGTGTCACGTCAAGATACTTGCAAGATGGCAACATGATAAAATGGTGTCAGTCTCTGCAACTCTAGACGGTGAATGTCTTAAAATAATTGTGGCATGTCAAGAATTCAAAATGGGATATTTTCCATGAATGCTAAGTTTGATGTCAAATCTGAAAAAACAGGCACATTTTAAGTCTTATTTTTAGTGGCTGGCATAAGAAACAGATTTCATTAATGTTTTAGGAAAGGATTTTTTTCAACAGTTCTTCTAAAAATAGTTTGAACGCTTCTCAAAGTTTAAGAATAACTTTTGGTAAGCTGTTTAATTGATCCTTAAAACCTTGCAATCCTCATTTCAAATATAATTAAGTTTGCATATCTATGAATACATAGATATGCAGATATGCAAAACATTGCATTATTGACACTCTGAATATCTACACCCAATTCTAGCTTCATTTTTAGTTTGGACAAGTGTTAATGAAACATGATCTGTCTTTAAACTAATAAAACAGCAGTTCCCTACCTTTAATTCTGAACACATTTCCTTTAGAGTGTATACGATAATTTTGTTTAATTGGATTTATTTTTTTCCACATTAGCCCCCGAATGGCCTACTTTCTATTTTTTCTCAGGTCTTTGACTGTTATTTGCAAACCACTTTTCTGGAATTTAATTTCAACGCTAGGTTGGTTTCATTTCAGATTTTTTGTATTGTTTTAATTTTATTTGCCAGTTTGCCTTTAAACAGCCTTAAGCTAGAATGTTGGGGCTGCAACTTGCATAGAAATGTGATGTAGGAGGCAAAATTTAATTTGAGTGTGTAGAAACTTTTATAAAAGAAAGACAGAATGACTGCCTTTTTTGCTTGTGTATTTTCTAAAATAGTTATCCTTAAAAGGAAAAGGCCCTGAATTGGCCAAGATTTAAAGAAAAAGCAATATCCTTGTGATATGCTTGAGTTCAACCTTAGGCAGTAGATAAATTCATTTTTACAAGTAATACTCTAGATTCAGATTCTATAAACCTCCAAATATGAGTGTGGTCAGTGAGAGGATTCATAGTTTTGTGAGCTACAGAATTTAACTGCCCACATTCCAAATATGTGGTTCATAGTTCCCTGTAATTGGAGAAAAAATTGCATTCCAAGTTTAGTATCATCTTCCCAACTACTGACCAACCTGAAGTTTAGTCAGCTGATGAATCTGTTACATGCCTATCAACTGGAATGGAAGCAACTGATTGACTTTCTTTTGTAGGTTTAAAGAAAATTATTTCAGTTGTGTGTTACTTTTGTGAATGTATTTTATTTTGTGAATGTTTGCATATTATAGATGATGGAGAATGACCCAGCAACAGAACTACAGTGATAAAAATCATACTGACCTTGAATGGGGTGGGGGATTGTGGGTAAAACACGCTCTGAAGGGGAAAAAATAATAAGCATCATGGAGAGTTTATATATATATATATATATATACATATACCTTACTCATGTTTAGCTGCTCAGACAATTATAAAACGGATGAATTTCAATGCCTATCTCTCCCATAAAGTGTTTGTCTGTTCTTCCTACCAACACTAAAGTATTAGAGTTATTAGTAATACAAAATCCAAAGCCTTTTGAAAAAAATTAGCAAGAGTAGGGGACAACATCCTATTGTGATAAGCCTACAAACAGGACCCCATCTTTCACTGGAAAAACCCACTACCAGAATTACAGACTTTTTGGAGGATTAGGGTTGAGGATGCTTAAAGTAGTAGTGACCACATTCAGGTCGTGCATTTTGATCCTGGTTTTGGTCTCCTTGACTCGTAACAGATGGACCTCTATGGTAGCTAAGGATGCCTTTCCTCTCCCTTCGTGCTTGGGGTCATCTCAGCTTTAGCTAAGCATCTGGAAAGTTTATTTTGGGAAATACTAATTCAACTTTTCCCTCAGGCTTTTACTTCCACATTACTGATATCTGTGCAAGCATGATGCCAAGGTAATAAGTTTCTTGTCAGGATATAATTTTATTTTTAGTCTTTTCCTTAATCTCACCCTCTTGTGGTAATATAATCTCTCCTGAAATTTGATCAACATTTGCTTGATGATTCATGCTAATGAGTAATAAGAAGTGCTTTTCCTTAGAACACCTGGGTCTTAATTTATGTTGTCCCTCACAATCCCATCCATCCCTAAGCTACCGAGCATAAATTGTACATGCTGACAAAGTTCAGGATTGAAGGTATTCTCTAGTTATCTCATCAAAATCCCAGGTTTAACTCTAAATCTTCTTCTGAGGCTCTTTCAGGAAGGCCAGAATGGTGTATTAGGGATAGGATGCCTTACTTGCTACCCCCAAACTCTGTAATGTAATATAATTAGCACACACTATTCTACCTTCCTCTTAGCAGCTTGGTTAATTGAAGATTGATGATAAGTGAAAATCAACAAATATCAAGACCATAAAGAGAAAAGCATATGTACCTATTCAAATTTAATCTTCTTGCCATTTTTGTGCCATAAACTTTAAAGAGTAGATTTTGCCTGGAATTTGGGCACTCAGTGCATCTGGACACGGAAAACCCAGTCTCCTTGCAGAGTGGGCCTTCTCTCTAAATCGGCTGAAAGTTGTAGCTTAAATGCGAAAGTTTCCTAAGTGCATTACGATGGAACAGGTCAATAACAGCACAGTGAACAATTGTGTCTTAGTTACACAAGTGTCAAGTAGAAAAATGGCTTCAACCTCCACTTGTTGTTTGGTGTTAAGTTTCCAGCTTTGAAAATAAATAGCTAAACTGCTTTCAGCCATCACGTAGCAGTTGGAGACCACTGTCCCACATTATATTCTCTCTGCTGTATTTTATTTCTACTATTACTGTTATTATTTAGACTGTTAAAATAACTGCTTAATATTTTGTCATCACACTGTTCACAGCTGGTAAATGCACTCTGCCCTCATTTCCACTAGACTGTTTGTATTGCTGAACCATCTCACCCACACTCCTTTCATGGCCTTTTCAACCGTTTCCCAGCTTGTTAATATCATCTTAGCTCCACCCTATTATCATCATCTTAGCCATATGGTGCCCCATTAGTTATTCTCATTCTCTTAATTCCATCCTTATCATTCCTTAGATGCATCCCATTTCAGCTTTTAATCCTTATTCATCCGCCTCATTCTGCTGTATTTCATAGTCTATACCAGCGTTTGTGAGCTCCTCTGCAGTGAAGTAAATGTCACTTATAAATGAAAAAGAAATTCTCCAATTTTAATATTAGAAAGTCGGGAAGGGCAGGGACCTTGGTGCTATGTGCTTTGCCTTTTGGCTGCTAATACAGGCCCACCTTGTTTTATTGCACCTCCTTTATTGCTCTTCATAGAGATGTGTTTCACAAATTGAAAGCAAGATCCTCCACCAGCATAAAAGATTACATCTCACTTTATTGCAATACTTGCTTTATTGTAGTGGTTGGAAGTAAATGTGCAATATCTCCAAGGTATGCCTGTACTTGATGAGGTCAACCTAGCTTAGCAACTGATTGGGAGGTTTCAGTAACAGAACTCTAAGGTTGACCTCAGTACTACATTGTGGGGCTCTTAGTAACTCCCTTGACTCTGAACTTCAGTTTCTTGTCTGCTAGATGGGGGTATGGGGTATTATTAACTGATTCAGCTAGAACACCATGAGAAATAGTTATATGGGCATTTTCATGTCACAAGAAAACCCTCTCCATTAAAAGCACCTAAATGACAAAACCTAGAGTTGAGGGTTGGAGGGTGTGTGTGTGTGTGTGCACATACGTGTGTGTGTATACACAATTTATTAACTCCGATATGATTTTCTTTTAATTTTCAGTGGGTACTGCAGATGTTCAATGGTCTTTCTGGAAGTCAGCATATTCAATCCCTGTTCTTAAAACTAAAACTAGTTTTCCATCTATCTTCTATTATATCCACAGAGAACCTTTACAAGTAGTTTACAGCCAGTCTTTCAGATTACATGTGGGTGAGTGTTCAAATAGCTGCTCAAACTGTTTTATTATGTGGCATGCAGAAGTAGCTTATTAAGAGGCTTTGCTTCATCTTAACTAGCATTGAGATAATAACTTAAAGTGGTTTCTAAAGAAGCAGAGGATGCACTCATTCTGAGGGCTCTCTCCAGGGATGGGTTGCTTAGGTAGTACTTGAGATTTAATCAAGTATAGCTTTACAAGTTAATAATCTTTTAAAATTAAAGAGAAAATTTAGAAACTTCCCACACACTGATGTGGTATGACCCAGTATAGATTTCTTTGTATTTTTATTCTTTTGTGCTCAACAGCCTCAAAATTGTAGTAAAGGCCCTCATCAACCCACATATTGATTAGTGTGACTATCCTTCCTTGACATGTGGGACTATTCCCCTCAAAGGTCAAACACTGTCCACAGGCATAAAATATCACTTCAGAATCCCAGTGTGCTGAAGAAAAGCCAGCAGTCTGATCTCAGAATCCAGGCTGGTGGGAGTTACTGGAAGTGGAACTGGGATGTGGCGGAAGTAGTGCTCCTGGGTGGGAAGGAATATAATAGTAGTGGAAAGGCCTCATTACGTGAAAGATGAAGAAATAAACTAGATGTCTCCTCACCTCCAAACAACAAAAGATACATCTCCTAACACTTCCCCATGGACACAAATCTAGTGATACATTTGTCTAGAGCCTGGACTCTGGAAACAGATGTCATGAATTTAAGTCCCAGCAGCCTTCTTAACGTAACTTCGTAATGTAACTTCTTTGCATAGTGGAGAAATATGAATGCCTAGTAGGGCTGTCCTGATATTAAATGAGATCATATATGTTAAATGTTCAACACATGTGCAGAGCACCTTGTAAGTACTCAGGTGATAAGTAATGATATTAAGATCATTATTCTTCCTCCCTATTTCTTTAAAAGTAACTCAATGTAGGCACTGAAACAAGATAGGGCTCCTTTGTGGATGCAGCACAATCATCCTTATGGAAATAGGGAACCAATTACGTTACGCATACTGTCAATGAAACTACTCGCGGCATCATCAGAAGACCGAGTCTTCACACAGGTGATGCACATTCCCCCATCTGACAAAGACTAAGTAAGGAGCTGACTCCTTGCCCATATACATTGTACCAATACATTAATGTGTTCTGAAAAATTATATAATGGAATGCTTTGCCAAGGATATAGAAAAAGATATAAAAGGCATTAGTTAGATCTTCAGCCTGAGGTAGTACGGATCCTTGACAAACAGAATGCTAGAATGTGTGGAGAACAAGACATATGAGAAAGAAATGCTTCCATTGGCTTAAGAAAAAGATCCTATGAACACAGTGTATTATTGCATTCTATTCCATTGTTTTGATCCCTTTGCAGCGCAATACTTGAATACAGAGTGGAGAAGTACACATGTGTGTATGGTGGAGAGCACCATGTGTCAGTAACTGCAAATTGACACTGCATAAAAAGTCAGCACAAAGTCACTGTGCTGGACACTGAAAATGTGCTGATGCACCCATGAAGATGGATAATCATAAACTCTACAAGGACTCTGGCACTGGTTCCTACTTGCTGCTGCCTCTGGCTGGCAGCAGCTCACCAGCTGCCTCATCTGCTCGGGTCTGGCTGGGTCAGCAGAGCACCCCACACTGTGCTCTCTGTCAGGGTGACCAGCCGAAGCCATTCCTCCCAAGCGCCTCTTTTCTCCTGACCCTGCTCTGTGTAAAAGTGCCACCAATAGTGCTTTCCTTCTTCCCATTAAACCCTCTGCCTACTCAGAATCTAAGTGGTGAGCAGTCTGTTCACAGATGAACTTTTTTCCTTTTCTTCTCTCCCTCCTTCCCTTGCTTGCTCCCTCCCTCCCTTCTCCCCTCTCTTTTCTCTCCCTCTCCACCCCACTCTGTGTGAAACAGGCTGCCATAGAGGTGCATTCCCAAGGATTGTGAAAGCTGTAGCAACAATGCACCTGGGAAACCTAAACAGTGGTGGTGGAGTGGGCACGGTGGAGGTAATTCCTGTACATAAGAAGCAGAGAGAACTTCCCCCTTAAAATGTTTATACTTAGGCCTTGGGTCTAGGAAACAGGGCAGTTGAATCACTAATTTTAGGCCATTTTAAAAGCTTCTTTTTCCTCAGAGTCTAATGAATTTTCTTGTTCTATTCTTCTTATTACACCTCCAAATGTGGAAAATCAATGCAAAACCAAATGCTGATGCTCACGCCGCCTTTGCATGCTGCTCCCTTCAGAGCTTAGTGCCTGCGAGGGCTGCTCTGCAGAGGGCAGTGCGGCTCACTGGGAAGCAGTACATGGTTTATCAGAGCACTGAGCACTCTCACCGAGGGCACTGAGGGTGGCTTCTGTGGGCAATCGTCAAGGGCAATATGATTATGACACACTTGCTCAATTCCTTGATTCTCGGTATACAAATAGAAACTCTGTAAGATTCTTGACATTTTGCCGGGCATTTCTTAATTTTGCTTAATTTGAAAAGTCCTTTAAGTAGACTTTTGTGTTTAGGGAAATGTTATTACCGGGCTTGAGATAGCTTTCATCACCAACCCCAGACTAGCAGTCGCCCCACTACCTCTGACCCAGCCTCTCTCTGTGCTCCTCAGGTACGCCATCTTCCCTCCCTTCTCCTTCCTCTCTCCGTCTATAGCTATCATTTATTAATTACTTGAAATGTATCATTAGTGCGGTCTGGGTGGGATAGAAAGAAAAGATACTTTAATGCAAATTTATACTTGCTCACCCTTCTCTAATCCAATCACCCAATTTTCTCTTTTCCAAACCCTTTAACACCTCTTGTTAAGTATATGTTGTTTCATTTAACCAGGCCACACTAGGCTTTTTGGAACCTCAAATTCATCATTGAGGCTGTTTCTCCCCCTGCCCTCATTTATGGAATTCCTAAAGTCAAGAATGAAACAGGCAACTACATTTCTTAACAAATGTCTTCTCAAGTGTCTTGAGATATTGATGTCTATATCTGAAATAAAGAACACTGATATTTGGTCTTCAAAGACAAGTAAACAAGAATATGAATTCTAAACTTCATACCAATGCAGGATTGTATAGCTATATCTTATCAAACCCTTATAGACTGAAGTTATTGGAAGTTATGAATGAGAGTATTTTGTGGTTATTGTTTCTTATAAGTAGAGTTGGACTTTGAGCCATTTTAAGATGACTTGAATACTTTATTTCAAGAGAACTACCATTTAAATTGATTTTTCTCCTAAAAATCTTTTTTTTTTTCCCTGAAAGTCTCCTCTAAACTATATAAAGCATGATGGAGGCATCACTCCTGGCCATAGTATCTCTAGATTTTCCAATTGAACCTGTGTAAAAAAAAAAAAATCCCTCCTACTGGCTTTTTTTTTCTAAAATAATAATAGTCAATTCTTTGGACTTTCTCCTTTAGTCCAAATGAACTTTCTGGCCTAGCATGTGCTAACATTTTTGTTTGCTTCACTTATTCTGATAAACACTTCCTTATTCCACAGGTTACTGTCCTCCAGGATCTCACCTGTTATACTTCTGTTTCTCAGGGAGTGTTTGATGCTACGCACAGAGCCAGCAGCTGACAAAGCAGGGGCCCGGACACCGGACTGTAAGGCGCTCCTACAGAGCAAGGCTACAAGGTGGGCTGTCTTGCTAACATCAAAAACTTACCACGACTGATCCTTCCTGGGTCTGCCTTTAGGTTCTTTGTCCGTCTTCAGAAATGCCCCTCTCTCCTACTATTCCATCTCTCTTCTAAAAATACACCGGACAATGTTTCCTACTGTCATCTGGTAGCCTTTCTGCAGCCATTTTTCCTCCTTTAGATTTCATATTTTAATCATTTGTTCCATTTTTCCTCTTGTGTTGTTAATAATACACTTTCTTTTTCCAGCCTCTCTCTTCTCCCAGCTCCTAATCCGTCCTCACTACATATTAATCAGTTAATCACTCTCATCACTGCCATTTTTTAACTCTCATCCATATTCCGGGATGTTACATCACCTCTGCTCCTTAAAGAGACATTCACCCAAGAGGCATATAAACAACAGACAGACAAACTGATGAGAACAAGACAACTATCCAAAGTAAGCCAAGGAATAGAGAGAGAGAAGTTATTCCATGTGTAAACTTGCGTTATGCATTGGGATTGAGAACCTACCTGTATTTTTGTTTCAGTGACTATAGTCTGAATTTTATATAAATTTATCTTTGATAAAAAATGATATTTAAGCTTTCCATGGGAGAATGTGATCAACCAGATGCTCCCACACTGGGCCTGCTTTGGCATACTTACTGAAAAGGACTAGGCTGGCATTGGTCACCCCCAGCTTGTTGGCAGCCACGCAGGTATAGTTGCCATAATGCTCCTCAGTGACGTTGGTCACTGTCAGGGAGGACTGGCCCTCGGTGCTCTTAATCTCAAGGCCATTGGCACTGTTTATCCTAAGAGTTCAAAAACAGAAGAGTAAAAAGAAACACTGATGAAGATTTGGCATAGTAATTCCGTTTTCATTATATTGGTGGAAAAGAAGAGAAAGGAAGTGGTTAAAGTTTGTTGTTCCATCCTCATTCCGCACGTTAATAGTGCAATCCCATATTATCTGAATCGATACCCAGCTACAGAGAATACTGGAGGGGTGGATGAGTTTCTTCAGTCTTGCATTCTACTATAAGCAAGAAAGACATGCAGGTGGAAACTACCCACTGAACCACCTACCTCACTTCTGCATGTAACCTGAGTGTTTTGAAGCTTTAGCTTAAGTATTACAGTCCTGAAAGCACTTGATAAAAGGACTTTGAGAAGAAAGTCTAAGAGGATAGGCCTATGTAATTATAGCTGGACTTGTTTTTGTCATTGGGGCTCTGGGTGGTGCCCCTAAGACCACTTATCAGAGCACTTGGGCACAGCAAGTTTGGCACATACGTACCTGGTGTCATCCCGGTACCATTCAAAGTCAGGTGCAGGCACTGCTGAGGCCTCACATTTGAGTGAAACTTGTCGCCCTGTGGTGGCTTCGTTACTCTTGGATTCCGTGATAGTGGGAGGATCTGTGGGAAGGACAGGCACATGGTTTGCATGACAGTCAGAGGGCACGCCACAATTCCCATGCAAGAAGAAATTGGAAAGGAGACTGTGATCGGAGATGTGGTGGAAAGAAACAGTCTTAAAGCTCCATTTACATGAATTTATGATCAGCTGAAAGGGACTTTTTTCTAGTGAGAAAACTAAATAAAAATAAGAGGTGATTAATGAAGCCACAGATTTGGTGCACTTAACTGGGACACTTAATGAGGTTATTTTGAAATAGAATCTAGGACTTCTTTTTCCTTCCTCCAATACACCATCAGTTATTTCAAGCATGGATTATATGTGCATAGTTTTTTTATTTTCACAAATAAGGTGGTGATACTAAAGGACTTGGGATTTTAATGTATGATTAGAGCATTTTTCTTTTTCATCATCGTCATTATCATCATGGTGATTGTTGCAGGTTGAGATGACAGTCAGAGTCTGATGAAAATAACACAGGTCTGAAGTTCTTCAAACCCAAGCTTAGCCTAATATTTTTTTCAGGAATTCAGAAAAACAAACAAAGTAGTATTATATGATTACTAAAGCATTTTTTCTTTCCTATGTTTCCTTATTACTGTGGCCCAGGTAAACTGTTGCTTTTATGTGGGAAGGTGCAGTATGAAGTCTATGTTGGTGCATAGAAGCCTTCCTGGTGTATCATCCTTCTACTCTCCCTGGAAGTTGTGCCCATGATTCTGTCTGCTTAGAACTAGCCCACAAAACTGAACAAAACATATATGACATTCTAATTTGTCATGATTATATATATATGTATATATAAAAGTTTATTTTTCTTTATCCAGTACCACTCTTTTTTTACATTCAATATTATTTTATACTAGTTTCAGGTGTGCAGCATAGTGGTTAGACAATCATATTCTTTACAAAGTGGTCTCACCAATATTTCCAGTACCCACCTGGCACCATACATAGCTACTACAATAGTATTGACTATATTTCCTATATTCTACTTTACATCTCCATGACAATTTTGTAAGTCCCAACCTGTACTTCTCAATCCCTTCACCGTTTTCACTGAGCCTCCCAACCTCCACACCCTCTGGCAACCATCAGTCTGTTTTTCATTTCTACGAGTGATTCTTTCAAACAATCCTATGAAGGGTGGAACAAGTGTCTATAGGTCCACATGATGGAGTAAGGTTGGTAGATGTGGGCTCCTGGCTTGATGATGCTGTGTTTGACAAGGTTATGGACCTTTAGGGAGAAAAGAATTTTTTTTGACCAAAACTTATTTGTCAGAAATGGCAACTTGGCTGCATGCACATAAAACAAGGAGACCCAAACAATATTTAGACTTTGCAGAGAAAAAAGTTTATTTAAGGAAAATAGTAAAGTGATTTCTAGTATACAAAATTTATTTAAATTTCTTCAGTGCCTGGTTCAGCTCACTTACTTCTGAGTTTTCTTCATATTCAGAAACTATTTTTCAAGTTTTCTGCCTAGAGAAGTCTCTGATCTTAGTTAGGAAAGATGTACGAAGGCATCTAGTTAGTCTGCAATTTTCTCTCCCGTTTCATTTTCACATAAGCTTGGACATCTTTAAATCATTGTCAGAGAAGAGGAGTTAGAGCACATTTGGATAAGCACCACCAGCCTGCGTGTAAATAGACGTGCCAGAGTGAGTGATGGTTGTTGTTTTGTTGCTTTAGAATTATCTGCTCATTTTTGTGTAGGCACAAGAAGGCAACATGATGAGTGGAAAGAACCCTGGGCTGGAAACTAAGAGTCCTGGAATTTAATTTCAATTTGCTTGTGTGGACCTCCCATCACACACTTCATCTTTCTGAGCCTTGGTTTTATTACCAATGTAATGAGGGAACTATATACTTTAATGATTCCTTCCAGCTATTAAAAAAATCCCAGTTCCAGTCAAAACTGCCCATTCTTTACAAATGGGCAGTTTGTATCGTTGTGATCCAAATGTATTTTCATATCCATTACTCATTTAACCCTTAAAATTGTTAGATTTGAAAATTGTAGCTCATTTATTTATCTCATGAGTTAGGAATCAGGTTTAACAGTCAGAAATGGAAACATGAGGTCTGATTTTGATTCTTCCTTTAAACAGAACTGTGGCCTAGGCAAGCACCTACACCAACCTGGACCTTTCCTTTCTTATCTTTCAAAACAAGGGCTTAGTTTAAAATGAGCACTAAGGGGTTCCATTTAAATTCATTCATTCCAGGATTGGTTGCATAGACCATTGGAGCACATTAGTTCAAAGAATAATGCAATAACTGGGGTAGTGGTGTTGGTAGAGGACATGTTTGTGGGGATGAGACACCCAATAGAACTGAAAAGTTTGGGCTTAAAGTTTGATAAACCTGAGCTTAAAGTTAGGCTCTGTCTCTCATTTTCCTTCCTCGTTAGAGAGTTTAGTACCTTGTCTCGAGTCATATTGCCTCAATTTTCTCATCTACGAAATGTTGGAACCGGGGACAAGGCAGTCCAGGTGGAGACTGCTGAAGGATTCCAGAGAGGGCCTGTACTTGCTTTATGGTAAAGGGACTGGAAGAAAATGGAGGGATTTGAGATTGAGAGATACTGAGCTTCAGAATTGATAAGACTAGATGTGAAGGGTGAGGCAAAAAAGGAGGCATGTCAAAAATAACAGAGATAACAAGCAAGTTTCTGGCTTAAACCTCTAGATGACGCCATCCACTGAGATAAGATACATAAGAAGAAAAAAGGGTGATCAGCAGGAATATACTGAATGAATACTAGTTTCCTGTCCTCACCTCTTCACTGTAGAGTTAGTTGACCCTTGAGCAATATAGGTTTCAGCTCTGTGATTCCATTTATATCTATTTTTCAAAAATAAATACTATAAATATTTAAACATTTTCTTTTCTCTAGCTTACTTTATCATAAGAATATATTATATAGTACATGCAACATACAAAATATGTGTTAATTGACTATATCATCAGTAAGACTTCTGGTCAACAGTAGGCTATTAGTACTTCAGTTCTGGGGGGAGTCGAAAGTTATACATGGATTTTTTAAAAAGATTTTATTTATTTACATTTAGAGAGGGGAAGGGAGTGAGAAAGAGAGGGACAGAAACGTCAATGTGTGGTTGCCTCTTGTGCACCCCCTACTGGGGACCTGGTCTGCAACCCAGGCATGTGCCCTGATTGGGAATCAAACTGGTGACCTTTGGTTCACAGGCCAGCACTCAATCCAGAGCCACACCAGCCAGGGCTATATATGGATTTTTGACTGCACAGGGACTGGTGCCCCTAACCCCTGCATTGTTCAAAGGTCAACTGTATTAGGTTCTTAAGCTGCCAATGACTCCACAATCTGTAGTATATTGGCTGGAGAAATAATCTTGCTTTTGATTCTATTGCTTTGATCAATTTCTCAAATTGTGAAATGAGTTTTAACCAGTTTGTGAGTTTCTGGAGCCATGTGCTTATAACTGATAAATCCTTAATGATGAGTATGCTGTGCTCAACCAGCCCTAAACTTGAGTCAGACTCCACCCATTCCACCTCCTCCACCTGTGCACTCATTGCTGTAGCACCTCAACCTAATAATGCCATGGTGGGGCCTCCCAGTCCCTGCACCAGGAGACCAGGAATACAGGTCTCAGATCCGCAGTCTCATTGGAGAATTTTTCTTTGCTGTGGATTTTCCTCCCATGTGGCAAGGGCTTATTTAGTATACCTCCTTGCTCTGGGACCCATGGGGAAGAAATGTTTTTTTTTTTATTACAAATTTTGGGAATAACAAAGTTAGGTGTGTTTGGCTTTGCTCTTCCCCTTCTTCCTTTTGGGACCAAGCTTCCATAGGGGATCAGAGCTCCTCCTCTGCTCTTCCACAGTGAAGTCTTACTGGCTGTCTCTTTCCCACCTGCCTGTGGGCATGCGTGCCCCAGTCCAGGACTGCCATAATTGGGAAGGGAAGTTGGCCACACAAACTCTACCTCTCACCACTTTGATTTCTAATAATGGGGGCAAATGCGATGTGTTCAGAACCTGAATAGTTAAGTAGCAAGCTATTTATGAACTTCTCAGCGATGCCAGCATGGGAAAGGTGGAAGTAAACTGGGTAACTGTACAGGGACAGGATGGTGCCAGTCAATGTCAAACGTGAAATGCTTGCTTCTCTCATTGAAAATCTAGGAAGTTTCTCATGTTGGTGTAAATTTATAGGTGGTGATAAATGCATGAAGAGCTTGTTGTTTCCAATATTTGTCAAATGACACAATGGTGCAGGTCTATTTGTTCATGGCTTATTGGAATGAACATTTCAAAATTCATTTGTGATAAATTCTACATTGGTGAGGCTAAGAAAAATTATTACAAATCATATTGTGGCATGCCCATTGTAGTTAAAATAATAGCTGTCCTTGCTCAAAATATGGTTATAATAAAATTGTGACAATAATAATGCTGCATGGAGGTCCATTGTTATTCTTTATTTGACTTTGGAATAGCTTACAATTGTTAAATAATTCGTGCAGTTTTTATTACTTCAAAATTCTCAGTTCTGAAAATATTAGAAAGGACTCTCTTCTTATATCACCCATAACAAGACTGTCAATTAAGATAACAATGACAATGGCCTAGCAAACAAAATATCATTTATTTACTGTTCCTCATATTAAGAATAATAGTTTAAGTAACAAAATTCTTAATAATGAATTCAGGTTATAAGCATTTACCATATGTCAGCACTATACTAAGCTTTAGATAGTCTTTTCATCCAAATAATAGCCACTAGGAGGTAAGGATTATGAACCCATTTTATAAATGAGAAGACAGGCCTACAGAAGGTTAGTAACTGGTCTAAATTCCCATAACCAGCATTTGAAGGAGTTCAGATTTGAACCCATCTCTATGAAGTTCATGCTCTGATCCTCTCTGTGCTTCCATTTGAGTGAATTGCTGCTAAGGAAAAATATCATTTACAGAAGCATGCTGGTAGCTTAAAAGGTACATGTTACATAATTCTGCTGTTGCAGACAATAAAAATGGCACAACATGCATTGATGTAGGGTATATAAACTCATACTTGTAATTAGGAGATGAGGGCTGTTTCTGCCAAGGCCACTTAGGTTATTACCTCCTGGAGGTGATGCACTAAGGTCTTGGTGCCCCTGACCTGTGAATGAATGTAGGTGATGATACCTTCCTACCTATCCTTCAGGTTTGATGTAAGAATCAAATAAAATCACAGATATGGGAGCATGTTTAACACCTGAAGTAATTATATGCATTCTTTTTATTGCTATTATCATATGGTGTCATTGAAGGAAAGAAGACTTTGGAGTTAGATCTGGGCCAGAGTCCTAACTCTGCTACTCACTAGCTCTTTGATTTTGTGGCAGAAAATGCTCATAGGCTCTGAACTCTGTTTTTGGCCTCTCTGCATGGGGATGATCCAGTCGTCTCCCAGGATTAGTGCGCAGTTGTGGACAGATGGGGTGGGAGCAGAGAATGCAGGCAACAAGAACAACATTGTCCACAGAGAATTTAGAAACAGTAATGGAAGTAACTGAAGGCTGTATTTTTTTTTAAATCACCATCTATCAGCAATACTCAACAATGTCAGTGATAAAGTCAATATCCCTGCTCTCTGGCATAGGTTCTAGTCCAACATGTAGCCCCATTTAGCTGGCCTCTGGCACTGTGAGGATTACAGTGAATCATACAAAATCTTTAGCACAATCTTGGCACTCTGAAGTCACTCATAAAAGTTATGGTTCTTGTTAACATTGCAAAGTTATGGTTGAAGACTACAGTAACTCTGGATTTTTACTGAATATTTCCTCTCAAGATCGCATAAGAGATAATAAACATTAGAATGTATCTTTACTGATACTCTCTCAAATATAAGAATAAACTAAAGGTTGGCATGGGAATGGAAAGATGAAGCTATGAACAGCTAGAGAAGGTGCCAGCTGATTCCATATTGAGCAGGTGTTTTACAAAAACTTCCTCAGCACATGATTTTTGAATCAAAGCCCTGAAAGAGTCCAGTTAAAATGCATTTATATTACCTGGAGAAAATAGATGTCTCCAGTCCCAACCATACATTCTCAAGTAGTAACCTCTGCTTCCTCTAAAATAATAGCTCTAAAAGGTAAGGGGGAGCTTTAGAAATGCCAGCATCTCATGCCTCTTAACAACTATGTTGGGTTGGTTATCTCTGGACACCACGGTGGCAGCAGAGCTGAGTTCAAAGGGTGACAATGAGAAGAAAAGAGATTATAAGGAATGATAATGAGAACCTATTTGGAGAGATAGCAGTGGGAAGGCAGAAGGTGAAAATATTAGCTGGTCATTGGGCTGAGGGAAAAGATTCATAGCTGGGGTAGGTTGTGAGAAGAATTTTTCCAAGAATAGGACAAGAGTCCAGTGCAGGATGAGTCAAAATAAAATTAATAGGCTGTATTAATTAGACATTTGCTATGCACTCGATATTATGTTCAGTATACTGGACCCTTGGAAGAGACAAACCCATGAGTAGATCTGCTTTTAATGCACTGTGAGAACTGGAATTGAGGGATTGCACATAGACCCTGCAATGAGAGGTTATCTGTCCTTAGGGCTGGGATCTGAGAGAAATTAGCAGCTGTCCTGTAAGTAACATACCAGAAACCAGAAATGGTACCTATTGTCCAATGTTTTACTAAGCTTATTTAGTTGAAGAGATTTCAGGTCAATAATTTTAACTGCTGTAAACTCCAGGACCTCCTACCATGCAGAAAGCAGATTTTGGATATCAGATGGTTATGTGCCATACCGCAGACCAAGTAGGGAGAAGAGTTATCAAGAGAAGTGAAGAAGGGGAGACTATAGAATCCAGCTTGTGAGCTCTGTCTCTCTGGTTTCCTGCTCTGGCTTCTCAGTGCGTTGCCATGAATGCCTGTTGGTCGCTGAGGAAAGGGCTCAATAAAATGCTGGTAGGAGATAATCACCAGCACTGGGATTTTTTTCCAGTGCTGTTCAGGGTCTATTTCATCACAATAATCTATTTAGCCATCAATTATCTAAGCCACCCTGATTCTCTGACATAATCCGGAACCCCATGTTTTGAAAAGGAAGAGGAGTAAGTTTAAATAATGGGGCATTTCCATAGTAGGCAGGCTTAGATGAAGCGGCAAAGGTGATAGCATAGATTTTTCAGTATTCATGAGTTTTGCTAGCCAGACCTGGTTCTATAATGTAATCCTGGAGACTTCATCTCCTTAGTGTGATTACACTTAAGCAGAACAAATTGTTTGAATAGGGCATGAGGAGCAATGGCTAGTTGTTTTAACGTATTATAAACATAGCTTATGAAGTGTTGCTAGAAAGGTGATTCCAAATTGATGTTTGAATATACTTCTTTTTGTAACTGACGTCATTTGCAAAGTTTGAAGAAATGTTAAGAGGGCAGAGTTTGCCTGTGAGTTTTTTACCTACTCATTGAGTAAATGTTTACTGGATGTCTGACTAAGCTTGCTAGAGTAGATTTCCATGTTATGAGGTATTTTTTTTAAAACCTTAAGATTCTGTCCATAATCTTCTGTGGCTCACATGTCACTAGCAAAACCTCACATTTTCATAAAAGCCGTCTCTTGAAGATGATCAGTATTTTATTCTGTTCTAAGTTACACTTTGGGGACAGTCAAAAAGGAGCAATGTCAGACTAATTGCACTAATAATAAAAGGGCCCAGGCGGCTGGCTTTGATCCTGGGAACCATCTGCAGTACAGACCACTTTGATGTTTCACACAATGGAAGCATAAATATTTCCTGTGTATTCCATGATTGGACTTTCAGAAATGTAATTAAGATGAAGGTCAATTAAGAGAAAATAAAACCTTAACTCCAAAAGTCAGAGAGCAGGTGGAAGATGGCGGAATGGCTGTGTGTACATAAAAGGAGCTAACTAACCTAATTACAACTTGTATAAACACCTAGAGAAAGTGGCTTTCATGTGAAAAAAAAAAAAAAAGGTCCTAAAGCATTTTATAACATTGAGATCATTAATATGTCTTTGAAACACACCCAATACTGGAAAAGAATAGTAATACTGGCATTTTAGAACTCTATTACTAAAAGAATTGCAGACAGCTAGGGGATAAAAGCACTTCAGTGCTCATCAAAAGCAGCCCCTTGCTTCTTGGAAATAAGTGCCATAAATGTCTACGGCACAATCATAGCTACTGGATTCTTCTCGGTATGCTGTGCAGAAGAACATGCTGGCTGTTTTAGAAGGCTGCAAGGCTGGAGGAAGGCTCCTGGACACAGTGCAGCCCAGCATGTCTGGGTCACTTTAGGCAAGCTTGCTCAGCAGTCTGTGCCTCTGTTTCCAAATTTTTAAAGTTGGAACAAGAATGTTTATCTCATGACTTTACTGTGAATATTAAATGGCAAACATAAATCCCTTAATCCAGTGCTGCACATTGTAGGTACGAAGAATGAAAAACTCCTCCTTCTCCTCCTGTTTTTCCTGAGAGCATGAGCTTTGGAATCAAACTTAGTCTGAGTCCCTCTGTTCTGCCTGCTTTCCGTGTCACTGGAAAGACTATTTTACTTCCTTAGGCTTCAGTGTCTCGAACTATAAAGTGGAGTAAATTACATGTACCTCCCCAGAGAATTTATATAGAATCACTGGCACATAGGTAACTGCATGGAGGACTTAAGATAACAAAAAATTATCTAACTCACCACGGTCCAAAGCATATTTTCAATAGGGGTTGTATCTGTGTAGGTATGTTATATGTGCATATGTGTATATATCTGTGCATGTAGGGTATATACATTTGTGTGTATTATATGTGCACATGTGTGTATGTGTGTATATTTATATGTATATATTTATGTGTATGTGTTAAATACATAGGAGGAAAGAACTGTCAGGACATCCCTTTATCCCTGGTCACTAGCCACAATTGTATGATGTGAAAACTTAAATTTTAATGATGTGGCAAGTCATTTCTAACCAAAAAGGGTAAACAAATTCTCTTTATTCCTTTGTTAGGGGACATATATCATATGAATCCAACTCTACCTCCTGTCTTTTAAACTACATCTAAGGATTCTTCATCTGAGAAGTTCAAAATATGCCCACTCACCTATGCAACTTAGAAAAATCTTACTTTCTGATGCCCATACTTTGGGACAAGTAGATAACCAAAATTAACTTATCAGTTATCTCTGTTAGCCCTGAGGGATATATGGTATCTGACCACAGTGGCTTGAATTTGTTGCTAAGGCCAATTAGTTAAATAGCAGAGGATAAAATATGATCTTGGGTTATTCCCTCTGACAAACAATGCATTAAGCTGAAAATTCCATTTAAGGCAGATATGAACTGTTGCTTTGTTGCCTTTTTCCAAAGTGGTGTGACCTTGGTCTCCACAAAGACTTGAAGAGTGATTGCCAGAAGTGCTAGTGCTGTCTGATCCTGTTTTCTTAATTCTATAGTCTGAGTAAAAGACAACGTATATTGTTAAATATATTATGGGTTATATTTAGAGTCGATAGAGTTGATTTATCAAATTCAAAGGCCAAGTCCTGCCCTTGGATGTATCGAATGTATAAATGTGCATCCCTGACCAGAGGAACATCTGCTTCAAATGCAATGTTTTTTTGCTAATGGGATCTGTAGAGCTCATTGGAAGAGGAGGTGGGCCCGGGCACACAGCACCTGCTGGCTGCTGCCATACTCACAGTTCACAGTGACCTTGACTTGTTTGACATCTGCCGAGGAGACCTCATTGGCAGCTTTGCACTCATATTTGCCTGACTGCTCCCTGGTGATGCCGAGGATCTCCAGATATTCTTCTTCTCCTTCAAATTCTCTTCCTGAAAAATAGAGGTTTGCATGATTATTTTTAAAGTGTAACATATGCAGGAGATCACCTCTCTCATTTTTAGAAGCAATCAATCTACATGCCTTTTCTATAATTTGACAATGTGTTTGGCTAAGGCCAATTCCACGGAATTAGACTCCAAGACAAATTGTCATGTGAAAGTGATCAAAGAGGAAGTGTTATCAGGAGAACGTAGGGAAGTAGGAAATGGAACCTGGCAAGAAAGAAGCCCAGCAAGGGTGTAATGCCAAGTTTCCCAGAAGGCCAGCTGCTTCAATCGCTCAAGGAGCTCTGGGGACAGCACATGTCTTACTTCAAAGTTGTTTTGACCAAGAGGTATGAAGCTGAAGTATTTATATGGTCTCATACCTCAATCATTGGTTAAGGGCTCAGAACAAAGTGGGAGTTGGGGGGAGGTATTCACAAGTTGTAAAGGACCCAGAGGGGCTATGCATGAAGCCCTGATACCATCAATCACATCATACTGCAAAGCACTCTTTCAACCAAGGTTGTTGTTAGAAGGAGAAGTGGGTTTCTTTTGAGGAACTTTCACTCTTTTCCCGCAGTTTATGTGGAATTCTGTTCACAGGGTCATGTTCAAAACCCTGTCTTTCAGTTATGGCTTCCTTGTTCAATATGAAACTACATCATCACTGAGACTTCCAGGCCATGGACCAGATCCATGAGAATGTGCTCCTGATGGTACATTTTGTGACAGACTGTGTCACATAGGGTGACAGCAGGGAGCTAAGTACCATTTGCTTAAACAGTTGGCATTAGGGGTCTAGTGGCCCTTTTTTGAAAATCCTATAAAGTTGGATATTTCCATTATAGTAAAGAAATCTCAAGATTGGCAGGCTTGGTTAATTCCCCTCATATGGAGTAAAAATGATTAAATGACTTTCTTTGTGAAGGGAGGAAGGAAATAGATAATGAAGGGGAAGTGAAGGGAAGGAAAAAGAAAGGGGGCAGAGAAAGTAAAGGAGAAAAGACGTTGAGCAGGAAGAACTTGACCTTCAACTCTAGCTAAATTGAACCCCCTCACGCCCAAGTTGCAAAACCGCATGGCTGCTTGGGCCAGCATAGAGCAGCTGGGGAGTGCTGAAGAACACAGGCCTACCATCTTGAAGAAATCTTGCCCTGGTCATCTGCACTAAATGGTACTAATTAATAGCTCTACTCGAATGGCACAAGCTGTTTGCCTTTTCTGGAAATTCCCTGATGGCCGAATCAACATAACAGTTAGTCAGCACAAAGACAAATTCACTGTCTACATATGTCGGCTGAGCCTGTTAAATAGGCTCCCAACAGAAAGGACAGCCTCTTTGACAACAGGCTATAACACAACTGTCAGGAACACTCCACACTTCAAGTCAATGTCTCGAACGCTAGTTCTGAGGAAACTTTGCAGTCCTAATAGTATAAAGGCAATAGTTACATACAATTATTTGGCTCGGAAGTCCTAAACATTATCTAGTACACGCTCCTACTAAAAATGTTTTATAGAATAAGTTTATAAGTATATAAGTGCATATTATTTATAAAAGACTAATTTTTTAAATCTGTGTTTCCCCTTTTTTCTTCTCCACAATCAAGCAAGGAGTCATACCTGACTTCACAGGTCACAGATGTGGAATGTGGTAGAAAAGGAAACAGAAATCTCAGAAAAGGGAATAGTCCACTCTGTTTGGATTAGATGGGAGGATTTGGGCTTGGAAGAAAAAAAAAAAAGATCGTACACTCTTGTATCTATGGATCTATGGACTGAGAGTCAGCTAGCTCACTGATGCTAAGAATTTTCTAGCTGAGCATGAATACCCTGAAGACCAATGGCAGCTCTGACTACTGCAGGCAAAATATAAGTGTAAGCTCATTAAAAATCTGTAGTGGGAAGGGAAATTGACAGTAAGATACAATTATTGATTTTGAGAATGATGATGGGTTGAATAAAAAAAGGGTTCAAGATGATTTCAGAATGTTTTAGGATTTCCGTCCAACACCTATCAATCTTATTCCCAAGTGGGTACGGATGTGAGTAAAAGAGAGAACAAGTATGATCTTAGAGGTGGCTATCAGCACTGAGTTCCTTTCAAATTCCATAAAATACCTAGAAATGGAGAATAATAGACCTCAATTTTGCATTTTGAATTTATGAAAGATATAAGCCAGTTCCAGGAGAGAAAAAGATCATTTTAGCAGCAGCACCACCTAAGTCCCTACCAGTTTGGAAAGACAGTACCATGAGAGTAAACATTAAGATGAATTAGAGAAAATAAAATAATATTTACTGGGTTTTGTACCTAGGATTCTTTGCCAATGCAAGTATTAATAATCTTGTTTCTTCTCAATAAGCCGATAATAAAACAGATCCTTATGGGATGCGTTTTCAAAGCCGCATCTCTAGGGAGAATTTCCCCTATTCCTATCTGAGGCTAGAGGGGAATTTTCTCTTAAATGCCCCAGATGTAAGGCACAAAGATCATTTTTGCTTTTCCTGTGATAACTCTTTTCCACTGTTATGGCTGCCTCTGCCACAAGCATCAATGTGCATAGCAGTTTCAGTGGAGTGGGTGAGCCTCAAAGTGAAAACCAAACACAGGTGAGAGAAACTAGCCTGATGGGAATTTAAAATATTAAACAGCATCTCTGAGCCCTCCTTCTTGTCATTCTTCCTTTCCCCCTTGGATCCTCTAGTCGAAACTCTTGCACTTCCGGCAAGTCTTGCTACATGTTTTTACTTGCATCCGCAGGAGCCTTTGCCACAGCACATTATCTCTCCTATTTCGCTTGAGAATTTCTCATTAATCCCGTGATTTAAGAGGAAATGGGAGCTTTCCTGTCACTTGGAAAGCCAAAGAACCACATTGTAGATTCCTTAAACACCATTCTTTTATTTTTCTAAACAGTTCATTTTTTATTGTATTTTTCCCATTACCATTTATCCCCCTTATGCCCTCTTCTTTTATTTGCAATATCCCTGTGAACCAGCCCAGAGTCTGGCAAGATTAGTTTTCACTCCATAAATATGTGTTTGAGTTAGCAGAATCAAAATAACAAGCAAGAACTAGAGTCAGGTTCAAGACATTGTATACCTCAAGAGAACAAGCTAAGGGTGGAAAGCTGGCTAAGTATTTCTGAAGAGAAGCTGTACATACAACCACTCCATTTTAATGATCCTAATAAGAGAACCCTTTTATTGGAGAAGGATGTGCTTAGTACTCTGCTATAAAAGGTTGGATCGGGCATCTCTGCTAGGGTCCTGAGGATGTATCTGTTGTGTGGAGTTATTATTTCAGAAAAAGGTATGGAAACAAAAACGGAGACCCTGGTGGAAACAGGAACAATGGCATTTCTTTCATCTTAGTAACTGCAGTTTCTGGTTTCAAGGCATAGAATACGCTGTTAGTCTTGAGTCACCAACCTCTAAAATGCACTCCATGCTCTCGATCCCTCACCCTTTGGCCCAATGTGTCTGTCCCCATCAGTGCACCTTTGTCACACCCTTTCAGTTCACTTGGACTAGCTGCTTTTAACTCAAGGGTCCTGCCACCATTTCCTTTCATTCTCTCAACCTTAATCAGGGTATCAGGCCAGAATGTGATACTTAACCTGTTAAGTTCTTTGTGGAATGAAGCCCTATGGCTTCAACTTGGGCCTGTCTCTTATTCCTGTCGATTATTTTCTGCCCTTGTATAAATGTTTACTTCAAATGCAAATTTCAATATTTTGCTATTTAAAACATCTCAACCTATTTCCACAAACTTGTTCACATCACCAAGTGTTATGTTTATTCTGGGATCTGGTGTTTAGTTTAAATCTCCCTTTGCTTAATATGCTTTTGTGTCTCCTGGCAATATGCAGTTGCAATATGCACCTTTCAAACTCTTGCACAACATTGGCGTATCTCCTCTTAGTCACTGTTTACTCAAGTTGTACATATTAGTTCTTCTAATATTTCTTCATAAGTCAGAAAGAGGGGCCTAGAGCTAATGGCAAGAGCAAAGTGTTCTCTTCTGTGTTTTGCTAACATAGAGACAAATCATCCAGGAATACGCCAATTAAAGTATGCCAGGTGCTGCCTTCTGAGTACAGTGCCTTCAGAGTACTGACCCTGCTTTGGTGAAACATGTAGAGATCACATTCAAAAGGTTGATTTATTTAGATTTCCAAGATCAATCAGGTGTTCATTCATAAGCAAGCAGTCATTTAAAATTAAATACATTTCCATGGTACTTCTCTTTCTCACTTTTTCCCTTTCTCTCCTTCCTCTCCCCCACCAAACCATCTTTCTTTTCTCTCTCTCCCATTGGATGCTCACACAAACAAACTCATATACATACTCACACACACATAAAGCTATTTACTTACATATAACCTTCCACTCTTTTAGAAGACTGCATACAATTTTACTAATACCGAAATATTTGCTCACTAAATAGAGAAGACCTATTCTTGAGAATTCCTCAGGACATCACAAACAGTAGCCTGTTTGAGATTTTTAAAAAGATTATCACGCCAATAATCTTTATGGTATTTTTCTTATTTTTCCATTTATTTGAGATACAACAAATAAAATTTAGGAAACTTGTTAAACTTGAGTGTTTTATAACTTTGAAAAGGTAGAATCCCAAGGATGGTTACATGTTAGAAAATGAATGAGTCATTTTTTTATTATTCAGAGAAAACTCTTTTAAAATCTCTGTAGATCTTTTTTTTTTTTTTCACAGAAGGGAGGATGTATTTGAAATGGGGTTGACATTTCCTTTACTCACCTAAATTTGAGTATTTATCAGTAGTAGCTGTAAACACAATAGTTACAAACACAAAGGCATAAACAGATTAATGAAAAGCAAACAAGTGGAACTTGTCTTGCAGAGTCTGTGTGTACGCACGTGTGTGTTTGTGTAGTTGAAAGGGGAGTGAAAAGGGCAAGTAAAAGCAAGCTATAAACTATTGCCTCTAAAAATAAGAAAGAAAGATTGTGAATCAATGATGCCATTTGAAGTTCCCTGTGCTAACTTCAAATGCTGTAACGAATTCCTATTCTTACAGTACCTTTCACGTTTTTTTCCCTAAGGACATACTCACCTGTTCCTGTTTTTTGTTCCTTCTTTACTGCTTTTGCACATTATGTTCTATACAGACATGCTCAAACAAAAAAAGACAAAGAAAGAAAGAAAGAAAGAAAGAAAGAAAGAAAGAAAGAAAGAAAGAAAGAAAGAAAGAAAGAAAGCTAGAGAGAAACACAGAAATCTAGAAAAAAAGGCCCGTGATGTGGTTGTTTATGTTTCCTGTCATGTCTCTTTCCTGATCTTTTTGAAGTTTTTTGCTTCTCAGCTTCGCATCCCACCTGAGAGATGCGTTAGTGTTTGACAAGGTTTCTGTCCAAAGGCTGAATCCACTTCTCATCACTACTTCTCATGACCCATCAATGAATGGGTGAAGACTGGTAAATGATCTGCAATTTAAAGAAGGTAGGTGTGGGGGACAGACACAGTTGCCAAAGCAGCAACCACAGGAAATAAAGAGACACAGGGAAATGCAAAATATTAAAGAGAATGGGGGTGGAAGGACAAAAAAAGTAACATAACAAAGATGAATTTAAGAAAGAGAAGAAAAGAAGGGAGACTTCTCTAGAGAAAGAAGCATTTCCTATTAAGATATGTGAACTGCAGGGAAGAGAAGGGATTGGTTACTCTGTTGTAGAAATGTTCCCTATTCAAATACTAAAACACACCAGGGTGTGGAAACTGGCTCCATGCCTTCTGCAGTCCGAAAGGGTACAGTTAGTACCCAGAAACTGGAGGTAAGCACAGTGCCAGGAAAGAGTCACAAGTGCCTTTGGCTCTATGAATGATCATGGGCCAAATGAAGAATGCCCTGGCATTATTTTCCTGGCATCCAGAGAGATCCAATTCATTATGGCTTGCATTTTCCCTTTCACATACAAAAATCAGGGAGCTGACATAGTTTGAGCTCAGCAACCCACTGGAGGCTGCTATCCACACATCCTTTTCAGTCCTGGGCCATGACATTCTGGTATTGTACTAAAGTTTAACCTTTGCCACCTACTCATTCTCAGTTTTTAGAAACCATTTTTCCCTTCTAAATGCCAGGCTTGAAATCAGGATTCCCCTATGTCTGGTTCTCTGAGGAGGAATTATATGGATAATAGTTATCATTCCATTGTAGGGACCATGTTTGGTTTTGCTCATCACTGTACCCCACTGGACAGCACAATGCTGGATGCTGGCATGTTCAATAAATACTGCAGAGTGACTGTTGAATGAACAACTACTTATGTAAACATGTTCTGGGCACTGTGCGAAGTCACTTGAATATTTCCTTATCTGGTTCACAATACTGTTAGGATTGTGTAAAGATGAAGAAACACAGGAACCCAGGTTTAAAGAGAACTCTTAAGGAAAGTGCCCAAGTTTATAATGTTATTAAAGGGGAGCTGAGGTTTGAACCAGGTCTACGAACTTTTGGAGTCCATGTTCCCGTTAGGCATAACTACTTTTATGATCAGAATGCCAGGAGATACCAGAGTTGGCTGAATTCTTAGCTTGAAGAACCTGCTCTATTTCTGTTTCTGAGTATAAAATGGGTTGTTGAGAATGGGACACTTGGGGAATTTCCAAAGCAAAGCAGCTCAGTTATAGATAAATAAATTAAAAAGATACCGCAAGCTTTTATAAGCTTTGTACGCCTCACTTAACTTCTTTATTGAGAGAATAAAATAAAGTAGTAAGTGAGAAAAAAAGTTGGTATGTAAAATTTTAGCCAACCCACTTATGTGTAAAGCTTCGCCCCCAGCCCCAAACAATATGAAACACTGGTGCATGTAAATGCCAACAGCTATCAAAGAAGCTGCAGGAACAGTGTAGCATGGATTTATAGTAGGAAGGACTTACTGGGAGAAGTTTGTTCTCAAGAAGTTGAAAAACACAAGGGGAGAGAATCAGAGCTGGCAAATTATAAAAGGGTCTGGTAGTATGGTTTGCCTGCTCTTCACACAGGAGAAATGAGCAGTATGACGTGACAGCAGTGCATATTCCAGGGGGTGAGAGGTGGGGTGAAGACTCTGGACTTGCTGTGTTCAGTGCCTCTGCATCTCAATAAAGACACAGTCAGGCCCTGGCTGGGTAGCTCGGCTAGTTAGAGCATCATTCCTGATAAGCTAAGGTTGTAGGTTCGATCCCCAGTCAGAGCACATAAAAGAATCAACCAATAAATACATAAATACGTGGCACGACGAATTGATGTTTCTCTCTCCCCACTCCCTCTTTCCCTCTAAAATACAATAAAAAAGATACAGTGCTACCTTTAGGTACCCACAAAGTACTGAGTAAAATTGACATTTTAAAGAGTTCCTTCCTTTTCCTCCCTCCTTCTTCTGTCTCACTTTCTTCCTTCCTCCCTTTTCTGGAGACAACATGGTGTATAAGTATGGAATCCCATGACAATTTTATTTGTTTAGTGTCCTTTCTATATCAGCACCACCTTTGCTTGGTGCAATTTATTGGTGCTGAGTCCTAATATATACTGTAACAAGCCACCTTGTGAATTGCTGTAAAAGAGAAAATGGTTCTTTAAGGATGTCAAATAGTCATCATCAGTCCTGATTAACTGGCAATGGCTGCCTGGAGCATGATGTTGAGAAGGATTCTGAGGCACAACCTGGGTTCAATGTGAATGAGGGGCAATATCTGTGAGGGCAGAGGGAAGGTGCACCACATGCTCGAACTTCACTGGTCCTGAGGTCTCCTATGGTCCACTTGAGTCTTCTTGGGCATGAAGGAATATATTCTAAATACAGTACGTAGGTGGAAAGCTAGTGACTTGCTGAGTTTGAATGTAGTTGGCACCCCTCAGGAGATTAGGAAGGAGTATTTATTTTTGAGTGGAGATAATGGGTTTGGCTCTTGACATGGTGAGCATCAGTTTTTCTTAGAACATCCTGAGGAGTACATTCCATAGGCACACAGAAACATGGAGCTTCTAAGAGACTGGGGCTAAATGAGGATTAAGTATATGATATATACATTGGTGGTAATTCAAACTACTAAAAGAGGGACTGCAGAATATTTGTACGATGTAGTATGATGTCATAAAGCAAGGACTCACTGTGTCACTTAATTTTTGTTATCTCAGGCACGTGGGAAAGAAGAGGCCAAGAGGTAAAACTATAGAAAGCAATATCTAGAAAAGTCCTTTGCAATAAAATAAAAGTGAAAACTCTTACAGGTGTTGATTATTTTTTAGACTGTTTCCTAAGAAGGGGGTAAGGCAGAACAAAGAATTGCTCGTCCAAGGGAACAACAAACACGATCTTTCACCATTGTCATCGGAACTGCAGGGGTATTCTGTGACCTGTCATTAGTGACTCTGCCATGGCTGAGGATTAAGTATCAAGAGATACGAGAACAGCAGTGGCTGTTTTCAAAAGTCACATAAATCAATTGGCATTTTGTAAGTGAATGTGTTAAACTCAGCAGGATAATTGCACCGTGGAAGCATTGCTCAGCATGGTTTTGTGGCTGCCACAGAAGCCTTTGAAAAGTAATTAAAACAAGGTGGATGATAACCCCATCTGGCCCTTTGCCCTTTTGTTATAGGCCCCGGTGCTGCAGTGACCTCCTTTGGGCTCACCCCCAAACCCCAGCCTCACTTCTTCAGCTGCTCTCACTGCTGAAGGAGCTGTTCAATCCCATTTAGAAAACTGTTCTTGCTTAAAGTCAATCAATAAGTAATAAAGAGAGAAGTGGGAGTAAGTGGGGAAGGGGTAAGTAGACCAGAAAAGGAAATGGTTTAAGCTTGAACTAAAGTGATATTCTTATACTGTTCCCATTTAACATAAAGTGGACAGCCTTCAGGTGCTCAGGGGTCAAGCCAAATAATAATAAAGAGTCCAGCAATTTGCTTCTTGCTGTTAGACCAAAATGTATGAACTAGGAATGACCACCATCAACATTCAGTTTGGATGGCAGCCCTCTGCACACCACCACCCCTGAATCCTGGCCGCAGTTTTCGGATTTTCTGTGAAGCAGATGGATCTCAGAGGGAGTGAGGGTCCTAGCTGCAGAGTTGGCAGAATTTGTCGGGGTGGGGTGGGAGAGACCAGGAGCCAGCTCATGTCTGCTTTTGAAAGCAGTCTTCTCCCAGGCTCGGTCTACCCACTCCTGGAGGGCTGTGAGGCCAGTGGGCCAAAGCTTAATAGGAAAACAGCAGCGATTTGTCTCCACTGCTATTTATGTTTCAGGCGCATGACAGCCTGTCAGTGCAAGTGAGGGTCGCTAAATTTACTGCCTTTCAGATTACTGCCACAGTCTCTGACTTGACAAGTCACTTCATTTATAAAGCACTGCGTGAGGATGTTTCCTCTACTTCTTTTTAAATAAAAACAAAGGGAGAGGAAAAGGGCCACCACAGAGGTTTAGATTAAATGGTTGAAATAAAGAAAGCCCGCAACAGTCTCAGCCTGATGGGAGCAGGCTGCTTTCATGAACTCCCTTCTGAATAAAGTGGCGAGGGAGGCAAAGGGCTACCCTGAACTTCTTGGTTTCACTGATTTGCGTGCTGGTTGGTATTTCTATGGGGGAGGGATAAAATGAGTTTTTATATCTGTTGAATGTGAGTGCTTGCAGGACATTCAGTTGGATTCTTTCTGAACAACTGGATATAAATGAAGAATAAAACCACTTATTTTCTGTTCTTTATTTTTTTAATTAATCAGTTCTTTTCTGAGGTCTTTATAGACTAACGAAATTAACTATAGATAAAGATGTTAACCATCTAGGGGATACAGGGCATAGAGATGAGGTACCTCTGAATTCCAAATAAGATTAATAATTCAAAATACAATTCTTTTAGTATACAAAGACCTAAATACTTAAACTATATATGCAAATAGGCTGTGATCTGAACGGCAGAGCATGGTTTCTGAGTTCCATTATAAACAGGCAGTTGACAAACATCAACTGCTACCAGGTGGCAGCCAATGACTTAAACAGGAAGCATAAGAAGTAAAGGAAGTAGTAAGAAGATATTATTTCTAATTTTTATAAACTTACATTCTTATCAGGGATAAATACAGTTAAATAGCTCTACAGTTTATTTCATGTGAGTGGGAAATGGATTAAAGGATTTGGGAATTAGTTTCTATTAAAAACTATTAATCATATCCCCTCAGTGATTTTAAATGCTACTCTTATTTAGTTTGGTCTGTTTTCTGGATTCCGTTTGTCCACTCCTGGGCAAGCCTCTTACTATTTTATTACATTAGCTTTTTAATACTTTTAAATTAAAGATATAAATAGTTATTTCTCAGCATTTTTCTGATTGAATAGTGTCCTTTTTGCCAGTATCTAACTAGTACTAGTCATATATTTTTTTAAAAACTATAGTTTTGTATGTCAGTACTCTAACTCACTACCCATTGAATTATCTTTTTCTCTTACTGTTGCTAAAGTGGTGTTGGAATAACAGGCTATCCTATTTTGAGAAAAGAAATGCCCTCATTTTATTCACCAAAACAAATTCAGATGGATCAAATGATTTCAAATAAAAAATTAAACTATAAAAGTACTAAAAGAAAAGAAAATAATTTGGTGATATTGAAGAAGGGAATATGCTTCTAAGAAAGTCATGAAACAGAGAAGCCATAAAAAAGGAGATTTATTTGTTTGACCACATAAAAAATAAATTTTTTCCTATAGTACAAAACCTCCATCAACAAAATCAATACACAAATCATAAGAGGGCCAAAATCCTTAAAAAGTTGAATTTTCAGTCAGTAGGCTGGTCCAACTGTTTCAGGAAAGAGTTTGACAATATCTACTATCACTGAGGATGTGCATATGACCAGCAACCCTACTGCCATCACTATGATGTCACAGAAGCAGTGGAAGCACCCACATGGTACAGAGGGTGAATCAATTGCTGTATATCTACACAGAGGATACCATACAGAAAGAAAATGAGTAGGTGACAGCTATAAGTGGCAACATGGGCAATCTCCTGGACATAAAGTTGTGTGAAGTAAGTAAAACAGAATAAATGAAGTATAAATCCCCTCATCTGAAAATTACAGGGCAACAAAACTAATCTTTATTTTCCAGGAATGCTATATAGTTGAAAAATTATAAAGTCAAGCAAGAAAAGAATTATCCTCAAATATCTAGCATTGTTATACCTAGTATTTTTCAAGTGCTTACTATGTTTCATACTTTTTATAGAAGTGTATTTACTTTAGAAAATTCAATTCATGTAATATATTAAAAACAGTCATAAAAAGATATATTGGTTATAGAACACTACATATAGTGTATTGTCCTTTGTGTCTGAACATTGTATATATACATAAATGCTCATATTCATATGTATGCTTTTTAACACACTTACTATATATATACATGGTATGTACACAATGTTAGTAACAGTCATGCTTCTGAATTATGGAATCCAAGTGTTGGAAATGTGCAACCAGGGAATTTTTCTTCATTTCATGCTTTCCTATACTACTTGAATTTTTTACATAGATTATATATTTTACATTAGAAGTATTTTTAAAAATGAAACTGGATTTAATAATTTCAGTATAAGGGAAAGACATACCACCTTTGTGGCTATATCCTCAGGGCAGGTTTCTCACAATGAAAAAGAAAAATCCCTGAGAGTTTTCTATTTCTGGCATAAGGAAGGAAGAACTGATAGGGAAACAAGATACCAACACCTAATGACAGGTGGAATAGTAGCAAGTTGATATTATATAAAATCAGAACAATTCTCTAATTGATTGGATAATATGGAGTTTTAATGACTACGTGAGTATTGTCTCTTTCGCCTATCTTCCTGTACTATCCAACTGTGTTCACTAACGAATTGTGACCTGCAGGCTCAGCCCAGTCAGCCCTGAAACACGGAGACTTGAGCCTGTTAAGAGAGGTCTGGACTTAGAGTGCTGATCGTGAAGGTGAATGGTGTCTACAGGCATATACTCAGATGTCTTTTCCCTGCTGACTTTCTACCCTGTGGCACCAGTTTGCTTGAATGCTCTTCAGTTCTTGCCACTGGCACTCAAACTATACTTCATCCCCAGATGCAGCTAAAGTTGGGCTGAATTGTGAACCTGATCCATCATCTGGTTGTCAGGATCTCCTTTCCTCCAAGGCTGAAGTCTTTGTGCTGTATTTCTATCACTGACTAATAGCTTACTAGCCATGCTGTGGCACCATTATCCAGAAATCTCTGTGCCCTGCTATTGTCATAGTCCTTTGAATCTGAATATTCTGAGAATGATCTTAACTTGAGTTTCTTTAATAATATGAACTCTAAGTCTTCCAGGAAAGGGAAGAGGCCTGAGGTGTGGGTAGAAAGAATCCATCTTTTGTCCTAGTTTGTTTTTCCTTTTATACTCCTTCAGCCCAGTCAAAACTCAACTTATCTTTCATACAGGGACATTTGCTAGTGGCTTAGGCTCCTCACAGCCTAACAGGGAAGAACCACAAAATTATTTTTTTAAAAGTGTACAGTTAGCCCTGGGTGCTCTGGCTCAGTGGATTGAGCACTGGCTGGGAACCAAAGGGTTGCCGGTTCAATTCCCAATCAGGGCACATGCCTGGGTTGTGGGTCAGGTCCCCAGGTGAGGGCATGTGAGAGGCAACTACACATTGATGTTTCTCTCCCTCTCTTTCTCCCTTTCTCTAAAAATAAATAAATAATTTTTTAAAAGTGCACAATTAATTGGTTCTACAATCTACATGGAAACTTTTATGAATGGAGAGGGCAGGTGATAACTAATACCTGTCGTACAATAATATCAGGCTCAGTATTTTTTTCCACATTGTATAGCATGGAACTTTGTATCTCAACCAAGCACTTAAATGCAGTCAATGATTTGTTTCTATCAGACAACTTCCTAGCCCGGTGTTGAAGCTGTTTTCTCTGGCTTTAGGCAGAAAGTCTACTGCTATCACTTCCCATACTACCATATAAGGATCTCAGCGCAATCACATGGAATAACTGTCCAGAGATTCAAGTGCTAAGGGACTTCAACCTAGGGATGTCAAGTGCTTGTATAAGACATTTGATAATTGCAAAGCATATTGTTATAAGCTGAATGTTTGTGTTTCTCCAAAATTCATGTTGAAATCCTACCCCAGTGTGATAATATTAGGAGATGGGCCCTTTGGGAGATGATTATATCATGAGAGTAGCCCTCATAAATGGGAGTAGTGGTCTTATAAAAGAGACCCCAGAGAGCTCTCTCACCCCTCTTGCTATGTGAAGACATAGGAAAAAGATGGCCATCTGTGCACCAGGAAGCGGGCTCTCACCACACACTAAATCTGCTGGTACCTTGACCTTGCACTTCCCAACCTCCAGAAGTGTGAGAAATAAATGTTTGTTGTTTAAGTCACCATTCTATGGTACCTTGTTATAGCAGCCCAAACTGACTAAGACAGCATATCCACTCAGGGTGCTACTAAGCATTTATTTAAGAATGGAGTCTATCTAAGGATCATGTATTCAGATTAAGCTACTTGGACCAAAATTATTTGTTCATGTCCTAGAAATGGATTTACTAAAGTGAGACCATAGGCTTTCCCATGAACACTATTTAAAAACTACCCTTTTGAACACATTTCCTATGTATTTATTTCATAAACTTCAGTCAAATATATTACATTGTCTACTACATTACTCAATATCCTTCATAAATAAATTCTATGCATCAGATATTTACAGAAAATAATGTCTCCTCAGATGAATAAATTCTTACTACCATTTTCAAAATAAAAACTGTGTGAATCACTGTATTTTTCCCCTTGCTTGCCATTACAGAAATATTATGCAAATATTGTCCCCAGATATAGCAATCAGCTTTTTTAAGGTTCCTGTCAGCATGTATTCCAGTATTTCCTGACATGTGATCCACAGACCATTTATATGAGTGACTTTGGGAGCTCATTATACATGCAGATCACTGAGCTCTTCCATGGAGTTACTGAACCAGAACCTCTGGATGTGAGGCCCAGGAATTCCATGTGTTTATAAAGCTCCCTGGGTGATGCCTGGGCATACCTACATTTGGGACTATCCATCTGATCTTAGTAGTCTTACATACAGAGGCATATCCTTTTTCTTCTCTCAAGAGAATTTAATTAACCTCAGCTGACAGATTTAACATTGGCTTGGAATAGGGGTATCCAGTTTTTAGGTCAGGGGAGATTAAGGAGAAAATTTAATTTATCATGATAAGAATTAACATTTCGCATTGAACTTGACACTCAATTCCTATTTCCGCGGTAAGAGTTCAGCCTCCATTTGTTGGTATCACTTTGTGTCACAGACTACTTACATATGCTAGTTTATTTACCTAAACAGTCATTCTCCTTTATCTTTCTTTCTTTTTTAATTATATTTTATCAATTATGCTATTACAGTTGTCCCACTTTCCCCCTTCATTACCCTCCACCCTGCACACCCCCTCCCACCCACACTCCCCCCTTTAGTTCATGCCCATGTGTCATAAGTTCTTTAGCTTCTACATTTCCCACACTATTCTTGCCCTCCCCCTGTCTATTTTCTACCCACCGTCTGTGCTACTTGTTCTATGTACCTTGTCCCCCTCTCTTCTCTTCCCTCTCCCCTATTGCTAACCCTCCATGTGATCTCCATTTCTGTATTTCTGCTCCTGTTGTAGTGGTTTCCTTAGTTGGCTTTTCTTTTAGGTCTGGTTGTTAATACCTGTGAGTTTGCTGTCTTTTTACTGTTCATATTTTTTATTTTCTTTTTCTTAGATACTTCCCTTTAACATTTCATATAATAAGGGCATGGTGATGATGAACTCCTTTAACTTGACCTTATCTGAGAAGCACTTTATCTTCCCTTCCATTCTAAATGACAGCTTTGCTGGATAGAGCAATCTTGGATGTAGGTCTTTGATATTCATGACTTGGAATACCTCTTTCCAGACCCTTCTTGCCTGTAAGTTCTCTTTTGAGAAATCTGCTGACAGTCTGATGGGAACTCCTTTGTAGGTGACTGTCCCCTTATCCCTTGCTGCTTCTAGAATTCTCTCCTTCATTTTAGTCTTGGGTAATGTAATTATAATGTGGCTTGGTGTGTTCCTCCTTGGGTCCAACTTCTTTGGGACTCTCTGAGCTTCCTGGACTTCCTGGAAGTCTATTTCCTTTGCCAAATTGGGGAAGTTCTCCTTTATTATTTGTTCAAATAAGTTTTCTACTGGTTGCTCTTCTTCTTCCCTTTCTTGTACCCCTATAATTTGGATGTTGGGACGTTTAAAGATGTCCTGGAGGTTCCTAAGCCTCTCCTCATTTTTTTGAATTCTTGTTTCTTGTTTTTTTTTGTTTGGTTGTTTCTTTCTTCCTTCTGGTCCACTGCATTGATTTGAGTCCCAGTTTTCCTCCCATCTCTGTTGGTTCCCCATGCATTTTTCTTCATTTCACTTATTGTAGCCTTCATTTTTTCATCTAATTTGTGAGCAAAATCAACCAATTCTGTGAGCATCCTGATCACCAGGCCTTTGAATTGAGCATCTGATAAGTTGGCAATCTCTTCATCGCTTAGATAAATTGACTCTGGGGCTCTGATTTGTTCTCCAGTTTGAGCCATTTTCATTTCTGTTTTTTTTTTTTTTTTGGTCTAGTCACGGCTGTTAGGTAGTGAGGGGTGGAGCCTTAGGTGTTCCCCAGGGCGGGACAGCCCAGTCGCTGGGTAGTGACACTGTATGTGGGGGTGGGGCCTGAGAGGAGACAATGGCATTTGCTCCACTCACTCTTGGATTCCCCTCCCTTCCACCACTTCCCCTTTGCCTGGATTATCCGCCCGTGAATGTGGGACCACCCAGTCAGCCAGCTACCTTGTGCGGCCTCACTGGTTCTGCACAGTTGCTGCCCCGTGCCTGGGTTCTGCTAGTCGCTGCCTGTGCACCTGGGGGCTGCCAATCGCTGCTGCCTGCGTGTCTGTCCACACCTCTGCTTTTTCCTGCCGCGACTCCGCCCCTCTTACTGGTCTGGATGAATCGTTGCTGGACTTCCAAACAGTTCGATTTTCTTAGTTCTGGTTGTTTTCTTGTTTCTAAATCTTTGTTGTCCTTAATTTTGGTTGTGATAGGAGGCACAGAGTGTCTGCCTATGCTTCCATCTTGGCCGGAAGTCCTCCTTTATCTTTCTTTACAAATGAAACTACTTGAGTTTTTCGAAGTTAAGAAACTTCCCCAACATCACACAGATAAGTGGCAGAGCCAAGGTGTACATTCTAGTGTTTTTAACCATTACACAATGTTTAAAAAAATCTTAATTCTATCCCTGGGACTGATCTCCGTTTTGCCTACCCATTCTAGACACTTGGTTTCTAACAAAAGCCAATGCTGACTGCCTGCTGGTCTGCTTGGGCCCCTACACAAAGCCTGGATCCCAGTTCCCAATTGTCTGCTGTCCTTTGCTTTCTTCTCTTTCCTGAAGTTCCCTGTGTTTTACCTGGCATTGTCATTAGACCATACTGCACAAGTCACCAAGAATAGGTCCTTAACATGCAAAATTGGACAAGAAAAAACAAATTGCCTTTCCTACCTCCATTATGTATCAATTTTGTTACAGAAGCACAAAATCAGTGGATAAGCTATCTGTAAACTTGGAGAAGAGCGGATGGATGCTGCTGACTTTCTCAAGCACTGGAATATCATTTAAGAGTAAATTAATTTGTACACAGATGAGAGATTTAACCTCTGGTATCATGATATGTAGGATTCCAAGCATCCCCATACGGCAGTATTCTGGTTATAGAGTTACCTTGAAATTCCATGTGGTCAGCATAAGGTGTAGGACAGGTAAGGTGATGCAAAGCAGGGACTGCCTGTATGCTGAGATTTGACAGGTTGCCAGGCAAGAAAAATTGCCTCAAATGTATCAAACCTAAAAGCTTAATTAATTTCCCATTAAGACTTCTTTTGCAATCCAAACATTAATGCAAGTGGTTATACCTTTCATCTGCTAATGTCTTAATTCTAAATTAACCCTTAAGGGACTTGTCAGCCTGCAGGCAATCAGGATAGCTACCTGTGGGAATAAGTTCTGGAGAACTGGAGGGATTAGAATGGAAAAAGAGGGGTCACAAGTTTGTTCAGAAAGCGCATTTTACAAAATTTTCACTTACTGTGTCCAAATGTTTGAGGTCACTAAGAAGTACATAGTAAATACTGAAACAAAATTATTCCCACTAATATCTAATACCTTGATGTAAAACTGGTTGCGGATATAGATAAAAAAGTCATGACATGTGATGTATAAATAAGTCTGTCTTGGAGTAGGCATACACTAAACAAACTAAAATTCTTTGGGTCCATTTGAGGTCATGCTAGGTGGCCTTTTAAACTTGCTGATCCATGTCTTGATGAGACCAGTAATATCCAGTTTTTCAGAAGATAATTGGATAAGTTCTGAGCAGGAGGTCTTGGAATATTTTCAATAAATTGTTAGACTTTCAAATATCCTCAGTCTTTCCTTCCTTGTATACTATTCTAAAATATTGTTGGTTTCCAGGAAGCTAAACTTGCTTATATCAAGATTTTAACATAACATAGACTGATGCAATTTCAGGTTCCTGGTCTAAAAATACCTTACAATTTCAAGATTTCAAGGTGAAAAAGTTAAGCACCTCAGATCACCCCCTTGGACAGATGGTTCCACCTCAAGGCAAACTTAGGTTTGGTTCTCATGCAATACTGCCCGACCTGCTGTGTTCATGGGCAGAGGAGTCTATAGGGAAGGTTTGAAGGCAGTAGAATGTGAGGGGAAGTCCTACAGCAAACAAGAAGCTAATAGAGTGAGGCATAGGGAGATCATGGGAAGAAATCAAGTAAATCAGACCATGGGAAGAATAAGAGCAGGAAGAAAATGCTACCAGAACAACCTAGGGTAGACTCATAGATAACTCCAGAAAAGAAATCAGCCTTATTGGCAGTCAGGGCAGACAAGGGTTTGTTTTGGCTGGTTGAACCTAAGCCTATTCACAAAAAAAGACTTCATTTGGATATGACACAAAATAACCATGCCAAGAAGAGGTCATCTGTCATTCTACATATCTGAGAGTAAGTAAATAGATGAGCATATGATTGCAGAGGTGGCTGGGTATAAGAAAGCTTGAGTCACAAAAGTTTGGAGTCGTCATTCCTGACACTATGATAACTTAGTGTTCTTTAAAGGCCCCTATAGTCCTAACCATGTTTTTTAAAAACCAATATTGTTAGTCCTGATATAGTTTCAGGTGGTCTAAGGGCTTTAGGTTTATGCTTGGGCATGATATCAAGGCACTCTCTGCTTAAAAATAATTAAAAAGTTGTGCCCTTATGTTTAACTCTTATCTAATCGAGTGTCTACCTAGAGAGCTGCCAAGTGCTATCATGGACAAGAGCTATCAGCCTTTGGAATGGTAATGAGGATACTGGCTACGTACAAACTGCAGGGGTTGTTGTGGGGCTAATTAAACCTAGGATGGGACATGGCTTGGTTGGATGACACCAATCAAAGAGTGGTGCAATTCCAAAACTGTCAGATGCTTGACCTCCCCCTTCCTCAGTCCAAGCACTGGCCATTGAGAAATCTATCACTCTCTCCATCAAATAAGAATGTCTTAAAGCAACTGAAGCATAAGAAGTATTTGGAAGAAAATATGTGCGTTTGTGTGTGTGTAGAAAGGTAAGTGGCTAAATTTGGGTTTGAGCAAAAATGTGGAATTATTCCTTAAAATATCAAAAATATATTTTTCACTAAAGAGGCAAAATATGAAACTGGAGACATATATTTAAGATGAAGTTTGAGTAAAGGAAAGTTTAAAAGTACTTTCATTTAATGTAGTCCAAATCATATAGACTTAAATTCTACTTTCTGTAAAAGACACTAGTAACTTTTTCAAATTACAACCCAGGACACAGGTTCTCAAAATTGTTCAGGTAGCAGAGCACCTGAAAATGATAATATTCTTTCTAACAATAAATCCAAATATGAGAGACAAAGTACTTGATTACATAATCTTGTGATTATCCTGGATTGTTAGATTCTAATTCAGGGAAAAATTGTTCAGACACTAAAAAATGTATTTAAGAACTTATTATGGGATAACCTTCAATCAATAAAATCCTACTTGGTAATATTTCTCTTCTAAAAAATCATGAAAAGAATGCCAATATCTCATTTTAGCAGCAGAACCACTAAGGTCAGTTTCTGGTACACCAATGTTTTTCTGGCAGATAGTTTGAAAAGCATTGAAATAATTTCCAAAGGAAAAAATCAATGCAATTATGTTCAAGGGAAAAACTAAAATTAAATAAGTTCAAGGAATGGTAAAGATTGTGCCTGTTGCATACAGCAACTGCTGCCAATTGTCAAAACTTTGATAACCACATATGAAAAGCCAAATACATCAATAAGGAAACTGGTTTCTTCATAAAGCTGGATTCTTCTACCACCTTATGGGGGGCGGGGAGGAGAGAGAGAGAGAGAGAGAGAGAGAGAGACCGAGACCACAAATATAAGCAGGGTGGCTCACCCTTTATTAACCCCCTACTTGATGAGTACTGGCTGCTCAGAATAGAAAGCATGGAGAAAATTTAATTTGACAACTGTCATGTCCAGCACTGTTCTAGGAAGATAAAACAAAGCATAATAAGACAGTACTGATAAGTAAAGGGAATGCAACTATTTGAGAAACCATTATATTGATGATAATTCATTAATAATAACTTGCATTTGCTTTTACTGTTGATATTCACTGCTTGTGGATGCACTAGTTCCTTACTTTTGAATATGATGAACAGTACCCAGACACAGTAGGCACTCATTAAATCTGAGTGCATTTTAGCCTCTTTCTCTTTCTGCCACAACTGTCAGCAAGACTTTTTACCTCTGAGACTCTGAACAACCAGCTCCATTTCTAATGAACCACTTGTAAAATGAAAGATTTAACACAGATGTCTTTCCTGAACAAAAATCTTTCATTATTTTATTGCTGGGTATATTACATATATAATCTCATCATTTTATTGATAAAGAAAATTGCTATTTGAAAATAAAACAGTCAATTCCAGAGACCGTGGTTTATTTTTTGCCAAATTTGTTTTAAGCTGGAAGCAGTAGAGGCACAGAGAGTGAGTTGGCAAACTATGGCCCATGGGCCAAATCTGATCTGCTGCCAAGGTTTTCTTTTCTTTTTATTTTCATTTTTAAGTGATTAAAAAATGAAAAAAGAGCAATGTTTTGTACACACAGCAACTACAAGATATTCAAATTTCAGCATCCATAAGTAAATTCTAACTGGGACATAGCCATGCCCCATGCACTTACTTAATGTCTAGACTTTTATCAGCTGCAACTGCAAAGTTTAGTTGCAAATTAAACTATTCACTATCTGGTTGTTTCTGGGAAGCATTTGGCAATCTTCAGTATAAAGAAATAAACTAACAAGCAAGAACTGCAGTTTTCATTCCACTGTTGTGTTTTCCATTCTTTAAATTGGGGGATGTAGTAGATGGCACCAAAATTGCATTTCAGAAATACCATTCTATGATCTAGGATCTAAGCAATTATTGTCAGCTAATTATGATAGTAATACCTATGAGTCCACTTGTGTTTTTAGGTCATCCTAAATATTGTTGTAAAGAAGTAGTTCCCAAACTAGGAAAAGTCACCTTAGGAAGTCTTTAAAAAGGAATATTCCTAGGCTCAACTCCAGAGGTTCTAGTCCAGTAGGTCTGCAGTGAGCCCTAGGAATCTGCATTTTAACACTCTGGTGGTGATTCAGATGTACATTTTCACTGCAAAAACTTCATATAGCTTTCACAAAAGCTTCCAAAAGCCCTGGCTCACTGGCTCCTTTGCCCTGGCATCAACAAAATAGCCCTTGGTGTGAAGAAATCTTCAGAAGGTCTGGCTGTAAGGATAAAATGAACTATTTGAGCTTGCATCCTGAGATTTTCTAGGGAAGAGATTGCTGTGGGGTTGCTCCCAGGAGAAATGCAATAAAAGTTAGAATCAGACTAACAGCCTTATACTTATTTCTTTCTAAAAAAGCTGAAAAGGCCCCAGGTATTTCTTTTGCCTTTGAGAGGGATGGTGATCACAAACCTGTAAGGTGCACAGCATCTTGGTTTCAACAGCAGAGCAAAGCCATGATATGAAATCACACACAAACACCCCAAAACAAGATGGGAGAGTAATGCAAACAAAGCAGTCAAGGAGCTTTCATGTGATGAAAATAGAAATTATATTTCCAAGAATTGAAAAGTTTTGCCCTCTGAGAGTAGTATTATTCCAGATTCACAATAAACTTTTTTTCTCATTTTATGCTACCTGGAAGTTCTTTAAATTGATAGACCATAGAAAAAATGGCATGATATTCTCATAGGGACTGACAGCCTGAAATAATCACATGGTTTAGGTCCTGAAACATGGAGATATTCATCCTTTCTCCTTTTCAAATGATCTTCTTTGCCCTGAGTCAAGGCTCAAGACAAGATTAAGTCTATTCATCAGGGAGAGAAAAAATGGCTATAGGGAATCAGAAGACAATCATCCTTAGAAAGGTGCAGCTCCGGGAAATCAACCTTACCATCAAAGATTCCAAAGGCCTAGCATGTCTCCAGAAAGGCAGTTGACTTAAAGGAAAAAATATTAGCAATTCAGTGCTGAAATAAAAAAAGGATAAAAAGACAGGGTACCCTGTTGAAGTCATTCTAGTGAACAAAGAACAACTAACTCCACTCAGAGAAAACCAATGTAAAAGTAGAGTGTGTGTATATGTGTATACATGTGTGCATTTATATATGCATGTGCGTGTGTGTGTGTATATACACACACATGAGGAAGCCCAACTATTGTTAATATCACGAGAAAAGTTTGTGTGACATTGACGTAAGCTGCAAGCCAAGGAGAGTGGACTGGAGTGCTCATATGTGGACAATGATGACTTCACTGCACTAGTCTGTAGGGGTGGTAGATGCTGTTAAGTGAGTATGTGTACTGTGTGGCTGTAACATTCAAAATGACTGAGTGAGAAAACTACACAACACTGAAGAAAGAAATTAAGGAAGATACAAACAAATGGAAACATATACTGTGTTCATTGATCAGAAGAATTAACATAATAAAAATGTCCATACTACCCAAAGCAATTTATAGATTCAATGCAATTCCATTAAAGTACCAATGGCATATTTCACAGACATAGAACAAACACTTCAAAAATTTATATGGAACCATAAACGACCTTAACTAGCTGCAGCAATTTTGAGAAAGAAGATCAAAGTAGGAGGGATCATGATACCTGATATCAAACTGTATTACAAGGCCACTGTGATCAAAACAGCCTGGTACTGGCATATGAACCGACACATGGACCAATGGAACAGAACAGAGAGCCCTGAACAATACCCAAGTCTCTACAGTCCATTAATATTTGACAAAAAGAGCAGCAGCATAAAATGGGGCAAAGATAGCCTCTTCAACAAATGGCGTAGGGAGAACTGGACAGCTACATGCAAAAAAATGAGACTCGACCACCAACTTACACCGTACACAAAAATAAATTCAAGGTGGGTAAAAGATTTAAGTATAAGTCTTGACACCATTAAAGTCCTAGAGGAGAACATAGGCAGGAAAATCTCAGATATTCCATGTAGCAATATTTTCTCTTATATGTCCCCTAGACTAAGGGCCATAAAGGAAAGAATAAACAAATGAGATCTCATCAAAATAAAAAGCTGCACAGCCAAAGAAAATGGCATTAAAATGAAAAGAGAACTGACCATATGGGAAAACATATTTGCCAATGATATTTCAGACAAGGGTTTGATCTCCAAAATATATAAAGAACTCACATGACTCCACTCTAAGAAGACAAGCAACCCAATTAAAAAGTGGGCAAAGGACTTCAACAGTCACTTCTCCAAGGAGGACATACAGAGGATCCAGAGACATATGAAAGGATGCCCAGTATCATTAGCTATCAGAGAGATGCAAATTAAAACCACAATGAGATACCACTGCACACCGGTCAGAATGGCTATCATAAACAAAGCAACAAACAACAAATGTTGGAGAGAGTGTGGAGAAAAGGGAACCCTAGCGCACTGTTGGTGGGATTGTAGACTGGTGCAACCACTATGGAAAACAGTATGGAATTTCCTCAGAAAACTAAAAATGGAAATGCCTTTTGACTCAGAAATTCCATTGCTGGGATTATATCCTAAGATCCCTGAAACACCAATCCAAAAGAACTTATGCATCCCAATGTTCATAGCAGCACAATTTACAATAGCCAAGTGCTGGAAGCAACCCAAGTGCCCACCAGCAAATGAATGGATCAAAAAACTATAGTACAGCCACACAATGGAGAAGAAAGAAGGAGCTCCTACCCTTCGCAACAGCATGGATGGAACTGGAGAACATTATGCTGAGTGAAATAAGCCAGGTGGTGAAAGACAAATACCATATGATCTCACCATTAACAGGAACCTAATCAACAAAATGAACAAACAAGCAAAGTATAGCCAAAGACATTGAAATTGAGAACAGGCTGACAGTGATCAGAAGGGAGAGGGGAGGGGATAAAGGGGGAAAAGGGCGAAGGGTTTACAGGAACAATTATAAAAGACAAATGGACAACAACAAGGGGGGTTGGAAATGGGGGAGGGAGGTGGGAAGGGCTGGGGTAGTAGGGAGTGTTGGGGGGAAAAGGTAGAAAATTACTTGGACAACAATAAAAAATAAATTAAAAAAAAAAAAACACAAAATGACCCAGTGAGTAGAACAATGAATCTGCATCAAATTTTGCATTAATCTTTGAACATTGCTTTGCAGAAACTATTCAGATGACTCAGAAGGTTTTCAGGGATGATGCAATGAGTGCAGCACAAATAGAAGTGTGACACAAACACTCAAAGATGGTCAAGGATCTGTTGAATGTGATCCATGTTCTGGAAGGCTTGCAACAAGCAGGACACCTGAGAATGTTGAACCTGTGTGGGCTGCAGTCAACAAAGGTCGGCAACTCACAGTGTGAGAACTAGAAGCTGATGGGGGGAGTCCAAAAACTATTGTGTCCAAGATTTTGATACAGGATCTTGGCATGAAATGTGTCATGGCAAAATTTGTGCAGAGCTTTTGGCATAACATTAAACCACCCAGGTGACTCAGACTCCCTACCACCCAGATTTGGCTATGACGTCTGGCTTTTCCCAAAACTAAAATCACTTTTGTAAGGGAAGAGATTTCAGACTGTTGATGAGATTCAGGAAAATACACCAGGGCAGCTGATGGTGATTCCAACAAAAGATTTTGCAGAGTTTTGAACAGTGGAAGAGATGCTGGAAGAACTCTGTGAGGTCCCAATGTGCCTACTTTGAAGGGGACTGAGGTGTCATTGTCCTCTGTACAGTGTTTCTTGTATCTTCTTCAGTAAATATCTATTTTTTTTCATATTATATGGATGAATAATTCCTGGAAAAATGATCTATCATCTATCTATCTATCTATCTATCTATCTATCTATCTATCTATCTATCTATCTATAGAGAAAGAGAGAGAGTCTCTAACTTTCTATTACCTGAAATTTTTGCCTATATATCTCACCCGAGGGTGTCCTGTTGCCTGAATTTCCTGAGGTACCATTGAAGGTTTGTAAGATTCTAGGAAGAATTAAAGATTTATGTGAATGAACAGAACAGGAACAGCATCTGTATTATATAAGCTAGAAAAGTATGACACTCCCCATCAATCCTTTTGCCTCAGGACATAAAGTGGTCACCAGCTAGACTCAGAAATATCCCTACACCATGTGACAGAGGGCTTTGTGGGAAAGAAGAGAAAGTTACGCTCTGCTTAGAACAATCTTATAACTAAACTGATACAGTTAAGAGAATGATGGTATTAAAAGTAGTGAAATGTTCTTATCTAGTTGTCATTTATATCTTAGCATCTGCCTTTTTGTTCTCTTTTGCTTTCTTCTTAGACTTTTATTGACTTGCATACTGTTATTTCTTAAGTACCAAAAATCAGTGAAGAGGAATTAAATAGAAATATAAAGATAAAAGTTCCCACAAGAGTGAGTGAGGAAGTGATCACATGCAGAACTTTTGGGTAGATTCCTTTGTGTGTGTGTATGTGTGCGCGCGTGTGTACACAACTGGAAAAGGTGATGAGTCAAGAGGATCTCTACTGTTCAATACATTTTGCTACCTCCAGTCCCCCAAATCAAAGTTATTTACATCATTATCCTTCAGTGCTTAGAAAAGCCTGAAGAATCCTCAGGACAGGTGGAATTTCTTTATCTGCCACCTCCAGATATCACCTAGTTTTTATATTCTTGCACTCAAAAAGTCAGCAAGGACAAGAGAAAAAACATAGGGGATTAAGAATGAGGAACTAAAGATGTCTCTGGTTACATAACCAATGTCTCCGGTTATATTTGGCTTTTCTCCCGTCTTTCCAGGAGAAAGGAGAACGTAGAGTCTGTAAAAGAGGAGAGGTGAGTGCTAGGAGAAAGACAGCAGTAGGAGCTGGGAAAGAAACAACAGATTATTGAAGCTAGAAGAAAAGAAAGAAAAGTTTAAATAGTGTAGAGAATGAGCCAGGAAGTGAAAGACAAATACCATATGATCTGATCTAAAAGTGGAACCTAATCAACAAAACAAACAAGCAAGCCAAATATAACCAGAGACATTGAAATTAAGAACAAACTGACAGTAACCAGAGGGCAAGAATGGGGGAAAGAAATGGAAGGGTCATCAATGAGCATGTATAAAGGATCAAAGGGTAGGATCTAGGGTGGGAGGTGGGGATGGGTAGGGTGGGGGAAAGATGTGGCAGGAAAATGGAGACAACTGTATTTGAACAACAATAAAAAGAAGAGAGAGAAAAGAAAGAGGAAGGATCATAGCACTCTGATTGAGAACTGTAATACAAGTTTTATTGTTCTTTCACATAAGGAAACTGAAGCTCAGAGACATTAAGTATCTGGCCTAAGATCACAAAAGTGGGAAAGGAGTTAAGAACTAATACTGGTTCACAGAGTAAATATTTATTGAGAGTGTATTGTGAACCATGCACATGTGCTAAACTATTCCACACATATTTCCTTGTTTAATTCTGAAAAATGTAACATTATGAGATACACACACACATATGTCATTACAATTACAATTAATAGAGATGGGTGAGGCACAAATATGAATTAGTTTTTCAAGATTATAAAGCTAATAAGTGGCAGAATCAGGATTTAAATTCAGCTCTGTCTAGCTCTGAAGTCCATGCCTTTTAAACTAGAGCAGAAATTCTATTTCAGAAATAAAGAAAAAGGACCAGACTGAAGGGAGATGTATGGCTTGAGATAGAAGAGATCAAGAAAATTAAGGGGAAAAAATGATGTATACAAAAATTAGATAGCTGATCATTAGGTTAAAAGTGAATTAGATTAGATTTTAACTTTTGTCCTAACAAGGGAGTCGGAAAATTTATTTTAACATTTACACTTGACTTTTCTGGTCATTCCACTTTATTTAATTCATTTTTTTAAAAAATAAACAAGATTGTGTAGTATACCAGAACCTTGAAACCGAATTTAGGAAACATGAGTTTATAATTTTGCTCTTAACTTTGCTCAAGTAATTAAATAAAAATCTTCAAAATTCACTTTCTTCATCTGTAAAATAGGTAGTACAACACCTTTCTTCATGATCTTACAGGATGACTAAGAAGCTCAAAGGAGGTAATATATCCAAGGACTACATATCTGTACGTATATGCATACAAGTATATTTCACATCACTCTTGTCTTAAACTGCCAGGAGCCTCCAGCTTATTCTTCCTTTGTCCCCTGTGCAGACCATCCCAGGATTCAGCCTTCCACATTGGAACCTGCCCATGAAAAGTGCAGGCCCCAAGGAGATGAGTACTAGTCATTGGCAGGATACCAGAACCCCCATACACTTAGAAACATTTTACACTCTGCACTTCTACCATCTTACAGGTTTATTCTTTCCTTCTGGAGACTTTTCCAAATTTTAATTGTGTATTTAAATCTAATCGAGCTTTGAATATTGCCTCTGGATATTGCAAAACATCAGTTTTTTAAAAAAGAGTTTATTTATTTATTTTTAGAGCAATAGGAAGGGAGGAAGAAATCAATGTGCGAAAGAAACATTGACAAGTTGCCTCTCACGCACCCTCAGCCAGACATGTGGCCTGCAACCCAGGCATGTGCCCTGACTGGGAGTTGAACCAGCAACCTTTTGGTTCAAAGGCCAGCACTGAATCCACTGAGCCACAATAGCCAGGGCAATTTGTTTTGTTTGACATAATAGAGTTGATGCTTTTAGATTTTAGTGTACAGATTAATAAAAACAATGCCTGCTGCCTCTCTTCCTCCAGAAAGATATTTCCTCTCCTCTCTGTCTGGGCTTTTTCTACTCAACTTTTAAGAACCAGTCCAAGTGGCAACTCCTTTATGAATTTTTCTCAGAATCTTCCCTTCTCCTCACTTGTGGGGGCTCAGCTTTGTGCTCTGAGCCCCCCATATGCCACAGATGAGAGTAAGTCTACCAAGACACAATCTGCTTGGGGAGGAAAGGTGGCCAATCTCTCAAAGGAGAAGGGCCAAGAGCCTTTTCCTCAATGGGCTTTTATTGGGTTCATTTTACACAGGAATACAGGTAAAGCTCATTAATCATTGTTAGGCAGTAAGGATCAAACAATAGATAACATACAGAGAACTCTGAGGGCTTATTCTGAGTCAGGGTCTGTCAGCTAAAGGGCTACAAAACTTTGGGAAACAAACTTATTTCCTGCTCAGACCCTTATCGTTTAATTGAGAGCATTCTTAGCAAAGCAGTTTTCACAGGATTTTATATATTCTTTCTTAGGCCTGATCACCTGGGGAGCCCACCCTATCCAGCACAAAGCTGCACCGCCCTCTGTCGTTGTTTCAGGCTTTAATCAGACAGAGTCAGCAAGGCAGCCAAGAGATTAGGAAACTTCTTGCAGACAGAATGAGGACTCAGGCTATGTCAGGATAAGTAAGGGGTGAGGGTCCATCACCCTCTTTTGCTGTAGCCCCCGAAGTCCTTCCTTGAGGGCCTCCCCCATGATTGTGCCTGTCTTAGGTGACCCCTCCCTTGAGGGAATCTTTCCTGTCATTGGCTAACTGACCAAGCATTGGGGCCAGTTATGAATGAAGCAAGAAGTGGCGCTCTTGCCAGGGAGATAAGCTTTGTCTACTTAGTGGCTCACAGTCCAAAGGTCGCTCACTCAGCCTTAGCCATGGGGGGTTTACAGCTCCTGAAACCAGTCAGGGCAGTTCCCAACACTGACTTCTTCTCTTCTTAACCCATGCTTGAAATACCCTTATTCCCAATCCCCATTTCTTTTTGGTTTCCCTATACTTTAAACTAAATGTATTACTGAGTGCCTATTGCCTACCAGACGTTGTGCTAGGTGCTGAGGACATGGCAGTGAATAAAAAACCAGTGTATATTCACTTTCATGAAGCTTGCCATCTCAAGTGTGAGTATGTGTGTATTTAAGTCTCAGTTACAACCCTGTTCAGTGTGAAGAAGGCAAGATAACTGGTATGGAAGAAAACCTATGGAAGAGAGATTTTACCTGGTAAGGGAGGTTGGGAAAAATTACCTAAGAAAAAGCCACTTAAGTTGAGATCACAAGGATAAACATTTTATTATCCTTTAAACAGGTTCTACGGACATCATAGAACACAGTAAGTGCTTTGAAAAACAAAACATAATAAAACAAAACAAAAAATGAAGAGCCTCCTCAAATGAAACAGAAAAGTTTAATAGAAATAACTATTATTTATTTAAGGCTTTTTACACACATCTGTGTCATCTCAGGTAATTTTCATAACAACCACTGAGAGAATATTATTCCTCTTATTTTTTGTATCACAGCTTCAGAAGGTAGATTAGAAATTAGACAGTGAGTTAAATGTAGCACAGACTGTCTACTTTCAGTCCAAATCACAAATTATTCTAGAGATCCTGTCCCAAATGTTTTCTTCAGAAGAGATGTTATCTTTTTCCTTTCTGTCAGAGGAAGCAAGCCAAGTAACCTTAATCTATCATTTGAATTTATTGGTTCCAATTGTATCCTTTATCTTCACCTTCCAAATAAGATTTTCTTCATACCCTCACTGATATCTGTACTGAAATACTTAATTGAATGAGAGATTAGAGTAGGGGTTTTAGAAGTGGTTGCTGTATTTCATTTTAACAAGTGTAATAGGGTATCAAAATTGCTGCACCATAGTAGTCATATCTCTATAAATAGAAACCCATTACTAGAGGGTATAGGATAATTATAATATTATCCCAAATATCACTATGCACTATGCCTGTCACATAGTAGATACTCAATAAATGATGACTTCTTAATGATGAATCTGAAATAATTTTTCTTTGACAAGCCATGGCTGTTGTGATTGAATATTCATTTGCGGGGTCACTGCCAGGGTTGAAGACCTCAGTCAAAGGACAAAGTGGAGCTTCCTAGATTATGCAGACTGTCCTTGTTCTTCTGACCTCATTAGCATCATCCTCAGGATTCTTGAACTAAATACCAAAAATAAGCCTTATGACTGCATTAAGGAAAATCACAGTTCCTCTCTACAGAAGAACAAACATTGAGAGAGTGCAAATATGCATATATTTTGAAGTAACTTTATAAAATGTGACCCCGGATGAGCTTTACACAATAATGTTTTTCTTCTGAAGTTTAGGAACAATATCTCTAATTTTATAAGTAGTATAAAATAAGGCTGATGGTGTATTTACATAAGGTGAAGTCCTCCTGTAACTTTCACAAACAGAGGATTGATTTTTTTCTCTTTCATTTCAGTTCTTAGCGCACTAAGGAATTCCTTTGTATTTGAAACTATAATGAGGGGTCTGTTCAGGAGATTTGTGTCCGTGGCAAATTTTTAATGTTAATCAGTCATATGGTTATCTCCATTTTAACACTCCTACTGATCCAGGTCTGTTGCATAAATTATCTCTGCATTAGCCTGGTAGAGGATTTCAAGTTTACTCAGTAATGCCTTCAGTTCCTCATTCACTGTCACTAAAAGTAGTTCTGAAAAAGAAAGCAAATTGTTTTTTTAAGACAACAAATGATATCCACAGTTTGTATAGTTCTTACTAACTTTATCTTAATGAAGGTTTAATTTCCAACAGTATTACAAATACATTGACCAATAACTCAACCAGAGTCAGTAGTCAGTATGGCTAAAAAGTAAGCATGTGTTTAACTGCAAGGGGGACCAAAAAGCTAAGTGCTTTCTGCTACAGAGTCTAAAGTGACTGTTGATTTCTCTCATACCACTTTGCTCCATTGATTTGATTTCTGTTGCAATCCTGACACTGGTTCATTCTCTGGACCAATTCTCCTGAATTGCAACTGTGTGCAGAGTGACTTCACCCACATTTCTGTCACATGATCTCACTTTATGATTTTACCCAGACGAGGGGTGTCTGATCAAGACAGAAGAGTAGGTAAACACAGCTTGCTGCCTCACACAACTACATCAAAATTACTACTAAACTACAGAACAAGCATAACTCAGAACCATCAGAGGTTGAGTTGAATGGAAGTCTGACAACTATGGAACTAAAGTAATCACACCTACCCAGACAGTTAGGAGACACAGAGATATGCAGACTCAGAGTGGTCTGGTCCCACACCCACATGTGATGGATAAAAATTCGGGAGAGATATCTTGGGAGTGAGGGGACCCAGCCCCACATTAGGCCTCCCAGCCCAAGGTTCCAGTGCCACGAAGATAAGCCTCCATAACTTCAGGCTGTAAAAACCAGTGGGGTTTGAGTTGGTGAAAAAACAAAACAAAAAAACCCTACTGGATTCCCAAGCAGTTCTCCTTAAAGAACCCATACACAGACTTACTCAGACTCACTCCCTCTGAGGTCCAGCACCAAGTAGCAGTTGAAAGGCACCAGTGGGATAAGAGGAGGAACTGAAGTGTCTGGCATCAGGGTCAGAGCTGGGGGACAGCTTTCTCCCAGACAGAAAGATGGATAGAAGCCTTTTCTGAGCCCTTCCCCCACAGAACCACAGAGTCAGCAGGTAGGGGGCCATATCTGAGACTCCATTACCCTGGCTCATATGGCTTGCTCCACTCTGGTGAATCCCTGAGGCTCCACCCCACCCAACTTATGACCCACCCAAACTGTTAACAGTGGCTTTTCCAAATGAATGGCTGGTCTCAGCTCAGGCTTCACATCTACCTAAATTCTCCCAAACAAGAAACAGCCAACCTCAGCCTGCCCCCAGTCCTTGTACTCCTGGCTAAGTGTTCCCAGGACTGGCACTAGCAGATGCAGCAGCCAGCTTTCAGTTTGCATTCCTCTGGGAACATTCAAGCCCAGCATGAGTAGCAGCCATCTGCAGATTGCTTTGTAGCTTATGCTGGGTAGCCCTGGGTGAAATGCAGGTGGTAGCTGACCCTGGACTGCACCACCTTGGGAACCCCACAGCCTGTGCACCATCACCTTGCCCCTGCACAGCTGATCCTCCCTGGAGGGCGGAAGTTGGTGGTCAGTGGTCATAACCAGTCCTTGCAGTTGATTGGCTTGGGTAAATCACTATCATTGACCTGCCAATAAAGAGAAATCAAAGCTCAACTACAAGAGGATGGTGTACACAGCCCACATGGAAGGAGCACCTCCAATACCCAGCTTGGATGATAGGGGAAGCTGTATCACTGGACCCTACAAGACATAATATAGACCACCAAGGTCTAATACAGTAGACCTTGGTAGCATGGTCTAATAGTAGAATTAGACCATGCTACCAAGACAGGGAATTATAGCAGCTCTACCTAATATATGGTAACAAATACAGGGAGGCTGACAAAATGAGGAGACAAAGGAACATGGCCCAAATGAAAGAATAGATCAAAACTTTAGAAAAACAACTAAACAAAATGGAGATGAGTAGTCTATCAGATGCAGAATTCAAAACACTGGTTATATGAATGCTCAAGGTACTTAGTGAGGACCTCAACAGCATAATAAAGATCCAGGCAGAAATACTAATGGAAATAAAGAACAATTTACATGGAATAAACAGTGGAGTGGATGAAGATGAGAATCAAATCAATGATATGGAACATAAGAAAACAAAAATCAACCAATCAGAACAAGAAGAAAAAAGAACAACAACAAAAAAATGAGGATAGCTTAAGAAGCTGGTGGAACAATTTCAAGTATGCTAACATTTGCATCATGGGGGTGCAAGAAGGAGAAAAGAAAGCAAGAAATTGGAAATGTATTTGAAAAAAAAATGAAAAAATCTTCCCTAATTTGGTGAAGGAAATAGACATGCAAGTCCAGGAAGCACAGGGAGTCCCAAACAAGATGAATGCAGAGTCCCACTCCAAGACACATCATAATTAAAATGCTAATAGTTAAAGATAAAGAGAAAATCTCAAAAGCAGCAAGAGAAATGAAGTTAGTCACCTACTGGGGAGCTCCCAAAAGACTGTCAGCTTATTTCTCAAAAGAAACTTTTCGGGCTAGAAGAGATTGGCAAGACATATTCAAAGCCATGAGAAGTTTTGGGACCTACAGCCAAGATTGCTCTACCCAGCAAAGCTATCATTTAGAATCAAAGGGCAGATAAAGAGCTTTCCAGACAAGAAAAATACTAAAGGAGTTCATCATCACAAAGCCATTATTATATGAAATGTTATTTAAGAAAAGGAAGATCAAAACTGTGAACAATAAAATGGCAAAAAGTACAAATCTATCAACAATCGAATCCAAAAGCACAAACTAGGCAAACAACAAGAGACAGAAGCATGGATACAGAGAGTGTTTTAATGGTTGCCAGATAGGAGGAGGATTTGGGGAAATGGGTGTACAGATGAGGGGATTAAGAAGTATGAATCTATAGTCACTGAATAGCCATGGGGATGTAAAGTACAGTATAGGAAATGGAATAGCTAAAAAACTTATAGGCATGACCCATGAGCATGAACAAATGTGGGGGATTGCCTGAGGGAGTGAGGGCTGCTGGGTGGGGGCAAAGGGGGGGAAATTGGGGCAACTGTAATAGCATAATCATAATCGATAAAATATAATTTAAAAACAAAGAAAAAAAATTTACCCAAGACTTCCCATTAGGTATGCTGTGTTTCTCATTTCAACCACCCTATAGCAATTTTTCATTTTTCTCTTTCAATCTATTTTTTTCTTCCTTCTTTCCTCCTCCACTGTGATCATAAATATGTGAAGAACAACTTGCTGGGATCTCATAACACCATATAAGTTCCCGAGTTATGATTCTGAGAAGATGTGGATGGTTCCCCATTATCAGGAGAGCAATTTTAATGAGCTTTTCCTTCTCACAGTTCTTCATCCTGTCCATACTCTCTTCCCTCCCTAACTCACCCTCTCCTGTTTGGAATCTTTCCAGTGATAAAGCAGAAGGAGGCAGCTTGAGAAAGGTTAGGCAAACACAACAATATTACCGGAATAAGTAACATATTGCTCATTAAACATTTAAAATCAACAGTTGCTGGCTCGATCTGCCAATATTTTGAGAAATGCCAGTTTTATTGCTAGGTGCCACTTGGCTTGAGCTGCTTAATTCATGATTTGTGAACTGACATCTGGGCTAACAAAACCATATTCCAGTTAGGATTTTTTCATCAAGAGAAAAGCTGAAATTTCACAACACAAAGCTCTCTGTTTCCCTCCCCTTTCTGCCACCCCCCCTTCCCTCCCTTCCTCCCATCCTCATGCTTCTGCCTTCATTTCAGAAACAAATGGATGTGTTAAAACAGTGAAATGTGTTTGTGGAAGATAAATAGTTTATCTTAAATATACTGTTGTAGTGTCAAACCGACTCTCAAATACATGTACATATTTTATTCACAGATATAGAATTTCAAAACATCTCTTTTTCAAACATTAATACATGAATGCAATGTCTACAAAAAATAAGAAAGAAATGACAATGTAGCTAAGATCTTATCAGTATTATGTGCCGATCTCATCAAAAACACAAGCTCAGAGTGTATTGTTTTGTTCCATAAAAGCCATTGCTTACAACTGGCAGCAGAAGGAAGACTAGATTTTGAACACATCCTTCTCTTTTCTCCCATTTTGAAGTGTTGTTTCATTTTCATTCTGCTTTCACAAAAGTGTGACTTTGTGGCTAAGGCTTCCAATCACAAGGTCATGCTCTGTACTTCAGCAAGGGGATCCTTTGGTCAGTTGAATGACCAGTAACTATTACCAGGCAATGTGTTATTTGGGGGAAGGGGTTTGCAAAAATAAATAAAATTTGGCTTCTGCTCTTAGGCAGATCACAGGCTACTGGAGAGATAGCCAAGCAAACAAAAAATGACATGGACAAATAATTGCTGAAACAGAGGTGTTTTGATCCACTACAGCTCAGGCTTTCAGACTCATTGGGATAAGATGTGTGCCTCAGGCCCATGAGCTCCATTTGCCTGACCTGTACCTGGAGGTACAGTTGTTATACCACACATAGGAGGTACATGACCACCTGTGCTGATGTACTAAAATGATGATTTCAACGTCCACATAGTCTGGAGAGATAATCATGACTGAAAAGGAAAAGTAAGACTCTTCATGAATGTCCGCTCAGAAAAGTGGTGTATCTCAGCAAAAGACAATCTACATGGAAGGGGAGCAAGTGAAAGGTGATGCAGGACATTGTGCACCAAGCCTATTACCACTGGTTATGGAATACAATTGTGTGTTGAAAACACACAATGACAAAGCATTTTGTTCTGATTATAAAGAGATAAACAAGGGAGAGGCTCCCTGGCTGGTGTAGCTCAGTGGATTGAGTGCTGGCCTATGAACCCAAGGGTCACTGGTGTGACTCCCAGTCAGGGCACATGCCTGGGTTCCAGGCCAGGTCCCCAGTAGGGGGCGTGCAAGAGGTAATCACGCATCAATGTTTCTGTACCTCTCTCCCTTCCTTCCCCTCTCTCTAAAAATAAATAAGTAAAATCTTAAAAAAAAAAAAAAAAAAAAAAAAAAAAAAAAAAAAAAAAAAAAAAAAAAAAAAAAAAAAAAAAAAAAAAAAAAAAAAAAAAAAAAAAAAAAAAAAAACAAGGAAGAGGCAAAAGAATGCACATGCATCAGACATTATTAACCAGTGAAAGATCTGCTTGGTACTTTGAAGACATGCTATTCTGTAATAGAAGTGTAATAATAATGACAATGATGGTACATGTCTCCAATTCTAGAAGTAATTGAGAATTACTTGGGAAGTGATACAAATCTGTGATAGTTAAAAAGGATTTGATGAATCCAATTAGTTTTGGTGAGTTATGGGGTCAAATTGAGTAGTAGAGACTGACACTTCTGAAGCCTTGGTATTTGCACCACCTGCAAGTTGAATATATTACTCCAAACTTGCAATACCCATATCTTAAAATTTTGATGAAAACTTACATGACAGTGAATTTATGATAGGCCCTAAATAACCACTCTTATGTCTTTGGAGATGCAAGTTCAGTCAAGTTTGCATCATTATTACTATTCCTTGAGCTTACAGAGGGCAAATTTTATGATCCAAGAAGTACAAGTCCAGCCAAGCAGGTAAATGGGTTCAGATTTATTGTGATGTTGCACCACTCTACCCTCTTCTGCCGCCTATGGCACAGGTCTGCCTATGTGCACATTTAACAAAATTAATGGAAATTGTCAGTTTCAAATTACCCAAGCCATTGGGTGCTTAGAGTATCATAAATAAGTAAATGAAACCCAAAGATAAAGTTCAAACTTTATACTGATTAAAAATTTCAAATTTTACTTCCATCACTGACGCATTTATTAGTTACTATTAGGTAGAAAAACTAACCAACCTGGGTTTTCTATGTCTCTTAAAAGCATGTATACACTCATTTATATTGTTAATAATAAATTAAAAAGCTGACATTAGAAGGTAGGAAGAGGAGATGTACTCATTCCTTTACTCAGCCATTCAACAAATATATCACAGTGCCTATCATATGTTCCACTCATCATGAGGTTCTGTAAGTGGAGGGCAGGTCTCTGCCCTTAAGGGGCTGAATTTAAGTGAAAGTTTTAAGACTAGACAGCAAGTCCTGAGCAACTGAGAATGGGCTGATTAGCTAAGCCAATGTGTAGATGAGAAATAATAGCATCTCATTAAGAAAGAGGCCACCTTTCTAAAAGGAAACCTGGGTAAAACTCTGAGGCACAGACAGAGTCTTTCTTTTCTGATCTTTCATTTAAAAAGTTTTTATGGCAATCTCTGCATCACAGATCAAAATGCTTAATTTGACTTTAAAATGTGAGCAAAAACCATAAGCTTGGTATTTGTGAAATTAAAATCATTGAATTCCACATTTTAAAAAACAGTTCTAATTAGGTGTAAACATTAAGACCCATTAAAGAAACACAAGCATAAAAATAAATTCATTGTAAAAGCTCGTATGGATTTCAACACACTGATGATCACAGACATCCCAGAGACTTACTTTAAAGTTTAAGACAACATAAATTGGGATGGCTTCCTGGATATCAGTGATTTCTCTGGGGACCATTTCTATGGTATTGGTCTCTGCACAGACTGATTGATCCAAGGGGAAATATTGCTTGAAGCTGGACTGATAAAATTCTCTCCTGGAAATGTGAAACTTGAATGGAGAGTCTCTGAATGAGATGAGTTTCTTGAGCATCATGCTACAGAGCAAGTGCCCAAACATCTGCTTAAAAGTTGCCTTATTTTTGCCTTACCAAGGGCATATTGTCCAACTTTTCTTTCAAGTATATAATTTATGCTCTGTTTTACCCTGTTAGGTTGGTCAGTTTCTGTTGCTTACCACCAAAGGACATTAACAGATATAAATATTTGACAACCAATGTTTCCTCTTAAGATAGTCAAAGTCCCTATAAAATCAAGGGCCACACTGAAGTTCTGTTTACTTAGCAAAACTTCTAAATCATTGGGCAAATCTAAGGATTGTTAGTAAAATTTATGTAATCACTTAGTAGCAAATAAAGAATAAAAATATTTCTAATGAGTTAGAAAATCAGATTTAAAAATCATGGTTAGATTGAAGCTAAATATTTGAAATCTGCTGTTAAAATAAGGCACATACTGCTTTCTGTGCCACTTCCAGTGAGATTGTATCATCTTTACACCCAGAGCTATTAATATAATACTTTAAAAAGCAGCATTGCAATAGTTTTATCATTTGCATTCACAGATGTTGCTTCTAAAGGTGGCTGTAAACCTGTGTTCAGGTAAAGAATTAACACATAACCATTGCTCTTTGTCAGCCTTAGCATCTTTGAAAGCCTTCTCCAGGATCAGTAAGTTTAGTTGTCACCCCCATGCCTTCTACCATTTGAAGCCCTACAACAGGGCTACTTTGAGTGCTCATTCCATATTTGGGCATTACTTGCCTACCCAGCATTTCCAATTATCCTTTTTGCAGGGTTTATAGACTTATTCTGCATTGTCTGGGGCCTTGCTTTCATGTGTTCTTCTGGTATGTCTTTTTCTCACCTTGTTTATGGACTCACCCATACAGCTGCTTATAAATTGTGTTGCAGGGTAAAGGCAACATGGTTTATAAGCAGCTGTATGGGTGAGCCCATAAACATTCTAAATATTAAGAGCAAAAGCATTAAATATTAAGTCCCCAAACAACCTAAAATATTAAGATCCAACATTTTCTTACTGCTTCATGGCTGCTTGTTGTCATGGACTTGGTAGTTGTTTATATTCACTTGTTACTTAAAGGTGGGTTTTAAAATGACAGTGATTAAGCCAGATGGGACATGTGTAGTGTGCTGAATACAATTCATAGACATAAAGAACAATGGGAAAATATCCAATTCCTATGAAATGTGAAGTTGGTTTAGAGTCAGACTGGGCCATGCTCACCTTTTCATGCACCTTATACATATTTATCGATTAGTGCAGGCAGTGCTCTAGGTATCAAGTCTAGGCTCCCTTTCCAGAGGGTACACCTCTCTCTCAGCCTCTGTGAGAGCTATGGTTAGTAGCTTATACCTGTGGCTTCCTCAGGAGAATTTTTGGTGGATGGGAACCAAGATGTTCAGAAATTCTTGGGTTACAACTCAGCTGTTCCCAAATAATTAGTGATGAACTGATTCAAGATTTAGCAAGCCCAGCCCTTCCATGTCAAGGTGGGAAAATGCTGCAGTACTCTTTGGAATCCAGAGCCTCACCACAGACCAGGACGAGGCAGTTTTCTTCAGGCATTGTTCTTTTGGCCCTTACCCCTTCCTCATCCCACTTTTCCCCTGCTTTCAGGGTTTTTCCTGAGCAATGCTCCTCAATAAATCATAACCCCCTAAAATGCTGTCTTATGTTCCCTGTTTAAGGAACTTGATGTAAGATAATCATCTACTTTGTTTCAGGTATTAGTGATAAAAATCTGAATAAGACATTGTCCCTTCCCCTCAAGCGCTTGAGGCTTATTTCTTTTCTGGATTTCTCCAGACACATTCTGGTCTAATAATTGCTGGTCCAGTAAATGATTTTCTTGATTCATAATTTCCTGTTACTCTGAATCTATACATTCTTATATACCTTACTTTATTCAAGAGCCAAGCTCCTAAAAAGTTATGTAGTAGAGTTTCTGTAAATAGAGTCATATTTGAAATGACATAAGGGACTGTGCTATTGAAACCATTATTGTTAATCCTTTCATAAAGTGAAAAATCACAAAATTACTCTACTTTGAAATTTGAATTCACATATATCACATTACTATAAAGAAGGTACTGCTGTCCTGGGTAATGTATTAATACCAAAGGAATTTACTGGTGGCTTCTCCCTTCCAACCCTCCCCCCCTCCATTCTTATTTTTGGACTACCATCCCTGTTTTAATGGCTGTGTTATTATGGCACCAGTGCTCCCATCCTGCTGAGTTTACCTTATGCTGATCACAGTCAGCTCTTTCCACTTCTTTCCCTTTGCTGGGCATGCCGGTTGATGGCTATAAGCAAGAATTTGTGCATGATATAGGGAGACTAAGGCAGATAGACTGAATGAGAATTTAAACTAGAGGTGAACTCCTATTACACTAAAACTATAAAGGATTGTTTATATTTTTACGGTACTTAAAACCCTCTTTCATCAATTGCCACTGGAAACAAGTAAACTCCTGGATAGACCTTGGGACTATCTTGATTAAACAGAGGATTTTGTTACATTATAGTCTATCAGAACAGGTTTGGGTAAGAGAACAGAAAAGCGATTTTAAAGAGACCGAAGTGTGAAGGTCAGGAGGTGAGAGAATAAGTAGAAGGCCAAAAGGTAGAAAAAGTGGCTGGGAGAAGACTCCTGGTGTGGCCGTACTTGGAAGGAACTAGGCTCTGAAATGATGAGATAAGTATGGGTGCTCCCTGGGTTGCCGGGGATGGGTGTATGATTGGGCTTACAGTGTAGACAGCATAGGCAGTGTAAGCAGATGGTGTAAGAATAGAAATCAGGTCCAGATGGGCTGATTAGATCCCTAAGCAAGCACTGAGTCCACATCTGAGGCTCTGTAGGGTTCCTGGATCTGACTCTAGTATGGTGGAGTAGTCATCCTGGCTATTCTCTATGTACTGTTTACGTAAGGCAATGGTAGGGTATTATATCTCAGAAAAGGAACAACAATTCTATGAAACAAATGAGTCAGGGTTGACACAAATGATCAAAGTTAAAAGAAGTATTTCTAAAACCTCATGAGGGTACACGAGAAGGGAAAAAATAACTAAGTGAGTCAACTAAAAAAATAAATGAGGGACATGACATTAATGATAAGTCCAAATGGATGAGAGACTCAACTAAGTTCTTAAATTTTATTTTAATAAGAAAACAATTACTGTGTATGATTAGAATATAATTAAGTTTCTGCAAAAACAGCTTCTAAAAGCAGAAAATGGAATAATTGGAAAATCCAGACATTAATAAATCAGTGACTCTGGTGCCTACAATTGACTTGATAGCTGGGTGTCACAGTGATTGAAGTTGATTTTTGCAAAGGTATGAGGAAAAAGAGATCTCTATGTATATCCAAAAGATGTAGTAATAATGGGTGAATGGAACTAATCTTCATAATAGGTAAAGAGAATGATTTTGGAGGCTGACTTAAGCAGTTTTCAAAAAGAACAGATGTTCATAGAGAACAATCTTAAATATCAAGATGACAGGTAAGCAATATTACCTCGAGAAGAACAAATGGTGGACATCATTTTTGATAGCTTTATGGTAGATAGAATTATAAGCAAGCAATAAAAGTCAGTATAAGACAACTCATGTAGTTGAGTTTCAAAAATATGAAATGGATATTAAAGATTCTATTTCAATTCAAATTCAATCTGAAATTAATGCTATTGGTTTTTCAATAAGTAACAATTTATTATGACTGACTAGAGATCTAGTTCCAGTGATCTTTTTAGTGGGGATACTGTAAGGTTCATTATTGTACATGAGAATGATTATGGAGGAGTTGTAGATGGCACTAGACTTAAAGATATTGCAAGTGTCAGAGAACAGAAAACAGTGCTAGGGTTACCAACACATTTACAGATATGAATGGAAAGCATCTAAAATAAGATTGATCATGGACATGGATAGCAGTGTGGTGATTGCTGGGGTGAGGACAGTATAAGGGGACCAAATGGTAATGGAAAAAAATACAATAAAGATTAAATAAAAGATAAGATGGAGCTTAGAAAAAAAAATAAATGCTTTAGCAGAGGAGAAGGCAACCTAATGGACACATATATTCAATAAGAAATGAATCTGGAAATCAGTAACACTGAAAACAGAAAAAGCATGAATGATTATAAGAAATACAAGTGTATTCTGAATACAGCAAATATAAATAAGAGTTGTTCCTTTAGACGTCGAGTGTAAGAAAGCATTCTTCAAAGGTTAGAGAGGTGCCTGTAGCAATAACATAGGCAAATTGAATTCTTAAAAAAAGTCATCTAACACTAGCATGTGCAAAATACTAAGCAACACTCACAAAAGAAAGTATATGAAACATGCAAAATTGAATTAAAAATTCTTATCACCCAAATACAAAAACTGAGGATATTTACAGAAGAGAAGGGCAAAAACTAATGAGATGGAGAACCTGTAAGAATGATGCAAACTTAATTCAACAAGTTCTGAAATTTAACACCTGCCCTGTGTAGTGCAATGTGCTTAGTGTTCTGAAGAGAGAGAGAAGAAAAAGCAGAATTTGCATGTGTCTGTTCCTGTCCTCGACATTTTATTCTTCATTGGGAAAGAGATTCATATACAACAGAATCTGCCTCATATTCAAGAATTTTAAGAGTTTTAAATGTGGAATAGTGGAAAGGACAGCGAAATGAACAAAGATCCATTATGATTATGAGATAAAGTGGTCAGGCAAGATGATCTCAAGACCCTTCTATACATTACAAGTCCATGGTTTTCACTTCTGAAGAAAAGACTAGAAGACCAGAGGGGAAGCACGTCTTTATCAGCCAAAGAAAGAATAACGGTTGATTGAAGAAGAGAGATTTAGTATCATCTATAGGCATCAGCAGCTGGTCAAAATCAAGGCTGGACTCAAAAGAATCAGGCAGTGACCAGCAGAGGTCAAGTTTAGAAGGTAAAACATTGGCAGGGATGGGGATGGGGGTGGGTGTGGGCAAATAGTTGCCACAAAATGCAAGGTAATCCTTTATCTTATTTACATACTTTTAAAAAAATCAAACAGAATATCAAGAACAACTTAGAAAAGGAAGGCTGAACTTAGAACCAAGAATCAGTCATGCAAGTAGATGCTGCCAGGATATGTAGCAGTACCAGGATGCCAGAGGGCCTGAAGACAAGGTTGCCCTGTCATCCCATAGTTCCCCAGACACTGGAAAGTGAGCACTTGAGTTCTTAAAGCACCCAATCAAGGGTAACTTCGGAGTTTTGCATCTGTAACAGGACTTCATCTGCCCAAATATGGTTTTTAATGAATAATTGGTTTCTTTCAGTCTTTGGCAGAGATTTTTCTGTTGAGAGCAGAGATTCCAAGTCCTCTCCTTTGATGCAGTTTCTCAGCAGAGGAACTATTTAAAAGAGTACAGAGAAGTTACTGTTGAACATGCATAGTAGGATGAATGCCTCTTCTTTCCTTATTTTTATTGAATATTGTATAGTTTTACTATGTCCATGTACTAAAGTGTTAAAACTTGTAAGGAGCTTGTTAATGTCTACCCTATAACACTTAATAAAAGTTAAGGAGAGCCCTGGTTTGTGTGGCTCAGTGGATTGAAGGCCAGCCTGCGAACCAAAGGGTCACTGGTTCAATTCCCAGTCTAGGGCACATGCCTGGGTTGCAGGCCAGGTCTCCATGGGAGGGCATGTGAGAGGAAATCACTCATTAATGCTTCTCTTCCTCTCTTTCTCCCTCCCTTCTCTCTCTAAAAATAAACAAATAAAATCTTTTTAAAAGTTAAGAAGTCCGATTTTAACAAACACTAGCAAAATGTTGATAATTCAGATCCTTGTTTTTATGACATGTTTTGTAATTTATTACACACTTCAATTTTAGAGGTTAATAAGGATAAAAAAATGAAGGAAAGTTAAGGTGAAATATTACAAAAGTATATTCAAAAGTCAAAAGTATATTCAATAGAATCATAGAATGTTAATTGTGGAAGAAACCTTAGAGATTTAATTTAAGTCCTCCTTTTACATTCGAGGTAATTGAGACCAGAAAGGTGAAGTGAGCAGTTGACAGTGGCTCCAATTAAAATTGAAATCTTTTGACACCTATTGCTATGCAGATTTTTTCTTAAATTGTATGCTAATCATTACTATTATTCAAAGTGTGGTCTGTAAACCTTTTTTGCTGGTTCACCAGGTAAGTGTGCCTCTCTACACATTTACTCTCAATTTCTATATTTCTCTCATTGTGGACTGTTAACAGTCTACCCACTGGTCCTGGTCCATGGACCTCACTTTGAGAAGCTGTGATGTAAATGACAACATGTACCATTCGAAATTAGGACAGCCAAAGATGGCCAGAGAGTAGAAAGATGCTGTATCCAAGCAAACAAAGGTCCAAAGTTCAGCTTTAAATCTGTGTTTTCTTCCCTATGACTTGCAATACTAGTGGCATTCTGTACCTAGATTTTCCCTAACCAAATTGTTTTACTACGTTCAGTTCCAACCTTTAGTGTTTCTACCGAATCTAGATCTAATCCTCTCTTGAGTGGGTGTCAGAAACAAAGTGAGCAAATGGGGCTGGCAGAATGGGCTAAAGCTTCATCTCCACAAACCCACTTCACTTGTGACCCACAAGGAAATGAAGCAGTTGTCTCTGAGGATGGGATGTTATTTGCAGGTGCACAATGTGGTATCTTTTCTTGTGTATTTTGGAAATTAGAAACCATCCTTAGATAGTAAGTCAACTATTTTGTTCAAATTGTTGAATGTTTCATTGCTGCCTATGTAAACAGGGTTCAGCAATAATGTTCCCTTGGATAAACATGCTCAACTTTAATCATTTTTTAAAAACCATTCTCCCATGACAGAGGTCTAATACAAATGCCATGCCCATATCAGCAATAATTAACATATGAGGAATTTTATATGTTCTTGATATTAGAACAACAGGTTTTCTCTGAACTGTCTTGATCTTAAAGCGGGACAAAGTAATAACCTACATAAATAGAAATGACTTTCATAAGAACCCAAATAATTGTTGTATCAAACTTTCAGCAAACTCAATTAGTTTTTAAGTGGCATTTAATACTTTCTAATATTAAATACTCTCTGGTAGAGCTGATAATGATTAGAGGGTTGACTATACAAGAGCTGCCTTTCTCTTTTCCATTATGTTTATTATTTGTATAATTTGATTATGTCCATACATTTATGAAAGCAGCAGAAACTACAAGAACAGCTTGCTGATATTTATCTTAGACTATAAATCAAAGTAAAGGTAGATTCTATTTTAATAAATAGCAAGAAACAAAGTTCTGCATGTATGAAGACCGCTTCACTGCTCTTGATGTAACGGATGGAATGTTTTAACAAGTATCTACCATTTAATAATTTCCTTTAACTCATATATTGCTCTTATGTTTTTCCACTAAGTAGGACAAATATATTAAATTAATTCATGCATGAAGATAAATATTTCAAATATGTTTCAGCCATTTCCCCAAATTGCAGTTAATTTGTGGGTCAGGGATCAGAAGTGTTATGTTTTTCAGTGTGAGAGACAAAAGCTGAGACCACCTTGTTTGTTATTTAATCAGTTACCAATTCAGCCCGCATTTGGCACTTATACATACCTACAATATTTTAGATGACAAAGGAGAAAGTAGGTAGAAAATAGGTAGAAATTTAAAGTAGGTGACTTCAGGGAGATTGGTAAATCATGTATTCCGCTTTGTGAATCGCAGGTGAACTAGGGTCTGCTTCAGCGGGCTGCAGTTGAGCTTAATTAAGCTGAGAAAGCAGAGTGAAGAATTGATCACTATTTTTCACATAAATACCTTAAGATATACTTTTTCCACTGATGCTTACATATCAACTTGTTTCATGGTCAGTAAGGGAAACCACATCTCCCATGTCTCAGGGTCTTCACTTTACAAGGGGGAATACCTGATGTCTCAAGGTCCCATGGGTCAGAATTCTTCAGGTACCCTTTTTGCTTAAAGCTGCAGCCATCTGATGCTAAAGGGACTGTGGAGAGGTAAAAGATACTGACTGCTTCTCATTATTGTTAAAGATGTCATCTGAGATGAAGAGCCATAATCCTCATGGTTTGTAAGCTCACTGTACCAAACCCAGAGAAAATCATGATAGCAGATTGGAAATCAGATGATTATGCATCAGTTTGCCAGGTCAAAGACATTCTATACTTCTATATTTAGATTGAGAAGGGTACATATGAAAAATATACCATCAATCCTTTTAAGAATGTAATAGTAAGTACCAGATAGTTATTACTGATACTTACAAAGAATATACTTATGAAGAGTCCTTGCTCTGTGTAATTGATACTGTGCAATATTCTAAGAACTTTTTTTCATGTGTCTTCATGTTTTGGCTCCTTCCACTTGCCATGAGGGCAATATGCCCTGCCCCTGAGCACCAGCATGAAAACCATCCTGCACCCAAACCACAACCTGAAGCCAAGCCCACCTGCCTTGTAGCCTGATGCAGAACCACACTGCTTAGCCTGGCTTAGATGAGTCAAGACACAGGTAACTTGAAAGTCTATGAAGAGGAGAGTGAATGCTTTTTTTCTGAAAGCAGTTTGAAGGTGGTTTGTCACACAACATTATTGTGGCAAGAACTGATTGATATAAGTATTAAGTCTGAATTGCCTAGAGCAATCATTGGCTAAATAGTAACCATTTTTTTAGGGTAGTACAGTGACATCCATCTTGTCATTTGATTGTATTTAGATCAGACATTGATGAATAGGAAGGAAAAATTTGTCCTTTCGTATTCTCACTAAAAATACATGTATTTGTGGAGATGTGCATATGGCTATTTATACACAGAATTCTGTTGATTTAGAAAGCAGTATAACAATTTTTCTTCTAATTTTTCTCACAGACCATGATATACCATAGCATGACTTAAAAGAAGTACAAGTTCTTAATTGCCAATGATCTTGTCATTGATTTAGCTGTACTAAGAACTACTTCTCATGTCCCCTAGTACATTCATGTTTATCTTCCTGTTATCACCCCAGGCCTTTTCTGTAGCTTCTAGTCTCATCTGTTACAACCCTTTTTTATTTGGGTTTTATTTAGATTATAGTTGTTAATTACCCCTTTAACCCCTCTGTGCTATTCCACACAGCATCTGACCCCACATCACATTCAGTGCTTTTAATATAAATCATCCCTCCTGTTTCTCAGAGTTCCATTTTCTCTCTCAAGTCAAGTATCTTGCTAATACTCTTAAAGAGGATCAGGGAATGTACTCCAACTGACCTTAGTCCATTCCATTCTATGGTCCACTGTTCTGCTGAAACCCTGTTCTCATTGAAAACCAGACTTCCATGCCCACTGCCTACTCTCCTGAAGCACATAACTTTTCTTTTTGATATTTGGAAAAATTCAGAAAAAGAATGGATATGTTGAAGAAATTTCTCATTCTTCATACTCCTTTCCCCCTTTACCACCCTTATCTCAGACTGTTTGGAAGATGACAAATTCAGAAAAGGGGAAAGTCAACTATATGAACAAATAGGATTGTCAAGATTACTTAGAATGGAAGCCTTTTATATTCTAAATCTGTGATGGGAAAAAGTGAATTTTGGAGAAGAAAGAGCCACCCCATCCCAGCCTTTTGAGCACCAAAGATTTTAGTCGATTTAAGGGTTCGGTTCTGCCCCTTACCAGACAGTGAGATTAAACTCAGAGGGAAAAGAAGGGCAATAGAGTAAGACCATGATGTGTTTCTGCTCTCCGTTGAGAGCAGAATGTTCTCATTCCCCCTAAAGTGCTCTTAACAGTAAATGTGTTCCAGTTGGGTTTTCCCAGGGTCCTCCTCCATTCCCCACCAGGTACAGCAACCTGGAATTGGAAGGTAGAGCCCTAGGGTGGGCAAGTATCTTTGTGTTGAAAACTGAAATGCAGTTAGCTGTTTTTCTACTTAATGAAAATATTACTCATTTAAAATTGAGTATAAAATCTGAGGTTGGATATCTGTGAAACCAAATATACTTAATGCCAGATGTTATATTGTATATTGGTGAAACTTCAGAGTTCTGCACACTTCTAGGGGTGTGTGTGTGTGTGTGTGTGTGTGTGTGTGTGTGTGTGTAAAGGTTACTAAAGAATAAAATTTGGAATCTGATGTTCCAACTGGGGCTATGTTTACATGAGGTCTAGGAATTTTGGAAGGAGTCAAACTATACAGTTTGGGCATTGATCCAAGTACAAGAAAATCAGATATTTCTAATACAAATACATCATTAATAAAATCTCAGAAGGCATGGTTTGTCCAGCTCTGGTTTGTCCCCCAATTAGGTGTCCCCCAATTAGGTTCATAAATGAAGGTGGTGGCATTAGACTACCCATGAAATAGCTGTGGAGATTAAAATGAGAGTGGAAACTGGTATTGACCTTAGAGATTCATATTCTATAATTCTATATGATAATCCTATAATAATAATTTCTTCCTTATCATATCTGAATTCTCCATAAACAATATAATACTAACAATTCTGTTTAAGCAGCTCTTCCTGCTTAATGCCTAAGATATAATCCTAAAAATTGAACATGAGAAAGAAACTTTGTTCATGCCTCCATTACTACTAAAACAATGTGAGAAACATACAAATCATATTAAGAGCATCCTATATTGTGTGTACAGTTATGGTGATTGTGGTGGGGAGGGGCGTGGGTGAAGGTGGAAGAGGATATGGGAGGATAAATAGTAAATGAAAAAATACAATAAAATTTAAAAAATAAATAATATAGTTACAGTGGACAAGATAATTTTAGATATTCCCTCAGACCTGGGAAGAACATCCCCTTTTGCATCTCTCCTGTTTGTTATTGTTTGAAGATACAAAGCATATCTAATGCCTGTTTTATATAAACAAATTTAAAAATTCAATAAACAGTACATTCCTTCATACTCTTTAGCACTAAATTCCTATTTTATTGAAATTTGGATTCAATACAGCAATTTTGATTTTCTTTGAGTTGCTTAAAATAAGATTCTACCTGAATTCCTAAATTTCAAAAACAACCATAGCTCTATACACAGGCTCAATATAGAAAATGTTAATATGTGTTCTCTCTGGGATATTTTGCACATAATTCTCTGAACTTGTAGAGAGAATACTGGAGCATCAACCAGCTAAAATTATTAATGACTTTGCAGATTAACAGTCATAACTCTACATGATAATCCAAAAGGAATGGCTTACTTTTCCAGTATATCTAAACTCTCTGTGAAACAAAATGGTACTAATAGTCGAGGTCAGGGACCTTTCCAGGGTACAATAAAGTTTGGCATGAGGAAACTCCTCACTCTTCTACTCAATGAGACGATGTCGTCACAGGTAGAAGAGACAGAGAAAACTGAACCCAAATTATGAGGGCAGTTTCCCTTCTAAGCCCCCTATCTTCCTCTCTATTGTTTCTTTTTTGTATTTCCAAAGTATGTCTTCTGCTCTTTACTGTGGTGGGGTGTCCAACCTTTTGGTGTCTCTGTGTCAGCCAGGAAGAAGAAGAGTTGTTTTGGGCCACATGTTAAATACATCACAACACATAATCACTAAAAAAGTCATAATGTGTATAAAGGACTCATGGACAAAAACTAGGGGGGGTGGAAATGGGAGGGAGGTGAGGAGGGCTGGCTGGGTGGGCTGGGATGGGAGTAAAAGACAGAAAACTGTACTTGAACATCAATTAAAATATATTTTTTTAAAAGTCATAATGTTATAGGTATTTACAATTTTGTTTTGGGCCACATTCACAGACACCGTGGGCTGCAATTGGATGCCCCTGGGAAGCCTTTCCCACCTCTATTGTTTCTCTCTCTAGGAAAAGAAAAAACAAATAAAAATAAAGTCTCAGTAAAACATGTAGTGATTAAGCCTTCATGTAAACGACTGTGCTATGTTCCCCCAGAGGTGCTTCCATATGGAAAGAGCCTCACACCGAAGGGATGAGTATTTAGTGGTGAAAGCCGGAGCAGCCTCTGTACTCTGATGAAGGCCTTCCCAACTAGTAGGCTGAATCACACAGGTGTGACAGGAGTTGGTTCTGTGTGTGTAGAGATACTGAGTCCCTGAGCTGTCAGAGGACCTACATCATTTGTTCCTCATCATAAGTAGCCCCGTCTGGGATGCTCTAAAGATGTCATCATTTTCCATGCATGCCTCGATGTGACAAGAGTTTGTGCTCAGTTAACATGAAGGTAGACATTCTGGATGAGGAAGGGTGTTTCCATTGTGACACAACTTGTACCGCAGGTGTACTCTCTGCATACTTTTCTCACCCAACCTTATATTATTCCTAAAGATATTCCCAAAGCTACCACTAGTTATGTGTGGAGGGAATGCCAGGAACCAGAGGTGGATTTACTGGACACCTAATTTTCAGGGAATAGTGGTAGGAATGGCCTCAGTCCTCTTCCTTCCATTTATCCACATTCGTTGCTATGGAATTTTATAGGCCTCTCCCTCTTCTGACTCTGACTTCAGCCTTATGACTAGCTTTGAGTACTGAGATGTTAACACACATGATATAAATTGAAGTTTAAAATGAGCTTGTACATAGGGGCTTGTTCTACTCAGGCTCTCTTCTATTGCCATGAAAAATAAAATGCTTGGGCTGACCTCATGGAAGATGAGAAACATGAGAAGAGCTGAATCATCACAAGTCATCCCAGTGAAAGCCTTCTTAGGTCAGCTGGTCCCGGCAGCATATGAGTGATCTCAGCCAAGATTAGCAGACCACATAGCCAGACGCTCCTGACACATGAGCAAAATATGCTTATTGTTGAATGTCACTGAGTTTTGAGGTTATTTGTTATCAAACAATAAATAATGAATAATTTAATGGACTTTAATTTTCAGGATCCCTCACTTGCCAAAGCCGCTTCCCAATCCCCTGGGAGAGGCCTTAGTTTTTTGTTCAGTTTGGTCAGATGTTTTGTAAAATTTGCAAAAATATCGTATTTTAATCACAATGGGTTACAACTGTTGCCTCCTTCCAACCTTCTCCTCCTCCATCACACTTCTAGTTGTGGGTTGCATTGTACTGGCCTCAGTTATCTTGGGAATCCTGCTAAATAGAAATTGAATTGATGTTGCATATAATGAAGTTGAGTGGGATGTGCTGATGAGGTTCATGGTTGATTCCTTGAAGAAGTAAGTTGTTACAGACACCCTAGTGTAGGAATGTACCTATGTCCCACTGCTATTTCTCACTCAGTATTGCAGGGACAAAGGCTGTAACATTATATAATCATATAATACCCAGAACCAGAATTACCTGAGTAGTGGAGGACAAAGTTTGAAATGTTAAAAGCCAGAAGCTAGTCAATGGAAAATTCTTCCAAGCATCAGACCAGTCAGGTTTAAGCAGTGTGGTTTAGCCACTTGCGAAAACTATTTGGCAGAATCTGCAAAACTAGAATATTTGCTCACCCTAGGATTTGGTAACCCCACTCCTAAAAACATAACCAATAGGAATGGATTTGTATGTTTATTAAATGACATTATATGAGAATGTTCTTAGTAGCACTGTTTGTATCTCGAGTTTCAAAGGAAACTGCCTAATGTCCATTAATAATAGAACACATTTTAAAAATTGTAGTCTATGTGCAATTGGAAAACTCTACAACAAAAGAATAATCTAATCTAAGAGTATGTCAAAAACCTATTGTGGGAGAGAAACCAAACACATACAAAAAGAAAAAATATAGGTATTCCATTTGTATAAAGTACGAAAGCAGGCAAATACTGACTACTCTCATAGGGGGTTGTGATTGGAAGAAGGAAAAAGGAGGGTTTTAGTAGCCCTCCTACTAAAGGTGCTAACGTATTCTATTTCTTGGTGCTAATAGTATTCTGTTTATTGGCCTAAGTATCTATTTAATGAAAGTATACCTATGAAAGTTTAGTGAGCCATATAATACGATATGGTCACTTTTCATTATGTATATCCTTGACTAAAATATTAGAAAAATAATAAACAGTAGATTCTGTTATCAAGATGAAAACCTTTCCTTTCAGGAATATATTTGACGATGCAGTATACATAATTATAAATATTTTGCATATAAAGCATATATTATATGTTATCTTTATGTAAGCTGTGTGAAATGGCATTTATCAGCATTGTTTTAGGGAAATAGGCTGTTCTGTCACATTTCTACAAATATTGGGCATGGAGGTATGGGAAATTGTATGTGAAGTCATTGAATCAAGAAATGTATAATTTTCTTGTCAACTTTATACAAAACACTAAAATCAACAGGAATATTATAAAACTCTTAGTTTTCTACTTAAATGAGAATAATTGGCCACACAGTGGTTAAACATTGTTGTCAAATCAGAATATTCCATAGCAGTCACTGAACTAGAGAACTTAAAATGTCCTTACCTTTTAAAGTTCATAGATAAAAGAATCCCAAGAGGTTTCCTTTTCCCCAAACTGACAACATCCCTAACACTTGGGTGATATTGCCAGTAACAGTTGTGCAACAAAGAAATTCTCTAAATTATCAATACTATAATACAAACTTTGATCATCCATAGTAAAGACAAATTTAAATTATCCTTCTATATACTCTATAAATATTATAACAAAACTGTAGTCTTATAAAAAAACAATCAAAATATAAACAACCAAAAAAAGTAGGGATGAAACTATCCGATGTACGTCAGGGAGCTACCGGTAACTCATTAAATGATATTTTCTTGATTTTGTTATGTTTACCAGTTTTTAAAATTTGTAATTTATTGCTTCTATTTTTAGTTTAAATAAAACATGAATTTTATACCCAAATTGTATTTTTTTCAAGAGGACTTACAAATTATGAAGTTTCAAGCCCCACAGAACCCATGCGTCCAGGCACATTCTGCAGCTGTCTCCTGCCAGGCAGACTGCCATCTCTTCTAACCCCTTCCACCTCCTGCTCCTCCTGTGCTGTCAGTTTGGCCTTCTCTTCTGTTTTCCTACTTTCACTTTGCCCTGTTTTTATTTCTTACTCTTAATTTAGACAGTCCCATTCTGCAACATAATCTGAATTAAAGAAGTATGTGTGGATACCTCTTTATTGTACCAGCCCCAGCCCAGTAATTTAGATATCTCTTCTCATGTAATTGGACAAAGTTCTATGATGGAACTACTTCATGTAGGGCAATGTTCCCGGATCTCTGATTCATCTAGCAGAGCCCTAACATTTTTCTCACCACCTACAATTCCTTGCCTCTGGCCACTGTCTATATAATTAATACACCGAGCTCTGCTCCCACTTTGTCCATAGTTGCGTGCAGCACCTAAGGGCAAAGGTGAGAAGCTGAGAAATGAAGTATGTGCTAACCATACATGAGACTGTTGAAGATCCTCTGTGCTCTCTGGATGAAGGAATATCCTCACACTGATATCCTATATGAGTAAGGGGAGAAAAGGAGCTCACTCTGAGCTTTCTATTTTTATGCTGCAACATGCGGTAAACAGAACACAGCAAGGTAAAAATAAAGGGTTTCTGTGGCAGACCATCTTATTTGCAACTACCATCTTCTGAATTAGGATCACTAACTCAACATTCAGACTTGATTCACTGTTCATAAAAAATGAAAATGACTGATACATTTTTTTTTTCTGCAAGGAGTTCAGGAAAAAGTCTCAAGCCACTGAAAGAAGGATTAATTTGCTTATAATGAAACTGACAAGCAAAAAACTTTTAATCAATCTCATGCTTAAAAGCAGAACAACACTATGATGCTTCCATATCTTCTCCCTCGTCCCACTGCTAGCTTGTTATAAGTGAACACATACTATGCATATTGCCCACAAATCTTTCCTCTATTTAAATTTTAAAAAGAAACACTATATTTTTAATCAATCTATTTGCACTTCGCTGTTAAAACCCACAAAGGCACTTTGATTTCCTTTCATTATTCTCAAGAGAACCAATTGCAGATGAATTTAAAAAAAGAGATAATGAAAAGGAGAGCAAATTAAGGGTTAATGCACCTTGCTAAGTTCAGACGAATGTAAGAAAAAATGGAGAACTGTGTTTATTCATGGCTTTCAAAGAAAGTGTGCAATGCTTCCCTCCCCAATGATAATTACCGGAATTGTCAGGCATACATACAGGCTTTGGTTCTTTAACTATCTGACTGTTCTTCTATGATTCTTCCCTCCCGCCCATTTCACAAGTCACAGCTCTTGACATTAGAATTGTCCAATCTCTTATGTGATTTACAAGGTCCTAGAAGCTGGATAGGACCATTCCTAAGAACTTCAGAGGTGTATCATTTTAATGTTGTTGTTTAAAACTCTTCCTCTGACAATTGGGAGACCAAACGCCCACTGAGGGACCAGGCAAATGGAGTCTGATGGCTTCTAGCAAGTGCCAGGTGCTGGGAGCAAGGAGTCTCTGCAGAAATGGCAAAAACTCCATTGGTTACACAAACTGACTGATCATCAGAACTTTCTGACTGCAGTTTCCCGATTTAGCAAAGGAAAAATACAGGATACTCGGCTACATTTAAATTTCAGATGAGCAACAGATCATTTTTTTATATAAAGCCCCTTTTGTCTGGGTACATCAGGAGGGGATGTACTTCTCTGAATGGATCCGTGGAATGTGGGAGGGGCAGGTGGATGGAAGTAGTATGAAGAGGGGTGTGCATGTTTAACATGTAATAGAGACATGTGACAAATGTGTAATTCCCTTTCAGTGTACTTATTCCTGGCAGAATAAAATATATCTGTAAGACTACATTTATCCAAGACTCTTTGGAAATGATTCATTCTGGAAAGCCAAATATTTTGTTTGTTTGTTTCTCAGTAGCTGAGGGGTTCTGTCTTTAAGCAGTAAGACATTTTACATTTTAAATTCTTTGGATGGAAATGCTTCTTAAATGTGTCACACACATATTCTTGCCATTTTAAACAGAAAACACTGCTATTAATTCAACTTCTGTCTCTGAAGAGCCAGGGTTATAATTATGAACATCTATTATTGTAACAGATTTTTATATATTTAAAATTCATTGAAGGATCTGCTGGGCTTTTTGTCTTTTAACTAAATGTCCCTATTCTGGTCTGAGTTTTAAATTTTCATGTCTGCCTTAGTTGTTTTTCTGTTTTCTTCTAGTCAGGCTATTAACTACTGTTCTTGTTCTTTTCTAATTTTTCCTAAATTCCTTCTCTCTTTAACTTGTTTCTCCTTATGTTCTAAGGTTTAAAAATAAGACAGTAAGGCATTAAATTTAGTTTTCAAAGAGCCCCCATATTAAGGTCCTAATAGTGTATCCTATAAAGTGCATTAATAACTAAAACAAAACAAAACAAAAACACAGGACCATAAGATGTCAAAATAATTGCCACTTAGATATTCTACTCAATTTGACTGCTAGCTAGTCCCGGTAGGTGTGGTTATAACATAGGCATTTATCTTTGTCAGGTAGATAAATGAGATGCTATATACTCCCTCTGGACATACACAGTGGTACCTGAGAAAAATTATCTTGAGGGCATAAAAAGATGAAATTATTGGTTGTAATGTAAGTGGTTCAGAGTCCAAGAAACAGTGGGCATTGGGGCCATCGTGCCCTGTCAGATACAGAGTATGGATAAATTATCTGGTCTGCCACTCACTAGCTTATATGACCTTGTACTATTCATCTAATCACCTTGTACCTTGGTTTTCATAATTAATACCACCTTTGGGAAGTGAGGGATGCTTCTGCTGCTCTCCTCATTTTTCTAAACTGGTCATATAAGATGCAGTATCCACTATTTTTCCATGTGATCCACACCTCATTAGCCTCAATGGAAGGACTTTCTAATTTGATGGAACAGAACCTCTGTCCTTTATGGTCATAATTTACAAGTGCACAGTTTTTATGACTTGAAGATGAGTTTCTAATTTCCACCTGGCATTTTGGTGTTCATGCACAGGGCTCTCTTGTATTCCCTGCAATCAAAGCCTGAGCAATGCTGGGGTTGAACATCCATGCCTGCTTCTATTCCTACTCCTTGTTCCTGCCATTGGTTGGGTAAATGCAGACTTAGACTGAATTTTAGAGGGAGAGGATAGAATGGGAGGGAATAAGAATCCTCACTTATCATCCCTAGCCTAAGCTTCCCACTGGTGCTTCTAACCAGAGAAACCTTGAACTGGGTAGGGTTGGACTGTGTGTGAGTGGAGAGAGAGGGACAGAGCGGGAGTGTGTCTGTGTAGAGTATTCCTCAGATGCTCGTCCAGCTATTAATAAAGCCAACAATTTGTCCTCTCATTTGGTTAGTGTTATAGTTGTGTATAATTTTCTCTATAGCAAACTTGGAAGGCAGAGGGAAGAGCAGCATGAATTTAACTCACCCAGAAATCACATTACCCTTAGAGAATTATGGTGATTATAGGATAAAAAGGTTGACACACTGTAGGCCCTGAGTCATTTACCACTCCCTTCCCTCCCTGAAGAAAAGAAGGGAGGAACTGTAAAAAGAAGGGAGGAACTGAGTGGAGAACAATGAAATGGCAAAAGTGGAAAATCACAATGTTCTACCTAATGGGGAGGCTGTGAGGAATAACTAATAAATGATTAGAAAGCCTTTTGGAAAGATAAAGTCTATAGAAACACAAAATAATAATATCAGGGAAGTAGAGATGTCAGTTGAATATAAAAGAGACAGCTTTTATTCCCATGCAAATATCTTGGTCACCATCAGCAGCAGTGGAGAAGAAAATAGAAAGAAGGATATGTGACAGTTTAATTGTGTTTTTGTTAAAAATAGGACACATTTTAATAGTGTCTGGACTTTCTTTAAAATGGAAAAATGAGCACTGACTCACTGCCTGCTAGAATAGTTTCAGGAGTGCCTCTGGCAAAATCACTGGCTTTCCCACCTCCAATTACTCTCTCTCTCTCTCTCTCCCTCTCTCTCCCTCTCTCTCTCTGTCTCTCTCTCTGATACATTAAGTTTAGGGCTTTTTAAATTGCTGATTACAGATTTAAAACTATGGAATGTGCACTTCTTGGCATGTTAATTAAAATGGAAGGGCAAATTTGGCTTATTAGAGGAACAGTGTCAGGCAGCCATGCTGGTAAGCAGAGTGTCACCTGATGTGGGAGCAGTTTGTGAACAGCCAGCAAGGGGCAGCTCAGCCTCCCAGTCTAGACTCAAATCTCACTCCAGATCCAGATTTCTGGTCCCTCATATTCCTCTTGAGGGTGTTATGGGGGTTTAGATAAGCCCAAGACCACCAGCTTAAGGATTTACATTCAGGAACCAGGGACAATTGGAAGCTCTTGGTTCTTCTTGTGAGTGTTCAGAGTTGCCCAGGGGCAGCACTGCCCCAGATTTCGAATGATGATAAATGCTATGCAAAAAGTAGTATCTATGGGAAATACGTTTGGGAAACACTAGGTTAAGAAAAAAATAACAGATTATTTTTAACTATTAGAGTTCCTAAAACATTTAATATGCTAATGTATGTTGTGAATTTCTAAAAGATAAAGACAGTATGTTTCCCAAATTTATTTGACAATGGAATTGTTTTTCAAAGTGTTTAGCAGGTCAAGCCATGAAACATACTTTGGGTGACACTGTTCTGGGGCCACCAACAGATTTTTCTTTTTAACTTGGGCTTTCTAAAGATTTTCTAGAAAGAGTTGTATTCCCACAAAAGTTGAGAAAGTGGATTTCATTGAAATCTGAACAAGCTACCTAGGTTGCATCTCAGACCTTCTTAGCACCAATATATAAATCTCTAAATATGTCTTACAGTGTGCAGGTTGATGTATATATTCAGGCACTCAAAAGAGAGTCCCCTTGAGATCGATAATATACAATTAGTTTGAAACTCACCTAATGACCAGCTAGTGGTCCATCCTCCCTTGCTAAGCCTGACTAAAGCTCAAGACAGGGGGACACCATGCTTTCTTGTTTGAAGTCTGGAGGAAATCTGCAGTAGCGACCACCCCTCTAAATAGGCATAAAGGAAGCTTGAGCAAGGCAGAAGAGAAACTGGTATATGTGAAGTTCTCTTAGGCCACTGAATATATTTTGAGTGTGCGCTGCAGAAGCCAAGATTCTCCCGGGCAATGGCTATTTGAACCCGTGCATCAGTGCGCGCAGCCATGAGCATATCAGATGCCACCACAGTATAAATACGGACAAATTAGTTCAGTATCTGGAATCCAAAAGAGAGAATTGTGCTGAAATTGTGGAAAGGAAGAAAAAACTGACTCATTTTAATATGTTAAACACACATACACACTAACTAAGGCAGCCAATCTGAGGCAGAAGCAGATGTATTCAGAGTACAAAGAATAACATTTTTAGCTAGCTAGGCTTCCTTTCAAACAGTTTTTCTCAACATTGAGAGCTTTCTGAGAAATGCATTTATGTAAGTACAAAGCATGTGTCACTGCCACAGCAGGAGTCTTATTTGCATCAGATTTACGTTAACACCTGTTTGTTTCAAAGGGCCCTGCCTTCCTAGGAAACACTCCAGAAAAAGACTTACAGAAAGGAAGGATGCCTTCTTTAGGAAAGAAGAGGCAGAACAGAGCACTCACACTTCCAATAAATCACTGAGTCTACTTTCCTTGTCGAATAAGAGGAAGGTAGTTTTAAAAAATTATTATTAGGAGAGCTGTGATTACCTGTGCATGCAAAACTGCCTGATGCCTATTTTTAACCACGTCCTTGGAACACAATGAGTATGCAGTAAGAGCTGTACAGTGAACTATTTCATAATGCAACCCTGCACATTCACTAAATCTTACTTGTCAAATTGCCATAAAATCTAAATGTGATGCTCTTTTATTCTGTTGATTAGAATGATTTGGTATCTATCTCTATACATAGTCCAAACGCTGACTTTGTACAGTCAGCAACAATCTTAAACATCCTGAGAAGGGGACGTGGCATCTGGCTGCACTGTAAATTGTGCTTACTATCCACAACAGAATTATCTAAAAATGGCAGTGAAATCTATATTTATATGTAATTTATTTCAGAGGTATAGACCCAGTTTCCAAATTGAAATACGGTCCTCCTGATGACCATCAGGAATGCCCTGCTTTCTTTAAATGTAAAATACAGAAGGACTTACATATATTTTAATCCTTTACATCCTCACAGTGGTGCTCTAAGCATGATAAATAATTTGGATGTGGAATTACAGTGAAATATTTACTTTGAGGACCTCTGTCATTACCAGTCATCCCTTAACCGAACAGATTAGAGAATTTCAGTGTGGGTTGTGACCTTGGGGGTGCTCCTTTCTAAGTCCAAGTTGTACTGATGAAGAAACTGAAGGAGAACAGAAATAAAAGCTTCGTTTAAGCTCAAATTTCTATTTGATATCAAATCCAGCATTTACCACAAACTCTGATCCCAAAGCTTGGAGACCAGGGATTTAAGGATCCTCTACATTTGCTAGTTTTCCTCAGGGTGATAGGATAGAAGGGTGAATGAGTGGGTGTAGAACCAAATGAAGAGATACTGGTTGCCCCACTGATTTAATTCCTGTCCTTTGTCTTGAGCATCAAGAGAAGCGATGAAAGTGAAATAACAATGGTGAATTAAAGAGAAATGTTATTCTCTTCTTATGTGCCCTCCTGGGCCCATGGGACTAATGCAGTGAATTTTGCATCAAGATGAAAACAGCTGATTTTGGCTTATGGCTATAGATCCTGTAGTCAAAAATGTTCAGTGTAGTATAAGGTATTTTCTTATTTATTTGGATGAATTCTTCTTTGCTGAGATTTTTACCTTCTCTTCTCCCAACTTAACAACAACAAAAAATTCTATTTCTCCCCCACACACATAATCTTTCAACCCCTCTGTGTTCAACTTTGCTTTAGTAGTGAGTGGCAGGCCCTCTCTAGTGAGAGAAGTTAAAGCACTGAGAACATGTTCATGGATGCATTCACAGTTGTTAGTTGCTTGGACAAACATTTGGGGGCCTTGCCATGAGAAATATTCTGAGTCTCAGAGTCTGGGTTTAAGCTGTCAGCAATGGCAGTGAAAGGCAATTTACATAATCACGGCCTTTGGCCAATTTAGCAGCAAAATGCTAGACAGAAAGGCATGTGAGGAAGACATATGTACAGTAATACATGTTTCTAGGTTTCAAAGCATGTCCTCCGCTGCCTTCTCTTCTCATTCTACTTACTTTACCTGGGTTACAACTATGCCTTGATGTGGATGCCTCCCAAAATAGTGTTTCAAGGCCAGGTCTCTCTGCTGAACTACAGGTATCTATTTCCAACTATCTTCTACACATATTAACCTGGAGGTCACACCAGAATTTCAAAAGCAACATTCAAAATTCAACTTTTTATCTCATTCTCACAAAGCAGCTTGTTCTCACATGTCTCTGATCTCAATGTATAAAATCCAAATCCATTCAATAACCTAAGTCAGAATGTGGCTGAATCATCCGAGATTTCAATATCTATAATGTTAGCATCCCATTAATTATCAATTAAAATCTTCCAAATATATCTCTAATATGTCCCCTTCCTTTCTCCTTTATCATGACCTTAGTTCAATACATTATCTTATCTCATAAAGGCAACTAAAATTAATTCCTGAGTGTAGATAGAATATCATACATAACAAGTAGAGAATAAGAATTCTCCTAAATACATATGGATCATTTACAAAAAGTGACTGCATTCAGGAACAATGAGAAGATCTCAATAAATAAGGCTGCTATCTACTGATTATAACCTCTGGTCAAAATGCAATTAAATTAAAAATCAGTAACAAATTTTAACTTAAAAAACAGCTTATTTAGAAAGTCTAAATAAGTCAAGGGCAATCATAATAAGATGAACAATAATAAAAATATCACAAATGAACTCCTGTGGGTTTCTGTTAAAGCATTCCTTAGAGGGTGACCTATAACAATATGTTTGTGTTCTAAAGAAATAAACATTGAAGATTAATGAGCTCAGCATGTATTTTTAGAAGTTACAAAAAGAACATCATAATAAACTCACAGAAAGCCAGAAGGAAATGATAACTCAGATAAGAGACTAAATTATTGGAACAGGGAACAACGGGACACAATAGAAAAAATCAACAAAACTAAAAGCTTATTCTTTGAAAAGATTAAAAATTATCAAGTCTCTGTCAAGAGACAAAATTAAACAAATAAATATTAGCAATAAAAAGTGAATATGAATAGAGATGCTAATAAAAAATTGGATGTTACTATAGATTAAAAAGATAAGGAAATATTATACATGTTTTTCAGAACTATTTATTGGAAAATTAGAAAAATTCATGTCAAATCCTTTTAAAAATTGAGATGAAGATTTCAATACCCTAAAATAATATAACTAGAAAAACTGATTAAAGAAAGAATAGAACATATTTACAGTTTTATAAACATTTTAGAAATTTAACTGTTAGCTCTAAGTCTTCCCAAAAAGAAAACACCAGGCTTAAATATAATTGTACAAGAAATCTACTTAATTTAAGAAAAATAATAATAAATCAAATCCAAACTTACTATACTACTGCATATATAAACACAGGAAGTACTTTACAATTAACCTTATTAGATTAGTAAAACTTTGAAATGTATTTCTTAATTTGTGTCCTAGTCTCTCTCACTTTTCTAATCTACCCGTCTCTCTCAGCTTGATCCTTCTACAACACAAATCTGATCATGCCAGCCCTTTTGGGACACTCTTTTCAGTTGTTCCTCTCTACCACCAGGATAAACTATCAGAGCTTGCTCTTCTGGTATCATCACTTGCCTCCCTCCCCAACCTCATTGTTCATTGCTCCCATATGTTATTGTGGCACTCTTCTGAAGATGCCATGGCTTGGTACTTCTCTGCTGCTACACTTGCACACTCTCTGACTTCACATTCTTGTCTTTCTAAACTAGATTTAGTTGGTCCCTCCTTTGGACCTGCAGAGCACTTCTGCCTATCTTTTTATTAACACATATCCTGCCATATTGAACTCTGCTTACTGTAATAGTTTTTCTTTCTCATGATAATGTGAAATTCTTTGAGGGAATTTATTTGTGGGTCTTCAGGGATCAGCACATGGTGGGTATAGACATATCATGGATAAAATGATTTTTAAGTTTGGTAACTTAATCATCAAGCAGAATCTTATTTCTGTGGGAAAATGCATTGCAGGGAAAGAGAACAACAAGAAACGTACTTTTGGAACACAACCCATTTGTAGTGTGAGATCTGTATTAGCTATGACATGTTTCTCAAATGTTTGGGATATGGGAGAAAATAAAAGCATCATCTTTCTCTCCTAGGTATTTCAAAAAACAGGAAGCTCAAAGTCACTCTAATATGAGATACTGATGATATGGGAAGCATTCTTTGGTCCACAGACACATGGCATCCTGAAAAAAAAATCAATGTTTTACTTTCTTCCCTGCTGGGTTTCATTTCATAATACACAGCTATCATTACAAGCCTCCAAAATATACCTGTTTGGTTTTTCATCTATGAACAAGCTTACGCTGATTTCAATTAAATTCCAAAATAGATACTCCAGAGTCCTCCCTAGAATTTTTAATATTTGGCCTTTAATATAAATTTATCCTTTGCTATTGAGTTGGTAACATAAAACCAAGAAAAGGCTTTGAGATTTATTAAAGCCACAGGCTGTGCAACTATACAGGGCATACTTGGGAGCATGTGCTACAGAAATACAGACCTACATAGAGAAGTAACATTTACAATACATTAGAGTCCCAGCATGAGGAAGCAGAACCTACACCAAGACATTCACTCCCCTCAGCTGTACTGGCAACTTGTGGTTCCCAATGGAAGACGAGGTTTCATCCTGGCTGACCATCAGCAGCCTCTCCCACTCAAGGGTGTCAGGAGGTCAAAACCTGTTGAATATTTGTGAAGGGAAAATACTGTACATTCCTGTTCTGGACAATGCTGGGGAGGTGGGATTAAGTTAGTGAGGTCCAGAATTCCCAGGTCATGGGCTATGGCAAAACTACAAATAGCAAACACAACTTTTGGCTGTGTCTGTTCATTTGGCCACTGGACCCTGGAAATAGTACTGAATCCAAAACAATGAACGCTCCCATTCAGATTATAGGCCTTTGCCAGTGTCAAAGGGGGAAAGAGCTGATGAGTTCACCAGCAGAGGAAATTTCTCTCTGTGCCTCATTTCTTCACTATTATGCCAGAACTGTATTCAGTGATGGAGTTCTGCCATTTATAACATGTATCATTTTGTCTTTGGGAGAACAGAGGTTACTTTTATTTATTTTATTTCATCTATCTGAGACCAGCATTTATTAAGCATGGTACTGAGATTACACTTAATTTCCCCTCAGTTTTCTTTTATTGTTTTTGCATGTAAGCCTTGAGGAAAATAGTGGTGCTCTAGAGAGCAAATGACTTAAATGAATCAGATACTGTCTAGGTGTAGGTATTTCTATTAAGACCAACTTTATTATTAGTTGTTATCAGTTATTGTAACATGCAACTATCTGCAGAGTAAACTCCAAAGAGCAGGCCATTTGCTCTGTAATCCAAAAGGGAAATATGGCAGAGCAGAAGAAGCATTAATTTTGGAATCCTATTTCTCTCTCCTATTACCTGCATATCCAAAGGCAAGTTACTTCAACCATCAAAGCCTTAATTTATATACCTGTAAAGTAAAGCTAATAGCTTGTTTGCTGAAGGCTTTCAACAAATGACTGTGTATAAGAATTGGCACAGTTTTTGGCACACAGTAGGCACTCATTACATGTTAAGTGGTGTTCGTTATTTTAGGCATGGTTTTCCAAGGGAGCTCAGAGATAAGATGTGCTGCAATAATTGGGTATCACATATTAAACTGAATTAGAGGAGGTTAATGATATCTTTGCTAGTTTGAGTTCAAAGAATGGCAAAATAACTTTTAGGGTTTATTGGAATTTTTAGTCAGGTTCCCCATAGAAAAACCCAAGTAAAGGGGTAGACAATAATTCTAATAATTTAATGTTAGCACCAACTTGGAATAATTTGAATACTAAATACAAGTTTCCTTTTCTTCAAAAATCACTCCAGTGGGTGGCTTCTTGTAGGAGACCGTTCTGTGTGGCATGGGCCCAGTTTCAACTCCGAGATGCACAGGACCCACACCCACAGATAGGTTCTCCCATGGGGAATCAGGCCTGCAATATACCCAGGTCACTATGAGACTTGCTTTTGCTAAAACTCCCTCACCCTGAATTGAGACAGCAAGTGCTCATTGTAACTTCCTAAAATCCATGCTAAACCTTCCTAGGATGAGTCTAACAGGTTCGATCACTTTTCCCTTTTCCATTTGCAAATATCCTTCTTCTGTGATGTGATCAGTGGCATCATCTCCTTTGTTTTCTATAAAAGGTAACCACCTAAAGTGAACCTGTGCATAGTAAATGAGGACCATCATGTAATGTACTGAGAAATCCAATAAAGGCTGGTCAAGGCAAGAGTTGTGGCTTTTTCTCCCCTTGAGAGAAAAGCCATGCTCACCCCTTTTTTCCACAGGATTCAGTAGTCTGTGTGAATTTCTTTTGTTTCAGCTACAAGCGGTGGAGCCCATGAGCTGGGGTCCGAGACAGCTTCCCATCTCAGTCCTACACTGTCAAACATCTCCAACACACCCAATGCTGTTCACCACAGTCACCCTCAAGTCTTGTTGCTTGCTTCCAAATAGGAACCTGGATCCAGTTCCTGTTTAGTTTCTGACATTGGCTCCAGTTTTCATTCCCAATCTTCTTATCCATCTTCTGACTTTCTTCTCTCCCTCAAGCTCAATGCAGTCTGCATACACTTTCCCAGTCAGATCTGCCTGACTCCACATGAAAGAAAATTCAGTAAGAGCAGTATAATAGCAAAATGTACTTCCCAGACAATTGGGAACTGGTCTATGAGTATCATATAAACTCAAAAGTAAAAAGTTTTTCAGTGAAATAATTTAGTTTTGTCATCAAGGCAAAATAATAAATTTATATCTGAAGAATTTTTCTGAAAAAAAAGCATATGTATTAGGTAAGTAAGATATGACACAATTTGGGGGCTCCTTAAACCCTTCTTATCCCAAAGATCATAGGCACATTTGCTGGGCAGTTTCCAATCAGACAACATAACCTTGTCTCATGTCACTGCTGACTTCATCTAACTATAGATGAACTTTTTAATGTTGAAAGAGTGGTAGGGACCTACACTTAATTCATGGGGAGATTTGCAGCCAGCGTGTAAAATCCTGGTGTTTAAACAAGGGGTAAGATTACAAAACAACAACAACTTAATACACATTTTCTTAGGAGAAACATAATTTTTTTAAAAACTTACCCCTACACATCCAATTGAATGTTTTTAGTTTACTTCATACCTTACAATTGTGCTGTACCAAGCTTATTCAATTGTTGACTTCAATATTTCTTGTCTTACTATTATCATGAAGCCATGAAATCTCTCCTATAATCTGTCTATTTGTAAGGGTCAGAATAAAACAAAGCAGGTGAGCAGATTTGCAAAATTCCAAACAAAGGAACCTACCTAGGAATTTAACAAAGTGAATAATCGGGTGGACTTCTGTTCGGAGCCTCTATTAGCCTGATTTTGAAGTTGCTCATAGCAACTATGATTTTTTCAGATATATAGTCTTTGATATTTCTACAGAACTTATTACTACAGAGCACAAAAGAAGAATGTAAAAGTAAAAGGATTAGAGGTAATATTATTACTGATTGCTCTTAATAAAACTATATTTCATTTAGTGCAGAGAGGATTATTTCTAAGTCATCTTTGACATGCAACTTGCAGGAAATAAATCTACATCTATACCAGAACTTAGCCTGCTTCCTTTCTGCAGTCTTCTCCACTTACAGCTCCTCTGTCTTCCTGTCAACCTACCTAGATGATCAACCTTGCCCCAGGCACTAACTCCCTCCTGCCCTCAGGCAAGAACCAAGCAAAGTGCCCTAGTTGGAAGATCTCCAAGTGGATGATTCAAGTGTCAAATGCTCAGCAGGTATTTATTTTTGTGCCCTTGGTATAGTCATTCACATAACTTACATTAATTAGTACTTGTCTTCTCTTCAGCAATATAAGATTCCACCCTAGCATCCCCACACCCCAATAAATACACCTTGGCTTGTAAACTCCTATTCCTAAGTATTGACTCAATCTGTCTATTTTTATTTCCTAACTTTTTTTAAATAAAGAAACACATTGTTTCTCAGAATGGACAGTATCAGTCCAATAGGTTGAAGGTTTCCCTCTACTTGATTTTTGGGAGATGGTGACACAAGGATAAAACTTAAAATATTTTAAATAGCTAAACAGGCAGATATCATCTGCATTCTACCAGTTTTGGGTGGAAAGTTGAAAGAGACTAGTCAAGATATATGAGGTCTGTTCAGAAAAAGCCCAGCCATTGTTAATATAATGAGAATGGTGCACACGATATCAATGTAAGCTGGCTGTCAAGGAGCAGGGACTGGAGTGTGTGTGTGTGAACAGTGACAACTTTACTAGTCAGTTGGGTCAGTAGACACTGTTGAGTGAGCATGAGCACTGTGTGGCTGTCTCATTCAAAGTGCTAAACCAGTAGAGCAACAAATCTGCATCAAATTTCACATTAAGCTTGAACATTTCTCTGTAAAGCTATATGGATGATTTAGAAGTCCACAGCTATGGGAACTGGTGATTGGCAGCTTCATCACAACAACATGCCCATTCATGCATCATGACTTGTGCAGAATTTTTTTGAGAAACATCAAATTACTCAGGTGACTCAGCCTCCCTAACGCCCAGATTTGGTACCCTACAACTTCTGACTTTTCCCAAAACTAAAATCACCTTTGGAAGGGATGAGATTTCAGACTATGAGATTCAGGAAAATACAATGGGGCAGCTGATGGCAATTGGGAGAACTGTGTGAGGTCCCAAGGTGCCTACTTTGAAGGGGACTGAGGTGTCATTGTCTTGTATACAATGTCTCTTGTGTCTTCTTCAATAAGTGTCTCTAATTTTCATATTATATGGATGGATACTTTCTGGACAGACCTTGTATATACTTTATTGAGAATTTTGCTTCATTAAAGAGAAGCTAATTTTGCCCTTGTCTAGTTCATTCTACATAAATTTATAGTACCTGTTTTATTTTTCTAAAAAGCCAAGTATATTTTCCCTCTTGTTTGTGCTAATATGTTTAGGTTAGTTAGTTTTTCTTTGTAAGGTATATCTAAGTCCTTCATACAGTGTGCTCATATCAGTATTTGTCTTGATAATAAAAATACTTTTCAGTTTACAGATACATTTTTCCTTCATTTGATCCTTCTAATAACCTTGAGAAGAATTTTTTAAAAAAATATTATTCCCAATTTACAGAGGAGGGGACAAAAGTTCAGAGAAATTAAGTAAAATATTTAAAGTCCCATGCATAATAAAAAGTAGAACCCATGTATTTCTCTAAATCCTCCCTTCTTTCCATTCAGTGCTTCTCAAGGGCTTCCACCCAAGTACACTGGGAAACAGAGTAGTGAAAATCCTTGTTCCAAGGGAGTTTGCAGTATAGTTTCCAAAGTCTATTGCAAATGTGAAACATGTTTGATTTCTCACATTTTATAAAAAATTCAGGCAAAATTTACATTATACTCAATATATCAGGGTGTTTTAAGGTAAACAAAAGCTCCTCTAACTTCTACACCCTCTCATTTGACTTTTTAAAATTAACTGTTTTGAGTTCAATATAAATTCACATGTAAATATAAGAAATAATACAGAAATCCCTGTGAACATTCTATCTAGTTTCCCTCAGTAGTAAAACTAGAGCACAATGAGGATATTGACATTGATATACTGGGTTGGCCAAAAAGCCCATATGTGTTTTTCCATAAAATAAAAGACACATTTTTCATTTTCACCAATAACTTTATTGATTTGGATATTTTGAGTATGTTGGCTATCTTCTGCAAGGTATAATGTTGATTGTTCTCAATTAATGTCTCAATTTGATTGTCATCAACTACAAGTGGTCTGCTCAACCATGGAGCATCATCCTGTGAGAAATCTCCAGCATGAAACTTCGCAAACCACTTTTGACACATTGGGTCAGTCACAGCACCTTCTCCATACACTGCACAAATCTTTTTTTTTTTTAGTTTCAGTTGCTTTTTTACTTTTCTTGACATAATAAAGTATAATATGCCAAAAATGTTGCTAATTTTCTTCCACCTTCAATATTAAAATGGCTACACAAAAATTCACCAATTTTGATAAGTTTTTTTAAATGTATACTGATATGACTGCTGTCACAATACAGTTTAACAAAAATCATTTTAAATGATGTTAAAGGCAACTAAGTGCAACTAGAGCCACTACAAAAAAAAAAAAAAACAGAACAAACTTTTTGGCCAACCCAATAGTTAAGATACAGAACACTTCCATTACCACAAGGATCCCTCATCTTGCTCTTTCATAGACACAATACTACCCTCCTGTCCCAACTCTTCTTGGGCCTTATGAACCACTACTATGTTCTTTGTTTCTATAATTTTGTTCCTTTACAAATGTTATATAAATGGAATTACAGAGTAAACAACTTTGGGTATTGACTTTGTCACTCAGTGGAAGTCACTGAACAATCATCCAGTTTGCTTCATGTGTCAATAGCTATTTCCTTTTTATTGCTGAGTAGTAGTCCAAGGAATGGTTGTATCACAGTTTATTTACCCACTGAAGGACATCTGGGTTGTTTCCGGTTTTTTGGCTATTACAAATAAAGTTGCTATAACTATCTGAGTACAGGTTTTTGTGTGAACATAACTTTATATTTCTCTGAGATAAATGCCCATGAGTACAATCAGTGGAGCACGTAATACTTACATGTTTAATTTTTTTAAAAAAATGCTATGCCATTTTACATTCCCACCAGTAATGTATGAGCAATTCAGGGTCTCTACATCCTCTCTACAGTTTGGTGACATTGTTTTTTTGTTTTTTGTTTTAGATGTGTGGTGATAACCCCTTATGGCTTTAACTTGCATTTCCTTTATTAGTTCTTTTCATGCTTATTTGTTGTCTATATGTTCTCTTTAGTGAGATGTCTGTTCATTTCCTTTGTCCACTTTCTAATGATTTTTTTGTTTTGTTTTGCTTGTTTGTTTTTCTACTGTTGAGTATTGAGTCCTTTTTATATTCCAGATACCAGTATTTTATGAAATAAGTAGTTCATCCTACTCTCTAATTTGTCTTTTCATCCTTTTTACAGGGTCTTCTGCAGAGCAAAGATACTTAATTTTGATGAAGTCCAATTTACTGATTTGTACCTTTTTATGGATAATGCTTTTGGTGTCAAGTCTAAGAACACTTTGCCTAACCCCTAGATTATGAAGACTTTTTTCTTAATGTTGTACAGTCATAAGCTTACATTTAAGTCTGTTCCATTTTTGAGTTAATTTTTACATAATGTGTTAGTCAGACTCAGACTGATAATCAATTTCCTTTTTGCCTGTGTATGTCCAACTGCTACATCACCATTTGTTCCGTCTGTCTGACACTAACCCAATTCTGGAGGTGGGTGGGCTCATTACTGCTGGGTGGGTGTGGAAGCCCAGATTCTTCATGTGGACTCTACTGACATTCAGGAAGTGGACTGAGAGCTCATTGCTGGTCATTGGGGATGAAGATTTCAGCACCCAACTTGGCTGTCTCTAGCACTTCCCTGGCAGAGGTATTGTGACGCCTCATTACAACCATATGAGTGTGGAAGCCTAGGATCCATAGTTGACCACTACTGGTATAAGTGGAATTAGAGCCAGTTATTTCTGTAGCATTGAGTTAGAGCAGTTATTGTCTAAAAGTTTTTTGTTTTGCTATTCCACCTCTTTCTTGGTCCTTTGGTTAGAGAGAGTAGACTTTTTCTTTTTTTGTTGTCATTTTATTTTTTAATTGTTTTTCAAGTACAGTTTTTTGCCTTTTGCCCTCACCCCTCCCCACCATCATAGCCCTCCCTACCTCCTCTCCCATTTCCAAACCCCCCTTGTTGTTGTCCATTTGTCCTTTATAATTGTTCCTGCAAACCCTTCACCCTTTTCCCCCTTTATCCCCTCCCCTCTCCCTTCTGATAACTGTCAGCCTGTTCTCAACTTCAGTGTCTTCGGCTATACTTTGCTTGCTTGTTTGTTTTGCTGATTAGGTTCTTGTTAATGGTGAGATCATATGGTATTTGTCTTTCATCACCTGGCTTATTTCATTTAGCATAATGCTCTCCAGTTCCATCCATGCTGTTGCAAAGGGTAGGAGCTCCTTCTTTCTTCCTGCTGCATAGAATTCCATTGTGTGAATGTACCATAGTTGTTTTTTTTTGTATTTTTAATATATTTTATTGATTATGCTATTATAGTTGTCCCATTCCCCCTTTTATTCCCCTCCACCTTTCACACCCTCTCCCACCCACATGCCCCCCTTTAGTTCATGTCCCTGTGTTATAAGTTCTTTTAGCTTCTACGTTTCCCACGCTATTCTTGCCCTCCCCATGCCTATTTTCTACCCACTGTCTATGCTACTTATTCTCTGTACCTTTCCCCCCCTCTCCTCCTCCACTTCCCTGTTGCTAACCCTCCATGTGATCTCCATCTCTGTGTTTCCTCTCCTGTGGTAGCGGTTTGCTTGGTTGGCTTTTGTTTTGGGTGTGGTTGTTAATACCTGTGAGTTTGCTGGCTTTTTACCGTTCCCATTTTTGATCTTCTTTTTCTTCAATAAGTCCCTTGAACATGTCCTACAATACGGGCTTGGTGATGATGAACTCCTTGAACCTGACCTTATCTGAGAAACCTTTTATCTTCCCTTCCATTCTGAATGACAGCTTCGCTGGATAGAGCAATCTTGGATGTAGGTCCTTGCCTTTCATGACTTGGAATACTTCTTTCCATCCCCTTCTTGCCTGTAAGGTCTCTTCTGAGAAATTAGCTGACAATCTTATGGGCACTCCTTTGTAGGTAATTCTCTCCTTTTGTCTTGCTGATTTTAAGATTCTCTCCTTATCTTTAATCTTGGCTAATGTAATTATGATGTGCCTTGGTGTGTTCCACCTTGGGTCCAACTTCTTTGGGACTCTCTGAGCTTCCTGGACTTCCTGGAAGTCTATTTCCTTTGCCAGATTAGGGAAGTTCTCTTTTATTATTTGTTCAAATACTTTTTCCACTTCTTGCTCTTCCTCTTCCCTTTCTGGTACCCCTATAATTAGGATGTTGGGATGTTTAAAGATGTCCTGGAGGTTCCTAAGCCTCTCCTCATTTTTTTTTTAATTCTTTTTTCTTCATTCTTTTCTGTTTGTTTGTTTCTTTCTTCCTTCTGGTTCACTCCATTGATTAGAGTCCCAGTTTTCCTACCAGCACTATTGGTTCCCTGTGTGTTTTCCTTCATTTCACTTATTGAAGCCTTCATTTGTTCATCTAATTTGCGACCAAAATCAGCCAATTCTGTGAGCATCCTGATCACCAGTGCTTTTAACTGTGCATCTGATAGGTTGGCTATCTCTTGGTCGCTTAGTTGAATTGGGGTTTTGATCTGTTCTCCTGTTTGAGCCATTATTATTATTTTTTTTGGTCTGGTCGCAGTTATTATGTAGTGAGGGGTGGAGCCTTAGCTGTTCCCCAGAGTGGGCAGCCCAGTCACTGGGCTGTGACTCTGTATGTGTGGGTGGGTTGGAGAGGGAACAATGGCACTTACTCCACTCTCTCTCATATTTCAGTCCCTTCCGCCACTTTCTACAAGTAAATTAGGCCCTTCTGGTGCTAATTTCCATGTCAGTGGGATTGTGTACATTCTAGGACCCTGTGGGTCTCTCCAACTAACTCTCCTGTGAAGCTGGGACAATCTCCCAGCACCTCAAACCCCACAAGTGTTTTCAATCAGTGTTTTTAGATTTTATTTCCTGGCACTGGGGCCCTGGGCTGCAAGGTCTGTCTCACTCCCCATTTTCACCTGGATTATCTGTGCATGAATGTGGGACTGCATGGTCAGCCAGCTGCCTTGCACAGTCTCACTGGGTCTGCCTGTTGCCATCCTGTGCCTGGGATCCACTAGCCACCACCTGAACGCCTGAGGCTCCTGCGTGCCTGGGTCCACCAACTTCTGCTTTTTTCTTCTGCAGCGATGATGCCCCTCTTACCGGTCTGGATTAATGATTGTTGGAATTACGTATAGTTCAATTTTCTGTTAGTTCTGCTTGTTTTCTTGTTTCTAAATCTTTGTTGTCCTTAATTTTGGTTGTGCAAGGAGGCACAGTATGTCCACCTATGCCTCCATCTTGGCTGGGAGTCCCTAGATGTACCATAGTTTTTTGATCCATTAATTTACTGATGGGCACCTGGGTTGCTTCCAGCACTTGGCTATTGTAAATTGTGCTGCTACAAACATTGGGGTGCATAAGTTCTTTTGGATTGGTGTTTCAAGGTTCTTAGGATATAACCCTAGCAGTGGAATTGCTGGGTCAAAAGGCATCTCCATTTTTAGTTTTCTAAGGAAATTCTATACCATTTTCCATAGTGGTTGCACAAGTGTGTAATCCCACCAACAGTGCGCTAGGGTTCCCTTTTCTCCCCATCCTCTCCAACATTTGTTGTTTGTTGCTTTGTTTATGATGGCCATTCTGACCAATGTGAAATGGTATCTCATTGTGGTTTTAATTTGCATCTCTGTGATGGCCAGTGATACTGAGCATCCTTTCAAATGTCTCTGGACCCTCTGTATGTCCTCCTTGGAGAAGTGACTATTGAAGTCCTTTGCCCATTTTTTAATTGGGTTGCTTGTCTTCTTAGAGTGGAGTCATGTGAGTTCTTTATATATTTTGGAGATCAAACCCTTGTCTGAGGTATCATTGGCAAATATGTTTTCCCATATGGTCAGTTCTCTTTTCATTTTAATACTGTTTTCTTTAGCTGTGCAGAAGCTTTTTATTTTGAAGAAATCCCATTTGTTTATTCTTTTCTTTATGTCCCTTGCTGTAGGGACATAAAGTCTAGGGGACTTTGAACAAAGAAGAGCAAAATTGCTGCAGCTATTCAGGGTCATTTATGATTTTATATAAATTTTGAAGTGTTTGTTCTATACCTGTGAAGTATGCCATTGGTACTTTAATGGGATTTCACTGAATCTATAAATTGCTTTGGGTAGTATGGACACTTTGACGATGTTAATTCTTCCAATCCATGAACATAGTATATGTTTCCATTTGTTTATTACATTTAGTTGTTTCCATTTCTTTCTTCAGTGTTGTGTAGTTTTCTAAGTACAGGTCTTTTACCTCCTTGGTTAGGTTTATTCCTATGTACTTTATTTTTCTTGTTGCTATATCAAGTGGGATTTTTTCCTGATTTCTGTTTCTGATATTTCATTGTTGGTGTACAAAAATGCCTTTGATTTCTGGATATTGACTTTGTATCCTGCTGTTTTGCCAAATTCATTTATTAGGTTGAACAGGTTTTTGGTGGAGTCTAGGGTTTTCTATATACACTATCATGTCATCTGTAAACAATGACAGTTTTGTTTTCTCTTTTTGAATTTGGATGCCTTTTATTTCTTTTTCTTGTCTGATTGCTGTGGCTAGGACTTCGACTACTATGTCGAATAGGAGTGGTGAAAGTGGACAATCTTTTCTTGTTCCTGATCTTAGTGAGAAAGTTTTTAATGTTTGTCCATTCAGTATGATGTTGGTGGTAGGTCTCTCATATATGGCCTTTACTATGTTGAGGAGAGAAAAGACTTTTGTTGAAGCTTCTTTTGTCTATGTCCATTGCATTTCCAGGTAGTAAGCTTCTGCAACTCCAAGTCTGAGATGTATAAAACAAACAAAAAAGAAAAAAAAAATACCCAGGGAACTTAATACCATGTTTTTCCTCACATCCTGAGGTCCTGACCTAGTTTGTCTCTTCTCTCCAACTTTCAGTCTTCTGTGTTTGTTTTATAAACAATATTAAGGGTTTTATAATCCTATTTTTTGAAGAATAGAAATAAATATATCTGTTGCTGGTGGGAATTAGGCTCTTCCACAGGATCACAAGGAAAGCATTCCAGAGGCTCATGCACTGGGGACTGTGGTGTGGTGTGGTTTATTCATGTGAAGATGGAAGCTGCCCCCTAGGTTTCCAATGTCCTATCCCCTTCTGTCCTGCCATGAAAAAACTCCAGTTATGTCTTCAGCTTCATCTTTCCAGAAGTAGATGTTCCTGAATTTGTTTTTTAAGTAAAACTTAATGGTCTAGAAAATACATCATGTTTACTCCTGCAGGAAAACTGTATTATTTTAATATACTACTCAAAGTTCATAGCACAAGGCTATAAATAGGACAGATGCTCCAATAAATTGCTGGATTTTCATGTTAGTGATGAAAAAAAGAGAAAGAAAAACTGATTTTTATCAGTTGTATAATCTGCACACTTAATGACCTCTGGGGAAAGAATATAATTGATATCATTTTTATCTCTCTCTGACTTCATATTCCTCTAGACTATAGCAACTGGTTTACTAGTGTTCTCTCTCTATCCCACCTCATTGGTTGTACTGACACCCCCAGTTCACCTAGCTGCATGGCAAGTCCATATCCTTACTGACTTGCAGGCTTCTATCAGTCTACAAATATTTATTGAATACTCCAGGAGCAGAGACTTGTGTTGGGTGCTTAGTAGCCTAGCAGCAGCCAGTGTGCTTTGCCCTTCAGCTTCCCCAGGGCAAGGACTGTCAGACAACTGAAGGGTACACAGGTGTTTTAGGTTTTTAAAAAATTACCTGGAAATGCCTTTCTTCAACAAAGCTCTTTTGAAGCTGGGTCTGAGTATCGTCTTAAGAAACGGAGAAATAAATAAATATACTCCCCTTTTCATTGATGATGAATCTCTCTGTGACATAGAATTGGAGGAGAAAAGAGAATAATGCATCATTTATGTGGGCTCTGCCATGAATCAGTTTTTCCATGAGGTTCTTCCATAAGGAAAGGAACTGTGTCTTCTTCATTTATGTTTCCTAGCATGGTGTTTGGCACAGAGTAAAGGTGTAAAGGTTAAAATCCACCTATGTCAACCTGATCCACAATCTTGTGTAACCCCCATGTAGATGTTACAGACAGAGTGTCCAAGGAACTGAACTCCACAAATCCAAAAGCATAATTAAACATTTCAAAAGAAAGAAAGAAAAGATAAGAAGAAAGAAGACCATTACACCAATAAGTTTCATAAGATCACTGATTGTGGCAGCTCCGCAAATATAACACAGTAGTTAAAAAAAATGAAGACCCCCCCCAAAAAAAGCATACAAGATTCAGAGAACTGACAAAAACTCTTGTGAAGAAAAAATTATTTATGGCACTTATTAAAAGCAGTAAGACCAACTTTATTTAAGACCACCAAGACAGGGGTAGGGACCCCTGCAATGGGGTTTTGCAGTGAGGGAGAGACTGGACACAACTCTGAATGCAACAAGAAAAGGTGGGAATTTATAGTCAAGTAGTAGAGTGGAGTCAGTGGATAAAAAATTACTAAGAGGCATGGGAATTGTTTGCCTAAACCACCTAACAAGCCTTTTTTGAAGGCAAGCAGGATGATCCCTCGAGGGTGATCAGGTATTGACTGTGGGGGATTCTGGCAAAACTGATTTAATAGGACTCCTGCTAGGATGAACAATGTAGAGATAAATGTGGAACCCCAAAAGTCAGGGCCTCATCACCAAAAGAGCTCAGAAGAGCTTGAACAAAGTTTAGACAAGGAGACAATCTCTGTTACTCTCTTTTTGACAAAAATTTAGTCAGGTTCTTCTGAGCCATCTTCTCAACTTGGCCTCAACTTTGGCCTCTGCACTTGCTAGGACTGCATTTCCCAGTTTTAGCAAGAATATTACTAAGACAGTTCAGCGAGAATCCTTCTACCCTTATCACACTCAATTTCTGATCAAATTCCCTGTCCCCTGCTAACCCACCCTTGATAACTGATCATCTTGACCTGTTTTTAGCAAAAAATGCTGTTAGGTTGGATTAGCAAGAAATCCCTCTTAACCCTTGATGTCTCCTTTTAGTAATTTCATTGGCTGACTAGCCCCTTCCTTCCCCTGCCTCAATAGTTCTTGGCTATAAATCCCAACTTGTTCTTGCTATATTAGGAGTTGAGCTTCATCTCTCTCCCTCTTATGGAAATAGTCTCTGCATCTATTGCAATAATACTGAATAAAGTCCTCCTTAACACTTTAACAAGTGTCAGATTAATTTTTTCTTTAACAAGATCTAAATGTAGAGTAGAACTAGAGAGGCAGCTTTTTTCTTCTTATCACCCTTATTATATTTCTGTTATCTCTAAGAGTTAGAAAAACCCAAGAGATAAGCATCTCTCTTATAGGCAGGCCTGCTCACTGCTACCCCTGGGTCTGTCCTTTTTAGCTGTACATCACAAAAAAGCCTGACCTACTGTGTCAGGAAGAATGGGACACTAAGTACTCTCAGGCACATAGGTTTTGCAAATTTCTTCATTCTTCCTAACCTCTTAGGAATCTTCTGCACTTCTGGGAAGTCAGAACTGGGAAGTACATTTTTATAGTTGGAAGTCCTGTATCCTGAGTTGGACTCCAAAGGAGGTGAGAACCATCACCTTGAAAGGGGTGGGGTGGCGGAGGGATGCATAAAGTGGAGACATTTTGCTTCTTTTATTTACCAGAAAACCAGAAGGCTGGTAGCTTGCTGTGATATAGAAACTATTTGAAAAGAAATGTCCTCATACCCTTTCCTCACTGTTATGTAAATTAAACTGGAATTGGGACACCAGGATTTGCTGCACCATTCATTCTCTTTGGTTTTCTTCAGCTGTGACCAAATACCTGAGCAAAAGTTTGACATTCCTAACTTGGCTAAGACAACTCCCACGCTATTAAATATGGCTAACTCAGCTCCCTTGTATGGGGCAATGTCTTGTTGACGACTGAAGTGATAAATTTAGAGGTGGAAAATTGAGATGAGGTTTCTCCAGTGTCTGCTTGCCTTGTTGTAAGAGGTTTTGCTGACTACAGAATTTTGCTGCTGTAAAAGACCTTTAAGATCAACTAGGTCAACTACTCCCTTATTTTATAAATGAGGAAAAGAATTTTAGAGAGGTGAAACAATATGACTTAGATCTCCCAGCTAATTCATGTAAGAGAAGGTAAAGGAGACTACCACTAAACACTACAGAGACGTTCCTCAGTTTCATATACCGATATTATAATTGAATGCCCTTGATGCTCTTGATCTGAGCTGGGTAGATCTTGTTTTCCTTCAGCCTTTTCTTCTTTATCACTGTGTATACATGCCTGGGTTCATTTTGTTGCAGCCTTCAAGTGCCAGTGTTGGTAATCTGGGGATGATACGACCTTGTACTAGATACATGCCCTAGAATATTATGCCGATTCTAGCCCAGAAGGGAGGGTGGTCAATATACAAGAAATGCCTTGGAAAGACTACTGTTTTCAGTCATTCTCATTTGACAGAGCATGAAAGAGGTCTTCCTTCTTACTTTATAGATAAATGAAACACATAGAAAATGTTGAATATTAAAGCTTAAGGCCCAACACCAATCATCCAACAAAGAAATAAGCAAGCAGATACAGTGGGCCACAGAGAATGCTTAGGGGGAATGCCTCTACTTGCCTCTTATTTTTAAAGCCCACTGCTTAATCAACTGGAGTATGAACTATGAAAGATTTAGAGTGGAGTTCAGCAGCCAAGAAACAAGTAAATAGATATTTATACAATGAAATATGAAAGTCAAAACACCTGAAATATAAAATAACACAAGCAAAAAAATAACTTTCTATAACAGGGGTCCTCAACACCCGTGCTGCAGAGGTCTGTGGCCTGTTAGGAACAGGCAGCAAGGGAAGCTTGCCTGAGCTCCACACCCTGTACCCCTGACCCTGCCACAGCCTGAGCTCCGTCTCCTGTCTGTGGAAAAACTGCTTCCTGGTGCCAAAAAGATTGGCAACTGCTGTTCTATAACACGTCTGGCAAATATCACCTCTTTCTCTCAAGTGTAAATCCTCATCATCTCACATCTTAATTGTTCTGCACAGCTCAGACCAAGCCCATAAAGGGCATTCAATCATAATATTGGTGTATGAGATGTAGCAAACTAAGGGAAATCTCTACAGTGTTTAGTGACAGTCTCCTTTACCTTCTCCTACACTATTTTTCCCATATGTTCCCGCCCCCCCCCCCAGCTTTATGGAGATATAGTTGACATATAGTTATAATTGACATATAACACTGTAATTTTAAGGTGTGCATTTTGATGATTTGATTCACGTATACACTGTGAAACACCACAATAAGGTTAGTTAACACATTCTTCACCTCACATAATTACCATTTTGTTGTTATTGTTATGGTGAGAATGTTAAAGATCTATTCTCTTAGCAACTTTCATTCTATCATGCTAATTTAATTAATTAATTAATTCAAAATTCAACTTTCCAGACATTTCAGTTGACAGTAGGAGCTTAAAAATATTTCTAGGGTAGGGAAATGAATGAACATAATTTCCTTTATTTCTCATGACCACAATATAATGAAATAGATATGATTCTCATATTGCAGATGGGAAAACTGAAGCTCCAAGATTATAAGTCATTTGCCCAAGGTCAGAAACTACATCTAAATCTGTCTGTCATCAAAGCACTATTCACATTACATGTCTGTCTTTACATTTTTGGAGACACGGGAGAATAAGAATAGAAAAAAGTAGGATAGAAAAGAAATGATAATATTCTCCCTATATATGGTAGCTTCACTTTTCTATGAATGAGATTCCCAACTTATATACTATTAAAAACTCTAAGTTAGAGACCTCTAGTTCTGTAAAATACCAAGTAGTGGAACAAGGGCCTCTGCTAATGATTTCCTGAAATTTGCCTCAGGCTTGCAGCTGGGAAGAAGAAAATGATTGCATCCCAAGGCACACAGTAACTTACTGTGGGTGGTTTCAGATATTTTCTAGGTTGGGAAACTTAAAGGAAAAATAAAATATTAAGTTGAATGTTGAACTAGGATATTAAAAAATGCTCAGTAGCCATGGGCAATCCCTGGACACTTGCTGCCATACTTCTAACTTGCAACCAACCCTTTGTTCCATTACTTTTGCTGGTTGTTTATCACTTGTCTTGGCTCATACATTGTTGCTGCCTTTTTAAATAAAATGCTTCAATCTAGGGATCACAGAACCTCTTTAGCAAAAGAAGTAGTCTCTCGTTGATGTCTTCTGTTTCACTCTTCTAGGGGTAGCTCCCAAAATATTGTTATTACTCCCCCCTCTTCCTTCCTGATACTACTAAAACATATTTCCCTTTACGTTTTCCTCAAAAACTGCATGATCTATGTCTCTTTTGTTTTGCACCATCCCTAAAGGTACTTATATATATTTTTCACAGTCTCTCATCCATTTATTCCATCCCTTCTTATTCTATCAAATTCCTTATAAAGTTGTTAAATACCTTTTCAAGTTTATTGCTACAAGAGATCTGAAAGTTTGTTTTGGGTAAGAAGACTATCCCCAGTAGGAAGACAGATTCATTTGCTGTCTAATGAATATTCCAAATAGAATGGAATTTTCTTCACTTTTCTCATTTTTACCATTTGCCTAAAAAGTTGTAGAATACTTTATTTACTTTATTAAGTACAGTACATTAACCTTGCAGATATACTAATGACTGAAAATCTGCTGCCTCAGCAACTTCCCTGAATGTAAAAACTCTCTGTTCATCACAGAGGTTTTAATTATACATTATTATTTTCTAGGAGCACCTTTAGTTCCAAATTGAGGCGGTCTTCAAAATGCAAGCACTGTTCTGTAAAAGCTACATTCTGGACCAATGCTGTGGCTGTGGGCAGTTCAGAGTCAACAGCACATTGCTATCTGTTGACCTCTCCAGTTCTCTGATGGCTCAGGGCAGTGGTCATTGACTCTTCACAGGGGACAAAGAAGAGGCTTTATTCTTCAAGTGCCATTAAGACCCCAGGTTTATTGGTGGATTCTTATATAGAAAGATTACCAGCACAGGTCCAGGATAAGATCATATAATTCCAAGTGATGCAAAGGTTAGGGATTATTCTCCCTGGCCATGGTAGAAAAATCACTAAGTGAAATCAAGTGCTGAAAGACTTTTCCCTAAGCTGAGAAATGAATGATGTTATCTGGTGTGGCATTACGTGTTCCTTCAGTAAAACAAATCCAGATTCAATCATTTAAACAACACTTGCTGAGACCATGATAACCTCTTAAGATTGCCAGGTAAGGTTTAGGTGGCAGGGGGAGGCTTCCTATTTGACTCTGGTCAAAGCTCCTACCTACATCAGTCTCCTGCTGGCACAGCTGTGATGAAAGACACAGCAACGACACTGAAGTCAGCTCAATTATTCTGGCACTGACTGTGGCTTTGGCTGGGTGATGATGAACTGCCGCTCTCAGTGGCTGCTTTGCTGAGTAAATCCCCAGCTGGCTTCACTTTTAGATTAGGGACAAGATCTGAAAAGACAGCACTTTGTCCCTATTTCCATGGTCCTTATAGCTCAAAGTGATGGGGGGTACTCTTAACTGCACTGAAAGGAGTTTAGAATGAGTGAAATTTGTCCAGATTAGATAATAGCTACCAATTATTTAGTGCTTTCTACATGCTAACCATTGTGCTAATCTTCTTACATGCATTACCTTATTTAATTTTATAATCTTAACATGATCTACACTGTCTGCCAAGATAGGTGAAATTACCTGCTTTAGAAGAGCTGATGCTTCCCTACCTGCTGTAGGACAGACAGACTATACAGCACTTGGAAAATTCTGCTCCCTTCACCCACCCTCACTCCAGACCCCACTGTCCTGAAGGATGATAGGCTGTCAATAGGACATTCTATATTTAGCTTCCTGAATCTATAAATTAAATGCCAACTTGATCCATTCAGAGTCCTGTTTCTATACACCTGAGTTTGTTTAGCCCCGAGGGAAAAGTTGCAGGTGACCTTTCTTGTTTTTATTAGACTCAAAAATACATGCAATTAAAGTAGCTTGAGCCTTGCTGGTGTGGCTCAATGGATTGAGTGCTGGCCTACAAAATGAAAGATCGTCAGTTTGATTCCTTGTCAGGGCACATGCCTGGGTTATGGGCTAGGCCCCAGTTGGGAGCCAGTGAGAGGCAACCAATCGATGTATCTTTCACACATTGGTGTTTCTCTCCCTCTCTTTATCTCTCCCTTCCCCTCTCTCTAAAAATAAATAAATAAAATCTGTTTTAAAAAAGTAGCTTGACCAGCTGAGAAAGGATACCACTATCTAACAATAGGCCAGAGTTCTGCTGGCAACCACTTTGTTTTCCATTTCAATTCCAGAGGTTGGTTATGCATGTGAAGTATGTGTGTGTGAATTCTAGAGAGCTGTTGTGTGTGTGTGTGTGTGTGTGTGTGTGTGGATATATCAATATGTGATAATCTCTGGATGAGTGTGAATTGATGTCTGAGATATGAATAATTAGCTTCTTTGTTTACTTCTTTCCTTCCTGACTCTGAAAATGCTATAAAAACCAGGTTTTATTTTTTTCTGATTGCTCAATTTCTGCAGAAACCCCAGATTGCAAGAGGTAGGCTCTGATATAGATTGAAGTTAGTAGATTCTCTGGAGTGGTCAAATCTGGAACTTAAAAAAAAATTAAGTTTACTATAATAATTTATACCTGAAAAAGTCTCATGTATATGTATATACACACACGTACAATGTACTGTACTTCAGTGTGTATTGGAACCTATGCCTATTATCTATCTATCTATCTATCTATCTATCTAATCTATCTGATCTCAGTTAAGTTTGCTTTAACTTGAAGATTAAAGTTTCAGTGATTCCTGAAAAATGTAAACTCCTTGATAATGTATAGGAAATGTTTTATAACACACTTCTTTAAACTCACTTTAGGGAAACAGAAGAGAGTAGCATAGTGATTTAAAGAATGCTGGAGACTAACTGCATTCATAACACAACTTTATCCCTTGCTAGTTGTGAGATCTTGAAAAATTTGGCCTAAGCCTCAGCATTCTCATCTGCAAAATTAAAAATAGTAATATTTATTGGTAAGGTCATTGTAAGTCTTTTAAAAAAATTATTGTGGTGAAAAAATAATGAGATCTAATTTCTTAAATTTTTAAGTGTAGAGTATTGTTTACTATAAGCACACTGCTGTACAGCAGGTCTTGAGAACACTTTCATCTTGCATGACTGAAACCCTATATTCATTGAATAGCAAATCCCCATTTCTCTATTCCCCTAACCCTTGGCAAATTTTTCTCTACTTTTTGTTTCTATGGATTTGAGTATCTTAGATACCTTATATAAGTAGAGTCATGTAGTAGTCATCACTCTGTGAGTAACTTATTTCACTTAACATAATGTCCTCGAGGTTCAATCATGTTGCAGCATATGACAGGATCTCCTCTTTATGGCTGAATAATACTCCATTGTATGTATACTTATATCACATTTTCTTTACCTATTTATCCATTGACAGACATTTAGGTTGTATATATTCCTTGTCTATTATGAATATTGCTGCAAAGAACATGGGAGTACAAATATCTATTAGATTTTTGTATCTTAATTTCAATTCTTTTGGATAAATACCCAGAAATGGGATTACAGGATCATATGGTTGTCACATTTTTAACTTTCTGAGAAACATCCATATTGCTTTCATACTGACTATACCATTTTACATTACTATCAACAGTGCATAAGGCTTCTCATTTCTCCATATTCTCTCTAACACTTGCTAGTTTCTGTTTTGTTTTCTTATAATAGCCAGCCTAACAGATATGAGGTGATACCTCATTGTAATTTTGATTTGCATTTCCCTGCCAATTAATGATGTTGAGTATCTTTTCTTATATCTCTTGTTCATTTGTATGTCTTTTTGGAGATATATCCATTTTTAATGGAATTATTTGGGTTTTGTATTTGTTTTTTGCTCTTTAGTTCAGGCTTCTTAAATTGTTAAGACTTGTTTTATGATCTAAAATACGATCTATCCTGGAAAATGTTCCTTGTGCACATGAAACTGTGTATTTTGCTTTTGTTGAGTAAAATGTTCTGTATATGACTGTTAGGTCATCTGATCTATAATGTTCAACTCTTCTGGTTCCCAGTTGATCTCTTGTCTGGATGTTTTAACCCATTATTGAAAGTGGGATATTGAAATCCCCTTCTCTTGTTGTGTTGCGGTTTATTTCTCCATTTAGGTGTATCAGTGTTTGCTTCATATATTTGGGTGCTCAATGCTGGGTACTCATGTGTTTACAATTACATCTTCCTGGTGAGTCGACCCTTTTTTCATGATATGATGTTCTTTGTCTCTTTTGACAGTTTTTTTTTTTTCACTTAAAATCTACTTTGTTGATTATAAGTATAGCTACTCCTGTCTCATTTGGTTGTCATTTACAAAAAAAAGTCTTTCTATCCTATCCCTTTCAGTGTTGTGTCCTTAAATCTACAGTGAGACTCTTATAAGCACCCCAAGTATCCATCAGTAGATGAGTAGATAAAAAGACTGTGGTACATTTACATAATGGAATATTATTTGGCCATAAAAGAAGAAATCTTACTCTTTGTGACATCATCGATGGATCTGGAGAGCATTGTGCTAAGTGAAATAAGCCAGTCAGAGAAAGAGAGGACCATATGATTTCACTCATATGCGGAATCTAATGAACAAAATGAACTCACAAGCAAAACAGAGAAAGACTCATAGAGAGAGAGCAGGCTGACAACTGTCAGGGATGAGGGGGTTGTGGTACTAGAAGGATTGAATAAAAAATAATAAAGAAAAAACTCATGGACACAGACAACAGTGTGGTGATTGCTGGGAGGAGGGAGATGTGGGGAGGTAGAGGAGGGTACAGGGGGATAAATGGTGATGGAAGGAGACTGGACTTAGGGTGATGAACACACAGTACAGTGTAGAGATGATATGTTGTAGAACTTTGTACTTGAAACTTGCATAATTTTGTTAACCAATAACCTCAGTAAAAAAAGAAAAGGGAAATAAAACAGCCAACTCTCCCTTTCTCTGCTGCAGGTTCCAGTGAAGGGGTGGGTGTTGTGAAGGGAAGAGGGACTCTGACTTGAGTGTGAGCTTAAGATTTTCATTTAGAATAGACTGGACCATTTAGTGCCTGAAAATGAAGTGCAACAATGTGGAACATGATCAGAAAATAATAGAAAAGCTAAACTCCTTTTTAGGATATCACAACATGCAGAGAAGGGAGATTCAACAGAGTATGTATGAAGCCAATAGTTGGTAAAAATAAGACAGTTTCTGATCAAACCCCATCAATTTCTGACTGTTCCATTAAAAAAGATTCTACACATACACATACACATACATTAAAAGGAGTGTTTCTTTCATTTCATACTGTATCATGAATGCTTCTCATGATATTAAATGTTCTACATCTTTAAAAAATAAAATGAGTCTCTCATAGACAGCATATAGTTGGATATTGCTTTTTTTATCCATTCAGCCACTCTGTCCTTTTTGATCAGAGTTTAATCCATTTCTATTTAAAATAATTATTGACAGAAAACATATTGCTTTTGCCATTTTTAAAATTGTTCCTTATCTTGTTGATATGTTGTCCCTCTTACTCTTGTTCTGTCTTCTTTTTGATAATCATTGATTTCTCTTTTTTTTTTTTTTGTAGTAGTAATATGCTTTGATGCCTTTCCCATTTTCTTTTGTGTATCTTCTATAAGTATTTTCTTTGTGGTTACCAAGGGGTGTACATAAAAAAATCCTACAGTTATAACAATCTGTTTTAGCTGATAACAACTTAACTTTAATTGCAAATAAATTATCTACACTTTTGATTTTTCCACTCTACATGAACTTTATATTGGTACATTACAAATTACACACTGTATATTATGTATCCATTAACTTTTTATAGTTACAGTTGTCTTTTATACTTTTACCTTTGAACTTCTATGCCAGAAGTAAAAGTAATTATGTGTCACTATGACAGAATTACAATACTCTGGGTTTGTGCATATATTTACCTTTACCAGAAAACTTTATACTTTCATACTTTTGTGTTCCTGTTTAGCATTCTTACATTTCAACTTGAAGAACACTTGTTAGCATTTCTTATAAGGTAAGTAGAGTGGTGATGAACTCCATTAGGTTTTCATTTATTTTTTTTTCTGGGAAATTCTGTATTCTTGGTTGACAGTATTCTTTTTTCTTTCAGTACTTTGAACACATTCCATCCTGTTTTGTCTTGCAAGGTTTATGTTGAGAAATTGCTTACAGTTGTATGTTACTTCCTGTGCACACAACCTGTTGCTTTTCTCTTGCTTCTTTTAAAATTCTCTCTTGGTCTCAGACTTTTGGCAATTTGATTATAATGTGCCTTGGTATAGATTTTTTTTAGTTCCTCCTAGGTAAAGTCTGTTAGGTTTCTCAAATCTAGATGTCCACCTTTTCCCCTGATTCGGTGCATTTGCAGTCATTATTTTTTTAAATAAGGTGTCTGCTTCTTTTTTTCCTTCTTCTGAAATCCCCATAATTCATATGTTAGTCTGTTTTTAGTATCTTATTAGTCCCTTAGGTTCTCTTCATTCCTTTTTTCTCCTTTTTGTGCCTCTGATTGGATACTTTCAAATGACCTGTCATTGAGTTTGCTGATTCTTTATTCTACTAGCTCAAATCTTCTATTAAACCCCAATAGTGAACTTTTCAGTTCAATTATTCTTCAGCTCCATAATGCTTTTTTAAAAATATTTTGCATCTCTTTGCTGACTTTTTTATCTTGTTCACACATTGTTTTCTTGAGTTAGTAGAGCAATTTTATGGTTGTTATTTTGAATTATTTTACAGGTAATTAATATACCTCAATTTCTTTAGGGATAACTTCTAGAGATTTATTATGTTCTTTTCTTTAGTACATACTTCCCTGCTTCCTTGTTTGTCTCAGAACTATGTCTGTTCCATCAGCACTCCAGATGTAACAAGACAGAAACCAATCCCTTCAGCAAAAAGCTGGAACACTGGATGTACACTCTACTCTTCTTATTTTGCTGAGAGAGAAGTTATGAGGTAGTGCATTCTCTCTCCGTACTAACCTATGTCAGCTTGAGGGAAGGTCTGGTGCAGATCAAGTGAAATTGCTCTTCTTACTTGTCTCAATGCAAATGCTCTTGGCTTTGTGCACATGAGGAGTACTGAAAATTCTTAACTGGATTATGGAATTCTCATAAAGGTATTTTGGTCCATATATCATTGTTAACTTGGTGTTTATGGGGGGTAACAAGGGCTGGGACTTCATATGAGAAGTCCCAACATCTTTCTGATATCACTCCTCTACATCTTTCTGATATCACTCCCGTACAGTTATTGACATAATCTTTGTAAAGTGTTAGACACATTTTTTAAAGATTTCATTTATTTTTAGAGAGATGGAAAGGGAAAGAGAGAAACATCAATCTGTGGTTGACTCTCGAGCGTCTGCTACTGGGGACCCGGCCTGCAACCCAGGTGTGTGCCCTGACTGGGAATTGAACCTACAACCCTTTGGTTTTCAGGCCTGTGCTGAATCCACTGAGCTACACCAGCCAAGTCTAGACACATTTTTTGTTATATAGTATATGGTCAATGTATCTCATTGGCTATTAGTGTTATTCAAATCATCTTCTTCCACTTTACTGAAAATTCATACTCTTTCCAAAACGCAATATGCTTTCATGTCTTATATTGTCTCTTCCACCTGAAATGCCTTTCCTTATTTTTCCACTCAGTGACCTCCTACTCAGCTTTCTAGAAGCCTGAATGCCATATTCATTTGCAGTCACCAGAGAAAATCTTCCCCTACTGAAATAGCCATAGTAATTTTTTTCATTTTTACATTAGAACCCATATCACTTTATATTACAATAGGTTTCAGCATTATCTGTCTCCAAATTTCTTCAGGAGAGGGCTACTACCTAAAATAATGTGTGTTTCTATTGTTGACACCTGTCTTATCTGTTTTTTGCCCAGTACCAAGCAAGGTGACCAACATGAGGTGCTTTCTAAATGTTTAGCAATTGAATTATATGGGGTAGCTATGCTGCTTTCTTTGAATACCTAGGAACCTAATTCAGTTTCACATTGGCAAGAGATAATAAAGGTTATTTTTTTCTAATTTGAAAATTTTAGTCTTGAATAAAATTCTCAGGCAAAATGAAATGTCATTGGACTTGTTCTGTATGGTTGTAGGTCAGTGAATGCAGAGCACGGCAGAGACAGTGTTAAAGCTGAGGGGGACCTCACAGGTTTCCCAAGCATTGCCCTCTCATTTATTAGAGGGGAAAACCTACTTTTCTAAATTCACTTAGCCTTTTAGGAAGAGTGAAGACACTGCTCATTTCAGGTTTGGGTAGAAGGCAATTTTGAAAGATTGTTTCACTGAATATTAACCAAGGTGATGAAGTAGGACAAAATAATTTTGTTGTCCTGCAGAATTCTTTATTAGGCCTCATAGGAAGGTACTATAGGGGAATAAAATATGCTTTTTAAAAACATTAGAAATTACACACAAATAAATGTTGGATCAAGCTGTTAACCAGAAACCCATTTTACTTTAGTCTCTGCAACTAAAATCCTTCTAAAATATAGAATTTTGTCTCTCTGTTAGTACTGGACTTTACTTAGACCCAGGCTAGGAAATCCCTTGATGTAGGTCCTACACTTCAGCTGACCCTGTTCTGGCCTTTTTCTCGCCATTATCTACCTCATGAAACAAAGAATTCATGGTACCAATGGGACCTGCCCTGTCACAGCCAGTATCTACTCCATATCCTTCTACACCGTGCCCTAAGCATATGAAACCCCCAACTCTTCTGCCCAAATAGCAAATAGCTCCTACTTGGCTTCCAGGCTCTGCATTGCACTGCATTCATCAGAGGGTGAGCTGTATTACAGGAAAGTATATTGCTAGGCCTAGGGGCGTGGACAAGGAATACATATTTAAGGGAAAAGTATATGGAGCTTGGACACATGGGTATGGGTATCCACACATGTGTTCAGAAAACTACAGGTGCTTTGGAACCAACCCAAGTCTGAAAAGAGAAGAGGAATGGGCTATGAGCCAGGATCCAGGATTCAGCTTTCAACACCACCCCATTCTGGCACAGAATTCTGAGGTATTCAAGAATTTGAATTTCAATCCAAACTTGGTTTCCATGCCATTTTACAATAATTTATAAGTTAGAGGATAGAATTTCTTTAAAAGCTTGGTTTGTAGCTTTAAAATATATATATTTATTTGGATATGGGCCTCCATTTGCACTTTTGCTCTAGGACTCACAAACATTACTGGAGGGCCCACTGACCTTGGTAAGTATTAAGTGTCATGAAGGAGACTAGATTTGTTTTGATAATTGCCACCTGTGCAACAATATGGATCAAGACATTGCAAATATTTTTGGATTATAGCTAATATGAACTGACCCTGAAGCATACCTTGAAAGTTGTTAATTAAACTCTCAATTATTGACTCAGTTATTTAAAATTTCTTTTTATTCTAAAAGTGGAATGCCACTGATTGAATAATCTAATATTCCTGTTAATTAGGTCAATCAGCATTTTTCTGAATAATATTATTTATGAATGGATAGAAAATGTTGACATGCATAATGAAGGCAAACAGGTAGAGGAGAGGCTAAATCAATGGGAGGGATCTTGTAAGCCCAAAAAAGAATCATATAATCATGCTATTTGAGGAAATCTTTAGGTCCAAAGGGTGCAAAGGTGAAAGAGAACTAAACAACATAAATATTGAATACATAAGATACAAAGAAAATAACAGAGAAGGATCACAATACATCCTACAGTACATTAAAAAGAAAACCTTGCCCTCACCAGCGTGGCTCAGTTGGTTGGGTCTCATCCCACAAAGCAAAAGGTCACTGGTTTGATTTCTGGCCAGGGCACATACCTAGGTTGTAGGTTTGATCCCCAGTCAGGGTTCATATAAGAGGCAACCAATTGATGTTTCTCTCTTTTATCTATTTTTCTCTCCCTTCCTTTCCCTCTCTCTAAAAAATAAATAATATATAAATAAAATTTAAAAAGAAAACCTTGCAAAGGGGTGTTTTGAACTATTGTGTGAGAAGTGTGAGGAAATGTGGAAAACAGGCCCTGAGATGAGCAGACGCTGCTTCCATGACCATGAGCAATGCTGTTACTTCTGGACGCTGAACTTGTAAGCATTTGGAGCATGTCTAGATGAGAGTGACTGGAATGGTAAAGGATCTGACATCTCTCACACAGGGGGATCAGGGGAACTCATTATAAGAGGAGCTGTCTTCAAATACCCGAAAGACTGAGATATGCAAATGCAATTGAACTTCATTGTAGTCTCTGAGGAAAGAGGAGCAAAGGACAGGAAGTCGGAGGGAAATGAATTGAACAACAATATACATAAATAAGTTTTTAGCATCAAGAGCTCACCTACACAGTTCCATGAAGACAGAGAAAATGTTTGCTGTGTTCATAGTTGGATCACTACTGCAGTGGTTCTCAAACCTGGCTGAACATCTTGTGGAGCCTTTTGAAAAGATACTCATACTAAAGTCCTTTCATCAGAGGTTTGGAATTAGAAGGTCTTATAGGAATATGTGCCTCTGGAGACCTGACATGTTCCATAAGGGTGCTGATGTGCATTAGAAGTCAGGAACCATTGTCCAAATGTGAAATCTAAGGCCTGGCACCTGCTGAGACCATGCAGAGTCTTGACTCTGGACCTTTGTAGTTGCTGTTCTATCTGCCTAGGACATTATTCTGGAAACTTCTGAAAGTTTTGCTCCCTAACTCAGATCTAAAATAAGCTCATCTCCCACCACTTCCTATGCCTTGCCTTCTTTATCTTCTTTGTACTTACTGTTTATCTGAAATTATGGTAATCTGTTTATTGGTCTCTTTGTCATGGATATCTTTGTTCCACAAGGATAATGACTTTGTCTCATTCCCTGCTGTCTATACATTTCTTAGAAGAAAGCCTGGGTAACAATAAATGTTCAACAAATATTTGTTAAGTTAATGAGTTGATAAATTTGTGAATAACTGGTTATTGATGGGTTAACAGTTTGGTCAACAGATTGAATAGCACAACCCCTTTATGAATAAGATATTCAAGCAGAGGTTCGCCAACCGTAGTTTTTGAGAATGCTTTGAGGGAAATGCATCACGTAGAAGTTTTATCTCAAAAGTTTTTTTTCCAGCCACGAAGATTAGACAGGAGATGCTGAAGAAAAGGAAGATGAGAGAGCTGGCATAAAAGGCAGCAGAACTAAGAAGGAAGTAGTGAGCATTGGAGTGAAACAGCTTGCTGAGAAGCTGGCTATGGCAGCTGACTTGTTGAAATATACATCACACTCTGAAATAACAGATGTGTATTGAGTGATCTGTGTGAACATTTGTAATCTGCCTTCTATCTTTTCTCCTTCTACCTGTATCCTGTACACAGCAGCTTGCTGCCTGCCATCCATTCCCAGAAAGCCCTCTCCTTTCCCAAAAAGAGGACCAGCCCCACCTCACCTAATTATTGCTGAAGAAAGGATCTGCGTTCCTCCTTCTCTTAACTATCTCTCCTCCTCACTTTCCTCCCAGGCTTCTCCTGTCCTTGTTTACTTCAGCCACACTGGCCTTCCTGCTTTTGTTTAAACACACACAGCCTGTCCCTGCCCAGGGCTTTTCCCTAGTTGTACTCTGCTTGAAAAAGTCTTCCTCCACTTGACTCCTTCCCTCTCCCCTGCTTCAAGTCCTTGCTCAACGAGTGAGTCTAACTTTGACGCCCTTATTTCAAACAGCCACCTTACTTTCTTTATGTATTCCTGAGACCATTATCCTGCTCCATGTTTTTTATTGTTCTATGTATACTTACTATTTGGCAATATATTTTTAAATTGTATTTATTATGTCTAATTGATTATCTGCCTTCACAACACCTCCTCACACTGGACCTCTCATAAGGGCAGTAAAGGATTTTTGTTTTGTTTAAATTGTATTCCCCGCAAGCAGAAAGGTACCTAGCATATAGTACCTACTCAATAAATATTTGTTGATTCACAAAAGGAATTAATGAATGAATAACATATTAAACAGAATCCAGGAAAAAGTACTAGACAATTCTTTATTATTTTTATTTATCATTTTTTATTTTAATTGTTGTTCAAGTACTTTTTTTTTTAAATTGTTGTTCAAGTATGTACTAGACAATTCTTATTCCAGTGAAAGAACTTAGGAATGTCTGGTCCTTTTGACTTTAGATTCTACCTTGCATTCATATTTGGTTCTTTTGTTCGATGATTAATTTATTCAAAAAACACTTAACATCACCAATTATAGAACTCACTGAGCTCTTGAAGGAGGCAAAAGCAAAAGAAGACAGCCCTAAGTAACTCACAATGCAGATATAAAGAGAACACATTGATAAAAATGTCACCTGTCCACAGATGGTGGGTTATAAAAAGGCTTACACCACATTTCCTTTGCTAACATGTAAATGTGAGAAATGTAATAGCTTTAATTGCTTAATGGAAGTCAGGGATTTGGGGGGGAAGATAAGGAGCTGCCTTTAACATACTGAGTGAATATTGTGAATTGCTGGATTTGTTTTACAGGATTTCTTAAATTATATCCAAATACGATGATCCTTGGCAGGAAAAACAGAGTGCTACTGAGTGACTGGGGGTAGGGGGAGGAGAAGAGGGAGGAGTTGGAAGGAGTGTTTTTGAGTAGGTAGCATACAGGGGAAATGTAAGAGAAAAAGGAACATGGGTCCAGAATATTCAAGAAACTCGACCCCAGCATGAAGAAGTTGAACTCCGTTCCATGGATCTCAGGTCATAAGCCATTAAAAAGAAATAGAGAAAAACAAAAGAATTCTGAGGGAATGTTAAGATATTTTCATTTGAGATGTTACAGGCAGAGAGAGGAGCACAGAAGTAAAGATTTATGTGGCAGAAGACTAGTGTCATGAATGTTGGGATGCTAATATGCCTTCTGTTCCCCATTTGACTAATGATTTATTGTGAAGAGTTTTTGCTATCTGTGTTTGTACACTACAGGAAGTTGAACAGCACCAGTTAGTACATCTTTGCTATGATAATATTCTACAGAAGTCTGTGGCTGATTAATGTGGACTCTTAATATAACTAGATAAAGAAGTTTCCTTAGACCCTGCCAGGAAAGCATCTTAATCTTCTAGTGGCCCAGTTGGAGAAATAAAGGTATTTGATTAACTCAGAAGTGGAGAGTAGAAAGCAAGTCAGACACAAAAAACAAACAAACAAATAAACATACAAACAAAAAACAAATGAAATCCCTTAATCCTGAAAGGGAAAAGAGAAAATGTCAGGAGGAGAAGGAGGAAGGGTCTCTAAGGATTGGTGAGAGCGATAAACATGGGCTTACATGGGACTCTACTTATGATATTATCTCCAACCTCAGGCCTCAATCTTCAAACAGGTGGTATTTGATCAAATCTTCAAACAGGTGGTATTTGATCAAATTGTATGTGTATTCTGCACAGTAGAGTAGATGAGAATAGGAAGACTCCCTTATTTTAGATTCTTGTTGGTGGCTCTGAAGAGAAAAAATATAGGCCTACTGAGGAGGCAGGTGAAAGCTCATGGAAACGGAAACAGTCTAGTTTGTAAAATATCTTAGCATGGAGTAAAAAACTTTGGTGTTCTGCAGAAGCTCATCTTTTAACCACTTGTGTGATTTTAGATACATTTCACCTGTTGACCAGGTGGATTATAAATTCCCTTCCTACTAAAAAAATGCCATGAAATTCTATATTTGTTTTATTTAAAAAAAAAAAAAAGTCAAGATGACAGAGAAAAGCTCCCTGTGAGATATACAGGGCTCCTTTCTATGATTTGGTAGTAAAAATACTACTGGGTAGTAAAAGTAGCAAGCTTCAAGATAACTTGAAGGGCAGAGATTCCCTTGCACTCCTGCACCCTGTGTTCCTTGAAATTTTACTCTTGATTTCAGGCTTTTTAAATTAAGTTACTTTTATTTCAGTGCTCATCTTTAAAACACCAGCACTCCTGAAAGGGGCAGTGCCTGACACATAATAAGTACATACAATAAATATTTAGATACCAGGTCTATATTTTTACCATTGATCTATAAGTACAGAATTTAGAATGGGGAAAGAGTTAGTTATGTAGTTAACTACCTAAGCAGTGGCTTAGGGTATGACTCCAATACAGCCCTGTCCATTTGTCAGTTGGGTCTGATTTATGTTCAAAGAAGAAGAAACTTCATTCAGTCAAAATTACAGATTTACTTTTGAGAGTTTCAATGCAGCCCTTTAATCTTGTGTCTCTATAGCTAAAAGAAAATAATTAACACCTAAAAAGTACCTATTATGAGTCAGGCAGAATGTAAGATGTTTTATTTTCACTTTTATTATTTGAGTACCTCTTCTAGGAGGGATTCTGAGGGATTCAAGAATAGCAATAAGGCTATTTTTTAAGGTTACTTAAATGTGTTTTGTTATGAAATATACATTAAAAGGGACTATATGACTTATATGTACACATTTAAAAAGAACAAGAAAACAAATACACATATACCAACCATGTGCCTCAAAAATTAGAAAATTAGTTGCAGCTCAAGTACATGTCTATTTCTCCCTACATATCGTCTGCATACTGTGTTATGTGTTTACAACACAAAGTCAAGTTTCTTTTCATAACCATTTATCCTCCCCTTAAACCTCCTTATCCCCCCTCACCCCACTTCCCTCTGGTAATTAATTACCATACTGTTATCTGTGTCTATGAAGTTTTTATTTTCTTAATACGTTCACCTTTCTCAGCTCCTCTACCCACTCCCCTCTGTCGGCTGTCTGTCTATTCTCTATTTGAGCCTATTTCTATTTTATTTGTTAATTTAATTGTTTATTAGTTTCTACATATAAGTGAAATCATGTGATAATTGTGTTTTTCTGACTTGCTTAATTCACTCAGCATAATACTCTTCAGGTTCATCCATGCTGTTGCAAAAGGTAAGATTTCTTCTTCTTTTTTTTTTTTTTTTGTTATGGCCAAGTAGTATTCCACTGCGTAAGTGTACCACACTTTTTAAAAAATTTTTTAAAATTGTTGTTTAAGTACAGTTGTCTCCATCCCCTACCCCCACCCTAGCCATCCCCACTTCCCACCCTTGATCCTTCCCCCACTTTGGTTTTGTCCATGTGTCCTTTATAGATGTATCACAGCTTTTTTTATCAACTCATGTATTGATGGGCACTTGGCCTGCTTCCAAATCTTGGCTATTATAAATAATGCTGCAATGAACATAGGGATACATATATACTTTCAGATTAGTGTTTCAGTTTTCTTCAGACATATTCCCAGAAATGGAATTGCTAGGTCATAAGGCAGTTACATTTTTAATTTTTTGAGGTATCTCCATACTGCTTTCCACAGTGGCATTCACCAATGGGATGCAGTGGAATGCACCAATCTGCATTCCCACCAACAATGCAAGATGGTTCGAATTTCTCCACATCTTCTCCAATACTTGACGCTTATTGATTTATTGGTGACAGCCATTCTAACATCGTGTAAATGTACCACAGCTTTTTTATGCACTCATTTACTGATGGGCACTTGAGCTGCTTTCAAATCTTGGCTACGATAAGGATATTATGGGGCTAATTTTCTATTAGGGAAAGGAGAAAAGTTTTCCTATGATGCATAGTCTCCTAACTGTAAAATTCCTGGGGAGTTTAGACAGGAAAACCCAGTCTACAGTAAGTAAAAGGATAGATAATGATGAAAGAAAACCCACTCCAACCCACATGAATGACTAGCACTTAATGTCTTTATTTCTTAACTTTGTTTCACTGAACAATCCACAGTCCAATGAAGCTTTGTGAATCTTTTGGTTTGGATGGCTTTAAAGTACAGAAAAATATTTCATTGGTGGCCTAGGGGCTAAACTTTTCATTTTCCACCTTGAGAGATAAGTGGAGATAACCTGTGACCTCTGTGTTGGGAAGCTTCTGCTGCTTGACATCCTGATATCACAGGGTTTTTCCTGGCTTGTTTTGGGGAGGTCATATGGTCTTCCATGTCTTCTATGTCTGAAAGGGATGGAGATGTGAGCCTGAAAATCTTAATGACCTATTCTGGTTGGTTTTTTGTTTGTTTGTTTGTTTGTTTGTTTGTTTTTGCTATTACATTTTATGAAGACAATGAGATGAAAATTATATAAATTGGTTGAAAAGAAATAGTCTTAAATTTGAAGTAAGTCCTAGATGCTTTAATGAACTCTTCTGTTCTTGAAGAAAATGCAGGGAGGTCAATGTTGACTGCAGATGATGAGCCACCCAGTTGGGTGTTTATTCTGAAAATATTACGGCTGCTATCACCGTTGGCAGCACCCTACCTCTTCCTTCCATTCAGGATTTCCCATCAGATGGGGAAAGACCTGATTACTAACCAGGAGGGAAGAGTAGATGCTAACATCCACAGCAGTAGTTCACTCAAGCCCATCATTACTCTTCCTTCTGCCCAAACTCAGAGCAGCCCCTGGTGAAAACCTTGGGCATGGCACACTGTGAATCCCATGGCCCCTCACTACCACTTCACTTTTTCATGGAGGTCATGATTAAGTTGAGCAAGGCTTTCTTTGCCTGCCCCCAGCTGAGTGACCTGCTTTCTCAGCAGTATGATTTCTCTAATGAGATTGTTTCACAAAGAGAAGAATAAAATCAAGTGTCAGGGGGTTAGATCAAAGTGATTCTTATGCTCTGAGGCACAGGGTCAGACTGCAGGTACAGAGGAGCTTTGGGACTAGGGAAGGTCCTGTTGAGAGCATACTTCCTGCTCCCTGGTTTTTCCCTTTCTCTTTGTCATGACCCACCTTTAAAATTATGGAAAAGGTCTCCCTTGCAAATATTTGAATTGATTTCAAAAAATATTTATGGGATATCTAACATATTCTTTTCAGCACTTAGCTCATCCTACACATTCCTGTATCAGTCATCATTGCCTTAATAGCAATCCCATTAGATAGAAACAAACTGTTATTATTCCAAGCTTATTAAAGGAGAAACGGAGTCTCAAAAATGTTGAGTAATGTACTCCAAAATAGAGTGCTAGTAAGTAGCAAAGTGGAGATTTTAACCTAGTTTTATCTGTCTGCAAAATTTTTCAGCTCAAATCCTAAGGCACAGCAAGTAGTATATCCCTAGCACTAAGATGGGCAATATGCTGGGTGCAAAACAGCAGGTTGTGGTTTTGAAGAGTTTACAATATAATTATTGAGGCACACGTGAACTTAAATTATAGAAAAACGGAAGAATGTGAAAATTAATGTAATGTGAAAGAAAATGCATTGGTAACATTAAGGTGTGAGGCAATAATAATATAGCATTAATAACATTTATGATGTTATTTTAGACCTGAGAACTTATGAGGAAGATAGTGTGATTATTTTCATATTATAGATAATGAAACTGTGTATTACCTTAAGTCACCAAGGAAATAGAAGGAATGGAATTTGAACCTGGGTCTTCTGACCACAATTCCTACACTCTTAACTTCCATGTAATTCTAATTGACTGACAGGAGAAATTTTCATAGAGAAATAGTAATTTGAGCTGGGACTGAATGGATGCATTTTTTACAAGAAAAGTTTTTTGTAGGTAAGGGAATACAGACAATGAGAAAAATGTGTGCAAAACCTCAGATGTGGGATAAAATATCGGGATAGATTCCAGAATCACTAAATAGTCAATTATCAATAGAGACAGTAGACAGTTCACTGCTAAAACTAAAGCCTAGGAAATGGTTAGTTAGATCTTGTTCTGCACATGTAGTACAATGTATAGTACAAACTAAATATTAGAAAAATCAAAGTGGTCAATTTGGAAAAACATTATAACATATGACATGGTTCTGTGCATCATCTTTAGGTGCTCTCTGTTTTTATCAGTTATTACTCTTTTCTAACCTGGTAGTTATTTATAAAAATCACATCAATATCATAACTTTGTTTATTAGGGAAATGTTCATCCAATTAAAATGTTTTTTGATTACTATGATACGCCAGTCATAAGAGAGTAACAGCCAAGGAACACACATTAAAGTTAAGGGATACAAATCTATGCAAATGAAGAGATAACTTTCGATGCTGAACAGGAGGCGTGTGATAGAGGTAGAGGTGACGTGACTGTTAGAAGAAGGAGGCAAAAGTGATCTAGTCCTTGAGCATTCCTTCCACTGATAATGATTCAGGGAAAGAAAGACAAAAACAACTGGATAAGGTGTAGTGAGCAAAGTGAGAGTTAGCAGTCAAGGAGGGCTGGGGCACAGGATCACATAAGACTATGTTCTAAGTCTTAATTGATATGGGGAGGATGTCATGGCCATGCATATCAAACTGAGTTTGGACTCTACTAGGACAATGACAGAAAGCCCTTAGGTTATTCTCAGTGTAGTGACAGAAGCAGAGTATCAGAGCATTAGAATCTTTGATTCTATAAGTAGTAACTTTGAGTGGTTTGGAGTTCAAGAGACTGAAGGTGGGAAAAACTGGGTGGAACACTACAGCTGTTGTTCAGGTAAGTGGTCATGATAGTTACTAAATGAAAAGGATGGATTGAGTTAAGAAGTGTTACAGAGAGATGACCAAGCTTTGTAAGTGAATAAATTTAGGGAACCAAGGAGAAAGAATCAAGATGATGCTAAATGACAGAGAAAGAATTAACCTTAAGATAAACTAGTTGTTGTGAAAAGGAAGATTTATTCACCATGTTGAAATTGAGGTGTCTATAAAACATCCAAAAAAAAAAAAAAAAGATCAGCAGGCAAGGAAATTCAGGTCTAGAACTCAGGACAGTCTGCTTTTAACTTCTGGTCTATATAGGCATAAGAGCAGCCCTGGTTGAGTGTGTAGAGAAAGAAGATCAATTATAGAAAAATGAGGAGTATCCCTATATTCAGGGGACAAGGAAATGAGCAGCCATCTGAAGAGTTAGTAGAACCTTGGCAATGTGTTATGGGACTAGGACAGGAGAGTCAACAGTACCAAAAGTTGCAGTGCCCTTAATAAGGGTGTTGGTAACTTTCTGGGAAGAAAACAGTAGAGTGTTTGGGACAAAACTCAGCAAGTAGAATTAATATACCCAATGAAGAAAAGGCAGTATATCTAATCCATTCTTTTTAAAATGCTGGCACTGAGAGGATGGGAGAAACGAGGAACAGTGGCTTGAGGAACTAGCTATGTAAAAGGAAAGTTTTTATAATGGAAAACATAATTCTATCTATGTCTTTTGTATATAACCTTAGAATTTATAAGCTTAAATGTATTCACTCTAAGATAGTACACCAAGAGATGTTGAAATAAAGAACAAACTGACAGTAACAAGAGAGGAGGAGGGAAAAGGGTAATAGGGGATAATAGGGGAAGGGCCATCAAGGAACATGTATAAAGGACATATGGTCAAAACCAAAGGGGGTAGGTTCGAGGGTGGGAGGTGAGGGATGGGTGGGGTGGGGGGGCATGGTGGGGTGAAAATGGAGACAACTGTACTTGAGCAACAATAAAATAAATAAATAAATAAAATAGTACACCAAAATGATATCCTTAAAAATATAGTTTCTACTGTGTTTTTATAGTATTATTGAATGAAGTAAACATCCTATGTAAAATACAAGTATATTTTATTTGAACTTCTGGACCATGAGAAATTGCATGCTGTATTATGTTAAATAGTAGTACTTGATGAACTGATGGTTTGAGTAGACAGAGTATGTGTTTTGCCATTAAGCCAGACTATTTATTTTCCTTTCTTCATAAATCACTTACATGTGGCTCTGCCTCCATATGTGGAGGACTTGTGTAGGTAATGATTCTGGTGTGTCACTGACCAGCTCTGAAAGCCTGGGGCAAATTCATTAGCTTGTACGGGCCTCTACACTATTTTCTAAAACTAAATATTACAGACTTGATCTCTTAGATTCCAGCTGGGAGGTGTGATATGTCTTCCCTTCCTTGCTGTAGCTATATTTTGAGGGGGATTTTGAATACATTATATACATGTGATGGATAGGACTAGAAAAGTTGGTCAAGCTTTTCTTTTTCAAGAACTGAGCCATGAATTATTTATTTGGAAATAAAGGTAAGGTATGAATGAGACCAAGTACAGAAAATTCACCAATGGGAAAATAAAAAGAATTATAGTTTCTGGAATATTATATATAATCTTGAAAAATAAAATAGGAGGAAGGGGTAATTTGATAAATAAAATACGGAGGCATAATTTTTGTGTGGTCATATTGTACTCCCAGATATGGTTTTACTTTTGGTGCAATTAAAAAGAATCCCTATAGTAGTCTTCTAACCCATAATCATTTTGGCAGACACTTGATAGACTCTTCGGTTGTACCTTATTTAAAAATTGAGAAAAGAGGAGAGAGACAGTAAGGGAACAGAGAAAGCAAAGTTCAGTCAACACAGGCAATTTTGTTCAATGCTCAATTTCAGATGAAAGAAGTCTTGATTTGAGGGTGATGAATGAACTGGAGGCATGAGAGATGATTTCTCTACTTTCTGAGAACATGATGTGGGCTATAGAGGCTCTTGGGAGAGTCAAGTGGAAGAATCACAGACAATGGCAAACTGCACTCTGGCCTTTGTGGCCCTTGGGGAAGCAGTGGACAGGGTGTGTGTGTGTTGTACTTCATGTGCTGCTGGTCCCAGCAGAATGAAAGTCCATTGGGCATGGGCAGTGTCAAGGTCTGAATGCTTGTATACCCCTCACCCTCATTCATATGCTGAATCCTAACCCTGTAGATGGTGGCATTTAAAGGTGGAATCTTTAGGTTATGAATCTGCCGTAATTAATGTGATTAGTACCCTTATAAAAGAGGCCTAGAGAATTCCTGTGCCCTTTCTGTCATGTGACAGCTGTCATGTAAAGAAAGCTATCTAGGAAGCAGAGTCTCACCAGACACCAAATCTACCAGGGACTTGATCTTGGACTTCCCAGACTCTAGAACTGTGAGAAAGAATTATGTGTTGTTTACAAGGCACCCAGACTATGGTAATTTGTTATAGCAGCTTGGGCAGAGTAAGACACGTGGCTTTGCTGTTTTCTAGCAAGTTATTTTTCCATCTCTTTACTTCCTCGGTCATGATCGTAGAAAGCCTGCCTTACTGGGAGTTGGTTGGGTAGTTGCAAATTTGTTTCTTTCTGATTCTGAGGCATAGCTCTGCACCTGATATATTTTATATGAGAAGAGACTCTCATCTCAGAGTGGCAGTATGAGGGAATGTCTTTGGGAGAGCAGGAAAAGAAGAGACAAGGATTTTTCACATCATCACAATTCCAAGAAACAGCAAAATGTTTTAGTATCTGTAAAAGGTAGCAAAGTGTCATGACACTTCTTGGCTGTAAATAGCACTCTTTCAGAACCTGAAACGTAACTCCAGGTGTCCTGTCAGTCTCCTCCTTTTCTTCCCACAACACTTGACATAATACCTGTCCCAGGCAATCCCATCAGCTGTGACTTTGTGATCTGACCAAACCTTCACTATTTTGGTATTAAATTGGATTTGAACTTGGGTCTCAATTCAATTTAGTTCAGTTAACATTTATTGAACACTCATCAGGCAAGGTCTTTAACCTTCTCTATAAGTCACATTCAGACCTCTCTAAACAAGCAAATTGAACTGGAAGTCTGCAAGAACCACACTTTCTGACAACACTTCTAGTGTCCTTCAGTGTTTTGCTACTTTAAATATCTCAGGGTTGCTTTAGAGGTAAGTATTACTTGGTAGCAGGGGTAGCTAAACTAGATTTCATATGGATCTTGAGTCAGTTGAATGGGTCCTGCCAAAGATTCTGTAGGTCAGATTTAAATTGTAAATTAAGACTAGAAAAGACACAGACTTGAGTTGCTGCTAGTGGCTCTTCAAAAATGAGAACAAAATGAATACTTCAGTTTGGGTACTTCCTGCTTTTATTAACTGGTGTTTCCCCCACTTTCTATTCATTAACACATTTTAAAAACACAAAAAAGAGTGAGGATTCATGAAAAGAGAATCCTGGATCAGCCATCTAATGCATGTGAAACTTTGGACAAAGTGCTTGATCCTACCTGGGTTCCTTATTTCAGTAACATCTCTATCATGTGTCACACAATACTTGACACATTAGATGATCAACTCTTCCTCTTATATATACATTGATCATTAAATAATGTCCTTTATATATATTAAAATAATTAAATGTAAAAACTGGTTTTGTTCTCTCTATTCAAATGTGTTTTAAATGTTTAATTTGTTTGAGACAGTGACAATATTATTACCATACTAACAAATTGCCAGAATAATATTTTTATGATCAAAGCAGTGATCAAGAACACAACAGATGATATATTTGACAGCCTCCTTTTGATTTTAGTCTTGACACAGAATTGAAAGTGATGATAGAGGGTGACTTCACTCTGACTTTTCAGGGAGTTGACAAAGGCTTATCACTATCTCCAGAATCAGGGAGGAAAAGTGAGACTTCTAGGTAATAAGGAAAAGCAGCAATCTGAAAAATTAGACTTTGGGAGCCTGGAGGCAATTTCTAAACCAGGGAAAAAGCCATATCCAAAGTTAATTTATTCAACACATTCATTTAAAATTATTAGATTAAGGTCCTACAATATTCTGGGCACAGTTTTAGATACAGGAAATGAATGGAACAGGGCATACAGTAAAGTTGCCACACTTAAGTTAGCTAATTAGGGGAATTCTGACACCAGGCGGAAGTTTTAGCAAATACGCAAACTAGATCTGAGTAACTTCAGACTTAGATAAAGCTTCAATTAATAGTCATTGCCATTTAGTTAAGTATATAAATTCTATTCATTTATTTTAATTAATTTTAACTTTTTTCCACATTGTATGTCTTCCACACCCTCATGAATTATACTAAAGATGCCTTTAAAATAATATATATCTTTAAGATATTTTTAGATCACAAAGCATAATTTAATCAGAAAACTGTGTGTCTTATTTATCTACCTATTTTTTAAGTTTTTCCTATAACATTTTTCTGAGGAAAAATCAGTAACAGCAGCATCTGGTGTAGGATTCTTTAATTTTAGGCACAATGAATAGGGAATATAGCTCAATGCAGTAAAATTTTATGCGAAAATAATTTTATTAAAAAGAACTATGGGGGCATAAAAACGTAATGTCTTGCACTATATACAAATTTTAAAACAGTGTCTGATTTCTAAACCAGCCTTTACTTTACCACATCTGCATTTTAACCCTTTATTCCTCTGTTAAAAGGGATGCAGGGCTAAGGCATGCTGAACAGTACTGACTCATACTATATGCCTACCTACTTCCTCCACATTGAAGCTGTATGCTTACTTAGACATGGGTTGTGTTTATTACCAAGCCTGTTTCTCCTAGTCATACTAGTAATTGTTATTAAGTTAATTTAATATTGTGTAGACTGTTGCAATATGTGTTAAAAAGGTTTTTATTTAAACTATAATCAACACACTGGAAATAGTTATTAGAGAAAAGTTTTAAGTAATATTTTATTGGATGTGGGCAAGACAATGATAAAAGATCGAAAGCAAATGTAAAAATACTGCACTCAGATTATTTCACAAGAGGTCTTTAGGTTTTCATTACAGTTAAAAGAATCTAAAATAGGAACTTGAAAGCAATTTGCTATGGGTGTAGTTTATGAGAAGAAAAAACATTGAACATTATTAGCAGACATATATTCTCCAAAATTATCATGATACTAAATAAAAAAATAAGGATATGAATATATGCTCATTTGTGTACATTGATATATTAAAATTTTTATGAAATATATTCTTATCATTTCCATATTGAACTGACTTTTCCAATAATTAACCATTTAAATTTCCTATTATATCAGGTTTCACTTGTAATGAATCTCCCAAAATATTTAACAGAAATTCATGATACTATTTTATCAGAGATGTCATGTTGAATAAATTGCTAACTATGTTTGTGTGCTTATAACATAGAGGTATCACTTTAGGTAAGCAAAATATCAATCTATGACATCTTTAGTAGAATTCATCCTAAATAATGTGAGTTTTGAATTATAGAATGTTATAAGAAACACATAAAATGTAGGGACAAAAGAAGACAAACACAAAAATTTCACTTTCTAGATACATCTTCTTAAATGTAGACAAATGAATATAGGGGGATTAATAGGAATTTTCAGTATATAGATAATTGCAGTCATATAAAACTACCAAAATGATCGTTGGTACAAACCTCCATTCAAACTAAAATGTATATATTTTTTGTTTTCTGTGAATATTTCTTTAAAAGACAGGGATTTAATCCATTTCAGAACCTTGCCTAATTTTATTTTGAGTTTCTAGCACCAGGACAGCAGGTGTTAGGTAAATAATAATTTATTGTAACAACATAGAACTTGATAATTTTTATTCTGTCTGCATCATTGACTTTCATATTCTGTCTTCTTCACTGACTACATTGGTCTATGACTTTTGGTTTATACAGGAACAAAATAACAGAGGGACCCTTTGACTTTAAAAGCAGGTCTTGGTGGTCACAAAATAATATGCTATCTGTCACAAGATCAGCTTGATGAATGTGAATAGAGATGTTCCAGTAATGAAAAGCTGGGTTCTCACAAATAGTAAAATGAGTTTAGCATTGAGATATAAGTTTCAGTGGAGCCCCAGTCTTAGATTCCCCATCTTAGGAAGACACAAAATACAAAGTGAGGGGAGAAATGTATAACCTAAAATAGGACAAAACAAGTAGGCATTGACCTCATCTCAGAACTCGCCATCATGCCCCTCTCACTGCACCAGATTGCTTCCTAAAGGATGTTTTTTTTCCTCCTGAAAATTACTTCATTTTTATTATATTTTCTCTGTTAGTTATGGAATAACTTGATATTTATTCACTACATGCTGCTAATATGAATGTATTGCAAAAGAGACCGGTAAGCTGGCTAGTTGCTGAAGAAAGAAACAGTAGATTCATGCCAAACAATGACGGAAATGAAAGAATAGGCTAAGGAAAGAAAACAAGAAATAGCTTTGCCAGCAAATTTAGTGTCTCTCTTAAGTTCCACTGTAAATATTGTCTGGCTTCAAGTGTGTATCTTTATTATTTTCTCCTTTATACGAAAACCTGGCTGTCTTATGAAAGTGCAAGTATTTCCTATCACAAAGGGTCATAATTCTATTGGTATCTGAGGAGCAAAATGATCTGCTTCAAAAACTCAGCCAAACCTAGGCCATGATGATTGAGTCAGTTTCTCCTGTATAACTGGAGATTATCTCACACGATTGTGTCCAGGTATAACTGCTAAAATCTCACATTATTAAAGAAACAACCACTCAGTGGAGAATATGTGCTTTAAGAGAGGGCCACATTTAGAAATGTGTTCTACACTCTTGTAATTAAAAATTTAATAGTAATGTTTCTAGTTTCCCTCACAATTTTCATTATTGCTTCATCTTATAACCCAAAATAGGATGATTTCATCATCCCAAGTTTTAACATACTAGACACTCTTGATGTGTTTGTTAAAATGCATAATTTCCAGGTCCTTCTTCAGAGATTCTGATTCAGTAGGTCTGCAGTGAATCCTAAGAATGAATATTTTTAAAGTTTCCCAGTAAATTTTCATGCAATTGATCTGTAGACTACATTTTGGAAACTTTGGATAAAGACCTACCTTGAATTCTTAGGTTTACATTAAAGGTAGAAATAAAACCATACTAGCATCCATAGCTTTCAAAGTTTCTTCGCCTTGAGTTGTCAACATTAATGCTTTCACAGACTGATTTTATAGTCTATTGGAAGGAGATGAGTATAGACTCAAATAAGCATAATATGATGCAATAAAAAAAAGTACTCAGTGAATTGCACGGATGAACAGCCTAAGTTACAAAGAGCTCATAGGAAGAAAAGATAATTTTCAGTTTTAAAGTTCAAGAGATGAATTCATTTGAAATGAAATTTGAAAGGTGAGTGTTTATGTGAAGGAGAAAAGCATTTTAGTAATGGAGCAAGTTATCAAAAAACAAAAACAAAAAACAAAAAAAATGAACACCTGGAACAAGGTTCCACTTGTGATGCGGCAGGTGAGCCAGAGAGGCAGAAGCCCTGGATGCATGTCAGAGTCCTGGGAAGAGAGTTGGGGAGGTCAGCTGGGCTAAGACTTAGATTATGGTTTTATTCTCATTCTCTTTGATGTGGCTCTGACTTCTTGGCATCTGGATTGACTTTTTCTCTAGATCAGATGCACATGCCCTTCTACAAACTTTGAGAGCTAGCAGTTCCTCCCTCTTTCACATGAAGTCAAAATGAACTACATCCACCCCTAATGGAGTGTCCACCCACAAGAAAAGAGTAAGTGGAATGCTGGTCTAAACAGCATTTCCCCTAAAATCAGTTACAGCCTGAGCACATGACAGGCAGCTGTCTACTCTTAACTCCCTGGGAGACATTACTTCCTTAAGCCCCTCTGAGATTTCCTTAATAGGCAGCTACCACATCCTGCTTAAGCTGTTCTCACTTAAAGGGTGAAATAGCCTGAGCAATGCCACTTCACCTTCTCAGGTCCAATCTAAAACTGGAGCTAAACAGTACGTTTGGAGATTTAGAGCTTCCTGCTCTCCATCTACCCTCACTGCTGCCTCCTGGGATCTGGGGTTGAAGGTAACTCTTAGAGGATCCCACTTTGCCAAGAAGTTCTGAACCAGTCCTCAAATAAGCCTTTGGGGGAAATTCCCAAACTGCTTGTAACTACCTTTCTCTCTGTGAGGGAGAATGCATCTCCTTATAACAGGCTTATTTAGGAACAATTTCCCAGAAATTTGTGGCTCCAAAGCTAGGGATTTCTTAAGAAGAAAATGATACATAACCAAATCCACAGACTTCCAGTGCAGTATTAAAAGTAATCATTAATATAGTTTTCCCACCGTACTTAATGAGGATGATGGCTGGTGGTAATGATAAGTTTCTGACAGTACACTCTTGCCAGTGGCCCTCTGGGAAAGGAAGCTGCTGCTGGTTGAGGCATTTAGAGTTTGCACTAACCTCTTCTCAGTAGGAATGTCCTTGCTGGCACTGCTGGGGAGATGAAGAACTGAAGGTGAGGTATTAGCTCTCATTGAAATTAAGGACATATCGACCCTAGGCTATTAAAGACAATCTCTTTGGATACACACATTGTTATCAATAACACTGCAGTTTTGCCTATTTGAAATTCAGCCTCATGTTTTACACTGAACCCCTGGGTGATTGTCAATTCAAAACTTTAAAGAGGACTTCTAAATTTCAGCTCTTGCAGTTTCACCCTCTTGTAGATTAATTATTCCCAATGGAAATAAAATATGGTAGGTTTCAAAGGCTCTGAGACCCTAGTGCACCTTGTTCTGCCAATCCTGAAGTAATCCTAGGTATCGCTTAAGGAGTGCTTATGTGATACTTAATAAGTTATCTTAGTTAATCATTGCAATAGTTCTTTATGTTACTATAATTATGCACATCTTACAAATAAGAAAAGTGAGAGCCAGAGTTAGGTATTGTTCAAGGTCACATATCTTATACAAGACAAACTTGGAATTTGAACCCAAGAATATCTGACTCCATAGCCAGAGCTTCTTAACCTGCATAATACGGTGCCTCCCTTTAGTTTACTGGGCCCATCCATGTTCCCTCCCTCTGTGCATTTGTCCAAATTACTGTGCTACTTGAACAGGTCCCCCATCTGCATTTCTTTCTTTCCACATATCTATCAAAATTCTATATATTTCCTCAATGCTGATCTTAAATATATCTTCATCATGAAGCTTATCCTTATTTTCTTTTCCTCTTCTCTACACTCTTCTAATCAGATATAAGCTCCATGTTTTTCATACTCTGAGCAGCTTCCTTATTTTGTTACAGGTCTTACTTTATTTTGCCTTGTTTACTTGGCTATTGAACTGTAAACTCCCAAATTATGGCTCACATGTATACCTAAAAGACTTAATCAAATATTTTCCATATAATGGATGCTCAATATATATCTATAAAATGTAATTTGCTACAAGCATTTCTGGGATAAATTTGGATCAGGGCTCAGACTAAGGACCTATTCTATTAGATATTCATATAGGGGGGCCCAGGATCGTGGGTCTTTGTCTCCCATGTGGAGGACTGAGGGTTGTAATACATCTTTCTAAGCTCTACCAGGATTCAGATGTTGTGAAGGGCTGATGGATAAGAGGCAGGAGAAAGTACTTACTAAACATCACACAACTTTAAAGTTTTGGAGCCACTGAACTGTGATTCCTATTATGTGATTCTCACGCCAGTGCAATAGTCTTCTACTACACCCTGCTGACACAAACAGAGTAACCAGTAGCTTTCAAGTGTCTTGCCATCAAGTGTTCTGGTCCTAGGGTCTAACACTTTTTTTCTTACAATGTAACTGGAAACTTTAGAAGAAATCAGACCTCAGCTTTAAGAAATAAAATTACTTAACTGCTTTTTTAAAAAAAAATTCAATTTAATAGAGTCTTAACTGTCATAGAAACTGTCATAGTTGCTCAAGTAGACAACTTTCAATAATCACAGGTTGACCATCAAGAACAAATATTGCTTTTGAGTTCTTATTGACGTCACATTCTCAGTTCAGTTAAAACTTTTGTTAAGGCAATATCAGTGTGCTCTTAAATTTTAAATACAATAAGAGTCTTAAATAGAACACTCTTTGAAAACTTTACTTATATATTTAACATATATTGATTGAACAAAGCATCACAATCAATAGAAAAATTAATGAGACTTCCCATTTCCAGGTATGACTAAGTAAGTGGTATTATATTAACTTTTCTGTTGAAAAAATTATAAAAGTTGGGTTGAATAAACCCCACAAAACTTTTCAAATTATCAGAAAGCAACCTAGATAGCTGGATTTGGGAGATGGGGTGGGGAGCAAGATGTCATAAGGGAGGGCAGCCATTGAGGTAAGTCACACATTTGCAGCTCCCCCCCACTTTTGAATTTGGAATATTTGTTGATTCAAAGTATGGGGCAAAGAGCCCAAGAGAAAGCATTAGTCCCTGAACTGGAAGACAGATACACATAACATATATACATATGTACACACATACTACATGCATAATACTACTGAAGCAACTACGACATAGATCCCAAATCCTGGGATCTATGAGGAATTTCCCCTTAAGGTATACATCAACTTCCAAAATGTATATGCATGAATGAGGTAAGATGCCAAGAAACCAGGAAGAAAAATGCTGTTATGAGATGAAAACATCTGCCCTGTGTGGTGTAACTTAGTGGATTGAGCGCCAGCCTGTGAACCAAAGGGTTGCCAGTTGGATTCCCAGTCAGGTCACATGCCTGGGTTGCAGGCCAAGTACCCAGTGGGGGGTGCTCAAGAGGCAACCATATACTGATGTTTCTCTCCTTCTCTTTCTCCCTCCCCTTCTCTCTCAAAATAAATAAATAAATAAAATCTTTAAAAAAGAGACAGACTAAAACATCTAAGCAGAGATTTTGTCATTTTTATAATACTGAGCAATGAAAGTTGAATGTAAACTTGCTAAATAGCAAGTTAAATAGCACATGCTTTCAGCTGAGCCCTGTTAAATAGCACATGCTTTCAGCTGAGACCTTTGGAAGACTGTACACCAAGTGTAACAACAAACATGAACTAGACTAGCTTTGATTGGGTCAAGTTAATCTGTGAATGCTCTAACAAATGTTCTTGGAGGAAGGCAGCATCACCCTGGGTCTCTAGTACTGTTTAATACAATTTCTGGTAGTTGATAAAACATTGCCAGACATGCCCAGAACTAGGATTTGATGACCAGAGACTAAAAGAAAATATATACCAAAAAATAAACAAATAAACCCACCCACAGGTTATCCAGGTATTGATTCTATCAGATGGCAGAATTTAACACTGTGTAAATAATATGTCCAAGAAAATAGAGGATGACTTGGACAACTTTAACAAAGAAATAGAATAAAATAAAATAAAATAAAATAAAATAAAATAAAATAAAATAAACTAGAAATCAGAATTTGAACCAATATTCAAAAGATAGATATAATGATGAGTAGAGACCTCAAAAGATAAATTGACCCAGACTTATGCATAGAGCATTTTTAAAAGTAAATATAGCAATGTGTATGCAAGATATACAGAACATGATAGGAGGTTTATGATAAGTGTAATTAGAGGAAGCAATCTTTATGGTAACCATTAAAATAATTTTAAAAGTATATAATGAACAAACTAACAAATGTGGAATAATTTTCAAAATACATGATGAATACAAATGAAGGTATAAATGAAGAAAAATAAGAGATAAGACAAAGATAAAAACTGATAATATGATGGCATAAAATGTCAGTAATTATATTAAATATAAATACATGGAATATTGCAATTAAAAGATATAAGTTGTCAGACTAGACATCAAATGATATGCTATTTCAAAAAAGAATATTTTAAATATAAAAACACAAAATGTTTGAAAGTTTAGAAAAAGGCATACTATGCAATGATATTAAATAAAAGAAAGTTGATATAGCTATACCAGAATTAAAAAAGAAAAATTAAGTCAGAAGTTACTACTAGAGATAAGAAAGACCTTTCATAATAATAAATAATAAGCAGAATATATATATAATCCTAAATTTGGATATACCTAATTGCATAATCTAAAATATATAAAGCAAAAATGGTCAGAACCAAAGAGAGAAATAGAAAAATCCATGAAGCAGAATATTCAACACATCTTTTTCAGTAGCTAATAAAACAAAAAGCAAAATTAATATATATGGAAGATTTGAGAAACTTCTTTAATAGTGACCTAATTCATATAAAATGCTCCATACAACCACAACATAAGACATGTTTTTCTTTTTCAAGTGCACCTGTTACCTTTACCAAAATTTACCATATCCTGAGCCATGAAGCAAAACTGAATAATTTTGTAAGGATTGAAATATTTCATAGGGTATGCTTTCTGACCACAGAGAAATTAAACTAATAATCAATAATTTAAAAATAACCAGAAAAGAAACAAATATGTTCAATTAAGCAGCACTTTTCTAAATAAGCCATAGGTAAAAAAATTAGAATGGAAATTTAAAATAATTTAAATGGTGTAACAATGAAAATAAGACATATAAAAACTTGAGGGATACAGTTAAATTAGTATTTGAGATAAATTTCTATCTTCATATATATTTGAAAATTCGAAAAAGCTAGAAATGGTAAAATATATTTCAAAAAGCTTTGAATGAAAATAAACCCAAATAAAGGAAAGAAATAATAAAAGGTAAAAATTAATAAAACAGAAGGAAGATATAATATAAAAATAAAACCAATAATATAAGTTATTTAAAAAGATGAATAAAATTGATAACACCCATATAAGATTATTAGCAAAAAGAAACCTATGAAAACTCCTGAATATCAGGAATAAAGAAGTGTACAATACTACAATATCTGTAAACATTAAAAATATACAAGCTAGATGTAAACAATTAGTGTCAATATATTTGAAAACTTGGATAAAAATAATGTATCACTTAAAAAACAATTTCCCAAAATTGTCACAATAAGAATGAAAAAATCTAAATAGCCCAAAAGCTATTGAATAAACTTAATGCATATTTAAAATGTTCCCATAGAATGAACCTCAGGGCCTTCATTGATGATCCCTTGTAATCATTTAAGCTGGGGTAAAAAATCAGAAGAAAAAGGAGACTAAAAAGGGAAGAACATTTCCAAAATCATTTTTTTGAAGTCATTATAACTTCAATAACAAGGACTGATTTCTCTCCCCCAAAAAATACAGGAAAGGAAAATAATAAGCCTATTTTTCTGCAAAAATAAAATATTAGAATATCAAAATCATATATATTATCACATATAACATTTCAAAGAAACATTTTCTCAGAAACACAGTTGATTTAACATTTAAAAATAATGCAATTTGCCATATTAATAGCATAAAGATGGAAATCGATATGATCCCTATATTTATGCATAAAATGATTTATTAAAATTAATAATCACTCATGACAATAATACCTAGAATTAGAAATAGAAAGGACTTTTCTCTGACATTAAGGGATCAACAAAACAGCTACAGTGAACATTATATTTGATGATGAAATATTGAAAGTTTACCCTTTAAAAAAATGAGACAAGAATTTCTATTCTCCTTTCTAATGATACTATACTGAAACTCTCACGTAATGCAGTAAGGAAAGAAAAATGAAAGTTATGAGAATTAAAAAGGAGGAACAAAATTGTCATTATTTGCAGGTGACATGATACTGTAAGTGGCATATATGCAAATACTGAGTGAAAGATGACAAACATAAGAGTGTACGTATTACTATGAGATCCCATTTTATTTGAGAAAGAGAGAGCCTCTCTCTGGTGAAAGCAGTCATGATGTGATAATGAGGGAATCATCTTGGTCTGATCCTGTTTTATTTTTTTGATATGGGATGTGGGAACAGTATGTTCACTTTGTGCATGGTCCTCAAAGTCATACATAAGATTTTAAATCTCTATCGTATGGATATTATACTTTAATTAAAAGTTATAAAAATAATTTTTAAAATGATTACCTAATAACCCATGCTTAGATTAAAATTGGCAAGTTGACAATTAAGTGTGATACAAGTTGGTGAATTAATAACTGGTGTCAAAGTAGAATGAACTAAGAGTGGGGTGAACTTGGAATGAGCCAGCGTCAACAGGTAACATACTACCGACTGTGTTTCTTTGCATTCTTGCTAAGTTACAGCTTACTCAGACATCTCCAGGCAGGGAGCCGGCCAATGGGAGGGCCAGTGTTAGGGGCTCTACCCTAGGACTACACATTTAGGAGAGTGTTCAGGAGCCAGCTAAGAGAGAATGTCTATATAGGTGAGGTCTTTGATTAAGCTATGCAGAAAGGCAATATTCACTTTACTGTTTCATTTGAGTATGAAATAGAGAAACTCCCGGGGCCAGAGAGTTAAGTCCAAAAACATTTGTATTTCTTTTGTATCAGTTCTTAACAGTGAAGATGCCCTAGTTGAAATGATGTGAATTTATAAATATATTTATCCTTATAAGTAATACATTGTATTAAAAGACAAGATTTTACTGAATGGCAGTGCCCTACCTCCACTCCCCCACCCTTGGGTGTTCATGTACATAGCTCTGAGAGCTCATACTGAAAGGATGAAATTGACCTGTCTCCTCTTCCAGATATACAAGCACAGGAAAACTACCATGGGGAACAAGAAAAAATAAAAGTTCCTGCTCCCCATGGTAGAATCCCTGTGTAAAAGGAACCAAGTCACTTTTTTAGTAAGCGGCCAGGGAAATTGAAATGCACATGACAAATGCAGAGAAGTAAGAGGACTGGAAAAAATGCGAAGGTGTGAAACGTTCCTGCTGGATGCACCAGCTGCAGCACTGAGATAGAATACTCAGCTGTACTAAAGCCAAGCTCTTCAATGTTGGGGCCAGATATAGACTGGAATGAAAGGTCAATGTGCTTTTAATCGAACATATGGGTTTTAAGGTGGCTGGTAAACAAAAGGCATTCTCTTTCCGGAGCTCAGCATTTGTTAGATGTTACCTTTATGACTACTCTGACCAAAGAGGAAGACACTAAGCAACATTCTTAAAGTAGTTCCATAATTATTTCCTTGTAAATGCTCCATACCTTGTTACCAGATTGGTGTCTACTGGCTCCTGACCCTGTGTGTCCATGTAGTCCTTGGTAATTTACGCCAGTCCTTCTGTACTTGACTTTGATATCACCCTTCCACCGGTGTTCTTCCTAATGTTTGATATTTTCCCTTACACCTTGGTACACATGCTCAATGCTTGCATCCCGATAGGATTTCTGTTATTTTTTTTATTGCTTCTCCAGAATTATAATGGTTTTACCCACGCTCTTAGTTTTGTTCTGATAACTTCTTTACTAAATATCTCAGCAGATCACATTCTCATCCCCTGAAAATAGAAGTAATATCAAACTTCATTCATTCCTTTAATCCATTCATTTACAAATATTTATTAAGCATCAAGTATATGTTGCTTATACTTGACACTGTCTTAAGTACTAAGAATATATCAGTAAATAAAATCAGTATGATATCCTCAGGGAACTTACATTTACTTTAAAGGGTAAACTTTCAATCAACAGATACGATGATTACTGTAGCTGTTTGGCTGACCCCCTTATATCAGAGAAAATTCTTTTGTATTACTAATTTCTAAGTGTTATTGTCATGGATGATTATTTAAACAAGTCATTGTAGTAACTGCTGATGGTAAAAAAAACAAAAAAAAAAAAACAAAACCCAAAAAGTAGTATTAACCCAGCAGGCAGCTCTGTCTGTGCGTATTACTAGTTTTTACTTTTTGGAGGAAATGCGATAGTTAAGTGGAGATCTGAAGCATAAATCAGAATTAGCCAGGTACTTTGTATGAGCAACAGCAAATGAAAGTGTCTCTGCTTGCTGCACTTGTGGCACCTACATCCCAATTGCTTTACTACTTGGGGAACTCATGTGACTCTGGAGCTGCCTCCAACACAAATCTCCAAAATGAATGCTTTCGATCCTGGGAACGTCAGTGGTCCCCCACCACCCTTGCAGGCAAAGGGCATGAGGTCCTCTGCATAAATAACTGGAAGCTGTCATTAGGCCAGTATCAGATCTTTTTTCTCCTCAAGAGTTTTATTAGAAAATTCAAGGTACTATCAAGGAGAATAACAAGTGGAGCCATATACATAGTCACCAGGGGTGTGACCAAGTTCAAATGTAGGCTACTATGATTCACCTTCACGTCTGGAACCTCACCTGGAGCCATAGTACCCCTCATAACAACTTTTCAGAAGAGCTTTGACCTCTTCCATGATTACGGTCTCCATATAGCTATATTGGGAAACTTAAAATCTGAGTGGAGGGGTAGACTTGGCAAAGCACTGGGATAGCTGAGATCAGCAGGTTGGGGCCTGAACCTGCACACAAGGTTCTTCTGCAAATAGATCTCAACTAGTAGGCCTCCTATCCAAGAATGAGCAACTGTGTTATTCTGGAAAAAGCAACCCTAAAAAAGACAAGCTTCTATTATAGTCTAACCAGGCATTTCCAAATGATGTTAATACACAGGAAAAAAATTCTTTGGCTTGACAGATTGACACAGTTGAGTATCTACCCTCTTTTATTTAGAAATAAATTCACTATTTCTGTACCACAGTCTTCAATTGACTCATGACATACAGCTTGTTGCCCACGTCTGTTCTTAGATAAGACCCACTTTTTGGTAGAAGATACTTATTTTCTAAAGATAACTCCCATGATAAGTAGAGACTTATCATGCAGAAAAAAATCACTAAAAATTTGGATTTAGGTACCTGTCATCTTGCTTCAATGATAGAAGAAATCTCTTCTATCTTTCTCTTATTGAGAAGGAAAACTTTGGGGACTTACAGTTAAAACCTTTACAATTCTTTAACTACTGGGTTGGCCCAAAAGTTTGTTTGATTATTTTCTGTAAAATAAAAGACACATTTTTTTCATTTTCACCAATAACATTATTGATTTGGATATTTTGAGTATGTTAGCTCTCTCCTGCATGGTATAATGTTGACTGTTCTTAATTAATGTTTTGATTTGATCTCTATCAACTTTAACTGGCCTACCCAACCATGGAGCATCATCCAACAAGAAACCTCTAACAGGAAACGTCTCAAACTACTTTTGACACAGTCAGTCAGTCACAGCACTTTCTCCATACACTGCACAAATCTTTTTTTTTTTTTTTTTTTTGCATTTCAGTTGTGTTTTTACCTTTCCTGAAATAATAAAACATAGTATGCCAAAAATGTTGCATATTTTCTTTCATCTTCAATATTAAAATGGCTCCACAAAAATTCACCAATTTTGATACCTTTTTTTTTAAATGCATGCCAATGTGACAGCTTTCATATTACAATCAAACAAAATTACTTCAAATGAAGTAAAGGAACAGTAGTACTAGAGCCATCTTATGGAAAAACCAAGTGAACTTTTTGGCTCACCCAATATTCTCCAATAAAGGATATCAGTTGACATTTAATTCTAGCACATTCAGGATTTTCTTGGATGTAAGATATTCTTCCTTTCAGCCTCAATTTCTCCTTAAAAGATTTCCTGAAGAAGTCAGTCCGAAAGTTTTAGATGCTGTAAGTCTTCCTGAAGTTAAGCCTACTTTTATTGTTTGTTTGTTTGTTTTTTGGTTTTTTTTTTTTTTAGAATCCTAGTCCAACTATATCCTTAACCACCATTTATGGTCAAAATTAATAAATCAAACATTTACATTCATCCAATATTGGTTTGAGTGTACCCTGAGCGTTCCTCTTTGTGAATATCTTATAGAAGTTTAACTCAAATTAAGTGGCTAATTCATGTAAGGTAAAGGTACTCATGATATGCATGAAAAGTATGGTGTTTTTAATTGAAGAAATCTTGTACCCATAAGAGGTCAAAATTCATATCAGACAGGCAGGAAGGCCCACCGAAAACAGACACAGGAGTCCGCTCCATACCACACTCACTCCCAGTGGCTACAACCATTGTGCCAGTTGCTTATACTGGAAAACAGAGCCTATTTATTTAGAAAACTTTTCCCTTGAGCACTTTGTGGTCGTAGACCAAGCTAACATTCAGCAATACCTTGTCATTTCTATCCAGGCCCCAAGCTGCATTCTGAGTATCCTGAGTCCCTGTCACCAATATACTCACTTTTAATCTCTTCTTTGAGAAGACCTAAACCCCAATACACCTGTGGCAACTGGATTGAAATGCCTAACCTACAAAGGGACATTAGGGACAATATCCTACCAGTTTCCTTGCCATTATATGACAACTATGTCACTACTGTGAGTTCTATACCAGGACAAAGAAGCTAAGGAAATTGTATTTTCCATGTCTGCCTCAAACGCCTTTGTGGTGTAATTTCAATGAACTTAATGCTTCATTTGCTTCCACCTCAAAGCCCTGGTAACATCCTTGTAGTTCTAGTGTTTAGAGAAAGGCATTTTTCTACCTTTTGCTGGAAGTCACGGTGGCTCTCTTATACAGGAGGGCTTCAAAAACATGCTCTCCTATACCACAAGACTCCCACCTGTAACTGAGCTATCACCTCATTGTGGAAGGTCCTTTCTTGTCTGCAATCTCTGTGTCACCTTGATCTTTCATTCAGCGCTTTTAGGTGTGTGCCGCTTCCCAGGTGTGTCAGGCTTCCCAAAAGGAGAGTGAGAGAGGAAGGAAGCTCCTCTGATCCCTGACCAGGAGAAGGGAAGAAAAATATTCCTATAGACAGAAATGTAGCAATAACCATTCCTGGACCTGCTATATTTTTTGAGATGAAAATAATCATGTTTTTGTTTATCCATAGGCATGTGATTACATGCACATATTTTGGCCTATTTTATGAAGGACTTCATGTGTGAACATAAATGGGCATAGGAGTTATGTAATGCCTTTCTTAATGACTTCTTAATATAACTTTAAATTATAGAGGGAAAATGTTGATTTTAAGAAATCTTATAAATATGCTTCATTTTCCAACTAGATTACAAATGACTAAAAGGTGGGGATCTTTTTTTTTTTAAGGATCTTTAATGGGTTCATACACTATTTTGATATGATGGGCATTTAAAAGCTTCTAAGAGCTTGTGAAATTCTACACTGGCATTGTTAGCATTTTTCTTCAATTTGCTCAGATACTGTAAGTCATGTGTGGTAAGTGAGGAGGAAATGGAGGGCAATGAGGTTGATATTGCTTCCCTGAAGGTCAGCCAGCAAGCTGGGGGAGAGAACAGAATTAGAACTCACACCCCTCAATTTTGCAGGCTGTGCTTAGCCCAGTGAACCCCACTGCCTCTGACTCAGTGCATTAACAGAGACTGTGAAACACAGATTGCCTGAACATATGGCAGAGAGGATGAGAAAATAATATTCCATAGCAGGATGTGTTCCTGCAGACGAGCGGCTGCGAAGGCTGTTTTTCTGCAGAGGAGTCAGCAAGTGAAGCATTAAGTGCTTTTCTCATTTTTGTCTCCAAATGATACAACTTTTCCTCTTGAATGAGATCAATTTCTAGGCATTCCTATTGTGAGGGGAAGCTGGTAGAAGTGAGGCCAGGAGGTGTGCAAGCTTCTTCATAGGCTCTGATGGGGAATAAATGATAAGGCCCATGCAGAGCACTCAGTGTTATACCTACAGGGGTGCCCAATAATTGTTCCTCCCTTCCTCAGCTAACCACATCCTGTATTTAAGACACGGGTTCCAGAAATGTCTCCTGATCTAGATGTTTGTATTCCCCTTAGAAATAATCTACAATATTCTATGCTGTTACTAGGTCTAACTATGTTTTTATCACTATGACTAGATGCCACTAATAAACTAGTTCGGGGCTTCATATGATTCTTTGGACAAGCATTCAGGATTGTAGCCCCAGATTCTTTCTTGAGCAGAAGATAGCAATATAAAATTTGTAGGGAGAAAGAAATCAGAACAAATGAGAGCATTCAAGGCTTCCAAGGCAGAGAGTCCGAAAGTGCAGGGACTTTAGGCATGATTCAGGGCTGTGATTTTCAAACTGGTGGACCCTCCAAGAAGAGGAAATGGGGAGACAGCATCCCTCTGTATCCCTCTCCTTGACTTATAGCTTGCATATCTGTGCTGTATAATAGAATGCAAAGCCAGAGTTTGGTTGGAAAGAGAGAGAGTTTCCTCACTAAAACACAGTTTTTAAAGCCTGTTTTAGGAAATGGTTGGTCCTATGTAGTAGAGTAGAGTAGTTAAGAGCACAGGCACTGGTATAGCTCTGCATCTCATTAACCTTTCGAACCTGGACCAGCTTCTTAGTGTCCCTATGCTTTAGTTACTTCATCTATAATAATGGGATAATAATTGTGTCTACCTCATAAATTTGTAACAAGACATGAAAGGTAATACACAGAAGTACTAGGCATTGAGACTGACACACAGTAAACACTCACTAAAACGTAGCTACTATTATAATTTTATTATTGCCATTATTATTACTTTTGCTATTATTATTAGAGCTATTCCAACAAGGTGGATTCATTGTCTTAATCTAGTTTGGAATTCATGTAGAATGCTGTGGGACTCTAATGGTCTTTTATTGAATGCCAAGTCTCTCACTCACGTGGGGAAGAGAGAGAGACTGAGAGAGAGAAAGAGAGAGAATAAGACATTCTGGTGGCAACAGGAATAAAAAGAGATTCTACATGAGGGTGGAGTTTCAGGGTCTAGACCATGTTGATTACCTGAACATACCTAATGCCAAACTGAAGATTTGTGTCTCTTAATTACTGTTACAGACTGAACTATTTCATGTTCTACCCTACCCACTCACACAACCTAGAAAATTTCTAACACTCAGTATCTCAGAATTCATTGAAGACGTAATTAAATTAAAATGATGTCATTAGGATTGGCCCTAATTCAATATGACTGGAGTCCTAAAGCAAGGAGATTTGGACACAGAACATGCAGGGGGGCTTCCAGTCAGGATGGAGGTGTAGGTAAACATGCTCACCTCCTCGCACAAGAACATCAAAATTACAACTAAACTATAGAACCATCATTCAGAACCATCAGACATTGAGCTGAATGGAACTCCTACAATTACAGAATTAAAGAAGAAACCACATCAAAACTGGAAGGAGGGGCAGAGATGTGGAATGGGCTGGTCCCACATCCATGTGTGGCAGGTAAAAATAAGGAGAAATATCTCCTGATTTTCAGGAGTGAGGGGCCCCATCCCCACACTGGGCCCCCCAGCCCAGAGTTCCAGTGCCAGTAAGATAAGTCTCCGTAACTTCTGGCTGTAACAATTTGTGGGCACTGAGGCTGTGGAAGACAGGAACTGCTGGAATCCCAGGCAGTTCCCCTTTAAAGGGCCCATTCGCAGACTTACTCGGACTTACTCCCATTGAACACCAGTGCCAGGGCAGCAGCTTGAAAGGCATCAGAGACATATGGGAAGAAACTGAATTGTCTGGCATCAGGGTGAGGATTAGGGGGTAGCTTTCTCCCAGGCAAAAATGCTGGCAGAGGCCATTGTTCCTTTGATGAGCTCTCCCACCACACAGCCAGCAGGCAGGTGCCATATCTGGGACAATCAACCTTGGTCACACTGCTTGCCCCACCCTAGTGATTCTCTGAGGCCCTGCACCACCCAACTTTCAGGCTCACTCAAGCTCTTTCCAGTGCCTTTTCCATGTGAATGTCTTGTGTTGGCCCATTCTTTAGATTTTTTCTAAATTCTCTCATACAAGTGGCATCAGGCTTCAGGGAGCCCCATACTGTAAGAGGAGGACCCACCCCCAGAAATGGGGACTGTACATGCATGCAACAACTGGGCCCCAGCAACCTGGGCAATGCAGTGTGACTCTGCAGAAAGAAGCACGCAGAGTGCATGCGTTGGGCTAGGGAGGAGATTGGGTGGAAGGATATACCCTCCCATCTACTTCTGCTGTACAGGGCATTTTAGGAGTCATCTTTAATAAGAAAACTACACAGAAACACCAGGCTGTTTGCTTTCCTCTCCCCTTGCTGGTCCAATCAGCCCCTGGGGGCTCAGGTTCCTGGGCTGGCGGGCCTTGGAGACTGCATGGTCAGGGATTGTTTCCAGTGCTCCTCCTTGAGTGCTCCAGGGCCTGCCAGGCCAGGAGCACAGCAGGCAGTGAGCCAGCAGAGCAGAATGGGATGTGCAGGCCAGCAAGCCCTGGGGTTTGTGTGGTTGGGCAGCAAGCCACACACTCCTCCCCCACCATAGGAGGCCACAGGGGTACTGAGGACTGCAACAAGCCAGAGAACGGTGCTGTGGATGAACATGGAGCACACCCGCACTGGCAAGCCAATGCTGAAGAGACAGGGAACAAGTGTGGGGCCGGTGCCCAGAAGCCAAAGAAGGAGCAGTACACCACAACTGGGCCTTTGGCCAGTCTGTCCAGACTCCAAGGGTATCTGGAGCAGACTGTGACTGGAAGCATACTGCAGTCACCTGCGTTTTCTCAAGGATAGTACTATTAAGTGAAGAAAGGAATTACAAGTGCAATGTAACATTGTTCTGGCCTGGCAGAGGGTGGCAAGGTTATTTTTCCTTATATATTTTAGAAGTAATGGGCTTTCAGGCAGAAACCTGCCTTTATTTCAAATTGTATGGTCATTAAATAAAATGCCCTTTTTCCTTTCCACTGAACTCTGTCTCCAGAGTTTTGCCTGTTTGGCACTAAGCAGTAGGATCCCCATTGGCTGGTTTTAGAAACAATAACCCTTGTTAAGTTGCCCCAGGTCCAGCACTAGCAGCCTCTGGTCTTGGTTCACAGCTTGGCCTCTCCTGGCACCTCCAAGCCCAGTACAAGTAGCAGCCATCTGCAGATTACTTTGTAGCTAATGCTGTGTTAACATGGTCAGAACACAAGTGATGGTTGACCTCGGATGTGCTGATGGCAACCAAGGCTCAACTACGAAAGTATGGTGTACACCATACTTGAGTACCTGTGTATACCTTGAGTACACAGCTTATGTAATAGGGGAAGCTGTGCCACCGGTCCCTACAGGACACCTACTACATTAAACTACTCTGTCAAGCCTGAGAGACATAGTAGCTCTACCTAATACATAAAAACAAGCACAGAGAGGCAACAAAAATGAGGAGATGATGAAACATTGCCCAGATTAAAGAAAAAAAAGGACAAAACTCTAGAAAAAGAACTAAACAAAATGGAGAAAAGCAATCTATCAGATGCAGAGTTCAAAACACTGCTTATGAAGATGCTCAAGGAACTTAGTGAGGGCCTCAACAGCATGTAAAAGATCCAGGCAGAAACAAAGGATATACTAATTGAAATAAAGAATAGTTTTACAGGGAATCAACAGTAGAGTGGGTGAAGCCAAGAATCAAATCAGCAATTTGGAACATAAAGAAGCAAAAAACAAACAAACAAACAAAAAACAGAACAGCAAGAAAAAAGAATGCAAAAAAATAAGGATAGTGTAAAGAGCCTCTGGCACAACTTCAAGTATACCAACATTAACATCATAGGGGTGCTAAAAGGAGGAGAGAAAGAGCAAGAAATTGATAACCTATTTGAAAAAAATAATGAATGAAAATTTCCCTAACTTGGTAAAGGCAGTAGACATACAAGTCCAGGAAGCACAGAGAGTCTCAAACAAGATGGATGCAAAGACGCCTACTCCAAGACACATCATAATTAAAGTGCCAAAGTTTAAATACACAGAGAGAATCTTAAAAGCAGTGAGAGAAAAACAGTTAGTTACCTATAAGGGAGTTCTATAAAACTGTCAGCTTATTTCTCAAAATAAACTTTGCGCAGGAAAGGGATTGACAAAAAATATTCATTGCAATGAAAAGCAGGGACTTACAGCCAAGATTGCCCTCCCCAGCAAAGATATCATTTAGAATTGAAGGGCGGATGAGGAGTTTCTGAGACAAGAAAAAAACTAAAGGAGTTCATCATCACCAAACCAGTACTATATGAAGTGTTGAAGACTCTTTTTTAAGAAGAAGAAGACAAAAAATATGGAAAATAAAATGGCAATAAACACATATCTATCAACAATTGAATCTAAAAACAAATAAACAAGCAGAACAGAAACAGAATCACAGATACAGCAAATGTTTTTATGGTTGCCAGATGGGAGGGGTGTTGAGGGGATAGGTGAAAAAGGTGAAGGGATTAAGGAGTATAAATAGGTAGTTACAGAATAGCCATGGGGGTATAAAATACAGCATAGGAACTATAGTAGCCGGAGAACATATTCGTGACCCATGGACATGAACAATAGTGTGGGAATTGCCTGAGGGAATAGGGAGGACTGGGTGGAAGGGGACAGAGGGGTAAAATTTGGGATAACTGTAATAGCATAAACAATAAATGTAATAAAAAAAAAAGAGAGAGAACATGCAGAGGGAAGATGATGTGAAGATACAAGGAGAAGACAGCTGACTACCAGCCAAGGAGAGAGGCCTGGAAAAGATCTTTCTCTCTCAGCCCCCAAGGCATCAGACCTGCCAACAGCTTGATCTCAGACCTCAAATCTCTGAAACTACAAGAACTTTCCATTGTTTAAGAAATTTAAACAATAAACCCAGTCTGTGGCACTTTGTTATGGCAGCCCTAGCAAACATTGGAGATTTCATATTTTAGTTGAATTCCAAAAGGTGAATTTTCTTTACCAGTTCAAGTGCAGCAAAAACAAGTTGGGGCCTGGTACTTGCCTGGAATTCCATTTCTATTCTTTTTTTTTTTTCCAAAGTAAAATGTTACATGTTGGGATCTGTTAGGTAACCCCAAACCAGCATTTAATACTTTTAGCAAAATATTTCAGCCAGCTTTTCATCTGGTATTCTCCACCACCCTATCCTTTCAGTCATTGAAATGGCATCTCTAGTATGTGGTTGGCATTGCTCTCCAGCTCCACACTGGTGCCTGGCAGATACACTACCTACAGGAAGGACCTGAGAAGAGTTGCCAATTGAGGTTTTAGTCAGACATTATAATGCCTGCCAAGATAATGCCTCTGGAAAACCCTGGAATCAGTTGTTAATAAAAGGCAAAGAAAAATAATCATTAAAATTTTTTTCCCACCAAGAAAAAAAAATTAAATCCAGCCGCACCCACAATGAAATAACTATCAAAGAAAACACCCCTATTAGCTGTCAGCTCACAGCAACTTCAATCAGCTGGTGTGCCTGAGCCTGAGGGAATATTTTCCCAGCACCCTCCCCCATGCCAAATGTGACTGCTTTGTGCGAGCCACATTAAACCTGTCTGTTATCAATCTCCGGCTCTCTGCTGCAGCAGCTTAAAGAGGTGAGGGAGCTGGCATCACCAAGAGGCAAATGCTATTTTGGAGGGAAGCAAAGAGAGGAGCAGTGGTGGAGAAAAGCTAGATATAGGCCATTAAGCAACAGGGTTTTTCTCCTAAGATCTCATACTGTCATTTCTATGCAGATGTGTTGTTTTTGAACATCTAACATCAAAACTGGCAGTGGAAGATGAGTGAGGAAGCACCAAATCACAGCAGCTTGGTTACCCTCACACAATTTGTCTTACGGAGAAACTGGGGGCTGTGCCACTTTCCCTTCATGCATCTCTTAACTATTAGAGACCCACCTCTTCCTAGAATGAGCCACAGCTTCAGGTCAGGGGCTTCCTTTAGAATTCACAATGAGAAACAAAACAAAACAAAAACAGTAAACGTTTTCTTTTTGCCTTCTCAGACAAGTCTGGCTTGAAGTACATTTGCAGTGTATATTACTACTAGGGGAGCTGACCTAGCTTTCTCTCCCATTCTTCCAACAAAGGGGCCTCACCTCTGGCAACAGGACCAGTAACTAAACAGAGAATCAGCCCCACAACCAATTCTCTGCACTAGCAAACAATACCATGGTGGGGGGGTGGGGGGGCAGCTCAGCCTTCTCCCTTGCTCCCTTCCTGGAGGCCAGTTTCACAGATTGCTTAAAGACCACAGCAGTGCTGGATCTGGAAGGGCTTCTGGGAATAGAAGCTGAACTTCTATTTGAAATGCCTCCCTCCTGCTGTTCTTAAATAACACTGACAACAACAATGGGCATTTGTACCAAGACGGTCCTTCAGAACCTTATTCAATCCTTCCCAATATACTCTCTTGCTTCTACCCAGCAAAGATAATATGCTTTGTGACAGGTGCCCAGCTTTTGGCCATTGGAACTATCTGCTGTCTAAAATAAGCCCTTATTCGTGTCTAGGCTCTACTATGCGACCAGAAAAGGCACTGGAGTGCAAATTTCTTTGACCCAGTAATATGATGTGCTATGTTTTTTATACCACAGAAAATAATTTTTTAGAGAGAGAGGGAGGGAGGGAGGGAGAAAGTGAGGGAGAGAAAGATCAGTTGCCTCTCACACACCCCCAACTGGGGACCTGGTCTGCAACTCAGGCATGTGCCCTAACTGGGAATTGAACCAGTGACCTTTCAGTTTGTAGGCTGGGGCTTAATCCACTGAGTCACACCAGCCAGGGCAATCTTTTAAATCAATCAATCAATCAATCAATCAATCACAGAAAGTCAGCCAAGAAACATAAATCATCTACATGCCCAACCATATATTTGAATGTGTGACATCTGAATTAGCGTTGCAATGAAGGAGCATTCCAATCTCAACTTGAAAGTCTGAGATGATAAATGTGGAAGTTACTATCCACTGTGTACTGGCTCTTTTTGAACACCATTTCCCCTTAGTATGCTTAAACTTTCTTTTTACTAATTCCATTTAACCTATCCCTTTCCCCAAAAGCCATGAGTATAATGGTACTTTGTACAGAATGTGACACGTACTGGAAGAGAACATTTTGTCCCTGTGTTTCATAATACAATTTGAGATAACTCTCTAATGACACAACATGGCAGATTGAAGATAGCTCTGACCTTGGGGTAAGAAGATGCAGATGTGAGTCCCAGCTTGATTATTTACTGTCTTGTAAGTTGGGAGGCCTATCAATCTCACGATCTACTTATAAAGTGGGAATAAAGCTATATGTCCTCAACAGGGGTTTTTTATGTTTTTTTTTTTTTTTTTTTTTAAGATTTTATTTATTTATCTTTAGAGGGGAAGGGAAGGGCAGAGGAAGAGAAATGTGAATGTGTGGTTGCCTCTCGTGCATCCCCTGCTGGGAACTGTCCTGCAACCCAGGCATGTGCCCTGACTGGGAATTAAACTGCGATCCTTTGGTTCGCAGGCCCGTGCTCAATCCACTGAGCTCCACCAGCCAGGGCTCAATAAGGTTTTTGAGAGAGTTTAATGGGGTAATATATGTGAAACAATTTAAAAATGGAAAATTGCTACAAGTACATGAATTGTTTATTCCTTTTAATGTTTTTTATAACTTTTAGGTTACTCCTTGGAAAATTGTGCCAAAGAGGGTAGAAAGGGAAAAGGGGAAGAGCACAGTAGTTTAATTAGATCCACAGGACATTGTCCTCACATGGGTAGATGGAGCCCCCAGCCCTTCCCGTTGGAGCACATTGATATGTGGTAACTTAATAGGCAAATTAAAGACCTCAGAGGGCACCCGGTCTCTGAGTGTGCCAATTAGTCAAAGGAAACAGCATCATCCTTTAATTCCACTAATTAGAGGATCATCCATAAGCTACAAGGTTTCAGAGCTACTGAGGTTTAATAAATTTGTAATAAATTACAAGTAATACATTAACCAGGGACTGAATTGTTACTGAGTGATATAATGAGGGGAGTGTGTAGTTGTAGGCTATGTAAGTAAAGATTTTTTTTTCCTTAATTTTTTTATTATTTTCCATCTTTAAAAGTTCTGAACAGCTTGGTTGTGGGGAGCCATAGATCCCCATGGTTCGTGTAACAAGGGATCTAGGAGTAATATATAAGTGCAGCTATTAAATAATGTGATAGGAATTTCACAAATGTATAATTCATCCAAATGGATGCTTTCTTAAAAACAGTCACTCAGTGAATTTATACACTTGTTCTAATGAGAGAACCATTGCTAAAAATTAGGGATTTTTTTGAGAATTAAACCACTCATTTATTCATGTGAATCACTTCAGGGGTAGCAGATCATAATTGAGAGTAAATTTGAATTTGGAGGCAGCTAAAAATGTTTGGCTCTAAACTAAAAAACTTCCTGTTATCAAACAACATTTCAAAAAAGATAAAAAGCTATGATACTGACAAGATTTTTTTCCTGCAATTTGCAATTAGTATAACCAATGAAAGGTCATTCATTATTCAGAGTAAATACAAAACTCATAAAATCAATAAGAATAAGATAAACAGAAAATGGGAAAGGTATGAACAGGCAATTCATAGATAAGAAAATCCAAATGACTAAAAAACATATGAAAAGATAAACTCAGTACTTACAGATACAATTTTTTAAATGTTACAATATTTAACATTTATTTTGACAAAAGTTTTAACAGTCTGATAATTTTAATTGTGTCAAGTAGGCAGAGAAACAACACACTCAGCCTTCAGGTAGTGTACACACCTGCACAACCACTGTGGCAGAGGTGCAAGTTATCCCCCAACATTAGTCCTTCTCCTCTTCCTCAGTAATAGGAACTCTCTTGTTAGCTGGGTCCACAGCCAGTCAGGATGAATGTGTAATGTCTCATTTTTTCGTGAAGCCAGATATAGCCATATAAGTTTTGACCGGGGGATCCTTGGAAAAGGGGCTATGTACATTTCGTTTCTTTCTTCTTCTTCTTGCCATCCAGTGTATAAATATCCCAGCTTTGTTTTCAGAAATAATTTCAGAGCCTGGGTTGACTTTGTGGGTAGAAACTATTCATACGAGGTGACCTATAAAAATATAAGGAGCCTGGGTCTTTGACACTGTGGAGTGCCTTACCATATCTGGACTGGCCAACTCCAGAGTTCTTGAACCTGAGATAAAAATTCATGAGTTTAGCCCTGGCTGGGTAGTTCTGTTTATTAGAACATCATCCCAATATACCAAGGTTGTGGGTTCAATCTCAGGTCAGGGCACTTACAAGAAGCAACCAATGAATGCAAAAATAAGTGGAGCAACAAATCAGTCTCTCTCTCTTTCTCTCTCTCTCCTCTTTCCTTCTCTCTCTCAAAAATTGAATTAAAAATGCATGGGTTTAAACCACTGTGGTCCTGGATTTTTTATTACACCACTTAACCAAATTCTAACCAATATAACATCATTAGCAAAAGCATTGGCATTATCTCATAAAGTTGAAGATGTGCATATCCTACAGCTCAGTGATTTACTCTCCTAAGTATATGCCTTGAAGGATCACATCCTCTGTGCACTGAGAAGCATGTACAAAAATGTTCAGAATAATAATATGGTTCCAAGACTAACTATTGAAAATAGCCCTAAAGCCCATAGATTGGAGAATTAATAATTTATTGCAGTGTTCTCATTCAATGAACTACTAACATAGAGGTAGTAATAAATTCAATCTCTAAGGAATCCATTAGTATGATATAATTTATAAAAATTCAGCAACAAAGAGACAAACAATATATTTTGGGGGGTTACATGCATCTACATACAATTTATAAGTAAAAGTTAATGGAATGATAAAACCAAGTTTTGGATGTTTATAACCTCTAGTGTGGGAAGGAGAGGATCTGTAATCAGAGAGAGGCATAGGGGGAACTTCTAAATATTGATAAGCTTCTGTTTTTTTAAGTGCTAGATCCTAAGAACAGGGATATTGATTTTAGTATTTTTATCTTTAACTTACATGTATATTATAACATTTTTTTCAATGTGTAAAAATTTGTAATAACAGTAGGAAAAATTGTATGGAGGACAAAATAGTACTTGGATTTAAGGTGTATGAGTAAAGATCTATCTCTGGAGACATGAAAAGATTTAAGTCCGGAGGCAGACTTCTGGCCAAGATGGAAGCATAGACAGATATACTGTGCTTTCTCACACAACCAAAAGGAGGACAGCAACAAATTTAAAAACAAAAAACCCCTCAGAATTGACAGAAAATCAAACTGTATGGAACTCCAACAACCAAGTAATTAAAAAAGAAACATTCATACAGATAGGTAGGAGGGGCAGAGACAGGCAGCTGGGTGGAGAGGACTTGTGGCATGGTGGCAGCTGGAGGACCAGGTTAGGTGAAGCAGCAGCTGGCAGAGCAGATGGTCCCACATTTGCATGCAGATAAACTGAGAGGAACAACTGGGGAGTGAGATAGACCATGCAACCCAGGGTTCCAGTGTGGGAAATAAAGCCTCAAAATCCCTGATGAAAAAACCTGTAGGTATTGCAGAGGCAGGAAAACTCCCAGCCTCACAGGAGAATTCATTGGGGAGACCCACCGGGTCCTAGAACATACACAAACCCACCCACCCAGCAATCAACACCAGAAGGGTCCAATTTGTTTGTGGGTAGTGGGGGAAGTGACTGAAAGCTGGCAGAATGCTGAGCAAGTGGCATTGTTCCCTCTGGAACTCCTCCCCCACATACAGCATCACGACACAGTGATGTGGTTTGCTCTGCCCTGGTAAACAACTAAGGCTCCTCCCCTTACTACATAACAGGCCGAGACAAAAATGGCCCAAATGAAAGAGCAGATCAAAGCTCCAGGAAAAAATAGAACTAAGTGACGAAGAGATAGCCAAGCTATTGGATGCACAGTTCAAAACACTGGCAGTCAGGATGCTCACAGAAATGGTAGAGTATGGTGGCAAAATAGAGGAAAAAGTGAAGGTTATGAAAAGTGACATAAAGGAAAATACATAGGGAACCAACACTGATGGGAAGGAAACTGGGACTCAAATCAATGGTTAAAGAACAGAATGAAAAAACAAGAATTCAAAAAAATGAGAAGAGGCTTAGGAACCTCCAAGAAAACTTTAAATTTTCAACATCTGAATCATAGGGGTGCCAGAAGGAGAAGGGGAAGAGCAAGAAACTGAAAGCTTATTTGAAAAAAATAATGAAGAAAAACTTCCCCAATCTGGCAAAGGAAATAGACTGCCAGGAAGTCCAGGAAACTCAGAGAGTCCCAAAGAAGTTGGACCCAAGGAAGCACACACCAAGGCACATCATAATTACATTACCAAAGATGAAAGAGAAGGAGAGAATCATAAAAGCAGCAAGAGAAAAGGAGACAGTTACCTACAAAGGAGTTGCCATAAGACCATCAGCTGATTTCTTAAAAGAGACCTTGCAGGCAAGAAGGGGCTGGAAAGAAGTATTCCAAGTCATGAAAGGCAAGGACCTCCATCCAAGATTACTCTATCCAGCAAAGCTATCATTTAGAATGGAAGGGAAGATAAAGTGCTTCCCAGACATGGTCAAGTTAAAGGAGTTCATCACCAAGCCCTTATTATATGAAATGTTAAAGAGACTTATCTAAACAAAAGAAAATATAAAAATATGAACAGTAAAATGACAACAAACTCACAACTATCAACCACCAAACCTAAAAAGAAAACAAAAACAAACTAAGCAAACAGTAGAACAGGAACAGAATCACAGAAATGGAAATCACATGGAATGTTATCAGTGGGGAGGGGTGGAGAATAGGGGAAAAGGTACAGGGAATAACTAGCGTAAATGGTAGGTACTAAACAGACAAGGGGGAGTTAGGAAGAGTATAGGAAACGTAGAAGCCAAAGAACTTATACGTAAGACCCATGGACATGAACTAAGTGGGGAGGGAGGGGAACGCAGGTGGGAGGGGGTGTGCAGGGAGGAGGGGAATAAAGGGGCAACATGGGAAAACTGTAATAGCATAACCAATAAAATATATTTAAAAAACGGTGTAAGTTTGACCATAACACTCAGGCTTAAGTACCACCTCTATTGCAGAGCACTTCTTTCTCTTTTAAATGTTCAAATAATTATCAACACATGCAATCCAAATAGATGAATATGGCCACCCCTTTGGCAAAGAGACCGAACACTCATGTCTAATTATCACCATTCCCACTGTCTCCACCACTGCTACCACCTTCACCACTATCTTGATATCATCACACGGTAGTAAGCTTTTCTGTTCCTAATATCTTACTAAATGCTTTATTCCATTGTCTCAATAATCCTCAATAATCCAGTGAGCTAGATGTTATTAACCCTTTATAAGATCTGCTGGAAATTAAGCTCAGAATGGTAAATAAATAGCCAGTAAATGGCAGCACCTGGGTTCAAATGCAAACCTGTTTGTTTCCAAAATGCGTTCTCCCAACCATCATACTGCTTCTCTAAAGCCCTGATTTCAAATATGACTGTTTTTACTGCCACTCCTTCACTCACAATAATATGTATCATGGCTTCTCTGAACCAACATTTATAGAAATGCTTTGAAGGAGTAACAAAAAAAGAACAGAGTAAATGTATGACTGATGATTGACAATTCTGAGAGGCTGGAAGGTGGGACACTGAGAGAAAAGAAGCAGAACTTTCTGAAATATTGAGGGCAAAAGGACAGAAATGAGTAAGACAAATTAAAACGAGGGAAATAGTCAGGAAGAAAGGAATCAGGAAAATGAACAGAAAATAATAAGACCTTCCTAAAGAATTTATTTCTCCCCCAAGAAGCCTCTTTCTCACCTTGGAATAGGTGTTTCATCTTTTGAAATGAGTTGGATAAATAAGAAGAAAAGGTTGAAAAGTAATTGCAAATCCACAAAGCAGACACTAGGATAGATTGTTTTTCCCTTGAAGCCAGAAAGTATTAAGGTTCTCATGGTTTGGGCAATAATTACAGCAGTAATAATAACAATGCTGCCTAGCTGGTATTTCCCTTTGGCAGCATGTGTGTGCCAATCAGTTTGTCATAATCATATTTTCAAGTTCACACACTAATTTGCATGAATCTATCAGTTAGTCTACAGAAGTAAGGGCTTTTTCATGCCCTTGGACCTTAGTGTTATTGGGACTATGTATCTTGGATGTTTGTACTAATGAGATTCTTTCAGGTGAAAACAAAGTTCTTGCTTTGAATTATTAGGTATATTTAAATATGTTAGCTGTGCAGTTGAATGTGTATATCAGAGATATATGTAGAAATTCCTATGGGGTGTGAAACCTAAGATTGTTAGGTGTGAATGTGACACTTTGTACTCACAAAAATTCTTTAAAAAATAGGACAGTTACCTACTTATTAAAAGAGATAATTTTGGTCCTGCTGGTTTCAGCAAGCGGAGCATATGATAGAACCCTTCCTCTCCTGAGTTCTGTGATGTATGTTTTGTCATGAAATCTGTTATCTATATGTATTGTGGAGTTTTTATAGCAATCACTACATATTATAATTAATTTAGTCCCTCTTTTTATTGTAATGATGTTTTTGGAGTTGAAAATACAAGAGAGGAAGCAGGCAGATAGAATAATGGGAACAGTTTGCTCATCCTTTCCCCCACAAGTCAGGGCCAGAAAATCCGAGGGTATATTCAGATAATTCTGTGGCATGAAAGGCAATCCTATGGTCTATACTGCCAAGGGGAAGCTCTGGAGCGACAGGCATGAACTCAGGAAAACGTGTTGCAACACACGTTTCTTACTCTTCATTTTAAAAGTTCAAAATTATGCCTGTGCAATGTTGATGAGAAACCTATTATGATGAAATATGCCTCTACATGTTTTTGTTTGTTTTCTACAAAATTTTACAATAAACCAAGAGGTAAAAACCCATATAATTTTTAAAATTATGACAATGACATATGCATTTTGTACTATAATGGCAGGAAAAACTATTGTTAGAATTGTAATAAAGCTCTTTATTATTTTACTTAGCCTGAATTTATTTTTTAAATTTATTGGGGTAACATTGGCTAATAAGATTATATAGGTTTCAAGTGTGCATTTTTATGGTATATAATCTGTATATTATATTGTGGGCCTAACATCCAAAGTAAAATCATCTTCCATCACCACATATCTGTCCCCCTTTACCCTTTACTACCCACCCTCACCCTTTCTTCTGATAACCACCATACTGTTTGTGTCTATGAGTATCAGTTTTGTATACTGCATGAGTAAAGTCATATAGTTTTTAGATTTTTCTGACTTATTTCACTTAGCCCAATATTCTCAAGGTCTACCCATGTTGTCACAAAGGGCAGGATTTTATCTTTTCTTATGGCTAAGTAGTATTCCATTGCATATATATACCACATTGTTCTTTATCCAATTATGTATTGAGCAATACTTTGGTTGTTCCATGCTACTGTGAGTAATGCTGAAATGAACATAGGGGTGCCTATATCTTTATGACTAAATGTTTTTGAGTTTTTCAGGTAGATACTTAGTAGGGAGATTGTTGGGTCATATGGTAACTCTATTCTTAATTTTTGAGGGACCTCCATACTGTTTCCCATAGTGGCTGCACCAGTTTACATTCCTACCAGTAGCAAATGAGGGGTTCGTTTTTCTCTACAACAATTGTTATTACTTGTCTTGATAATAATAACCATTCTAACAGGTGTGAGGTGGAATCTCATTGTAAGTTTGGTTTGCATTTCCTTAATAGCTAATGAGGTTGAATATCTTTTCATATACCTGTTGGCCATTTGTATATAGTCCTGGGAGAAGTGTTTGCTCAGGTCCTCTGTCCACTTTTTAATTAGATTGCTTGTTTGGTGTTGAGTTGTATGAGTTCTTTATATATTTTGGATATTAATCCTTGTTGGAGCTGTCATTTGTAAATATCATCTCCTGTTCAGTTGGTTACCTTTTCATTTTGTTGGCAATTTGTTTTGCTGTGCAGAAGCTTTTCAGTTTGATACAGTCTCTTTCATTTATTTTCACCTTTACTCCCCTTGCCTTTGGTGTCAAGTCTACAAAATCTTCTCTAAGACCAATGTCCATAAGTTTAGTAACTATATTTTCTTCTTTGTAATTTATTTTTTCATATTTCATATTTAGGTCTTTGATCCACTTTGAATTAATTTTTGTGCATGGAGACAAATTGTAGTCTAGTTTCATTCTTCTGCATGTGGATTTCTAATTTTCTCAGCACTATTTACTGAAGAGGATTTCTTTTCACCACTGTATGTTTTGGGGCTCCTTTATCAAAAATTATTTGCCCATATACATATCATTTTATTTCTGGGCTCTCAATTCTGTCTTGTTGGTCTGTGTATCTGCTTTTCTGCCAATACCATGTTGTTTTGATTATTGTTGCTCTGTAGTATAATTTGAAGTCAGTTAGTAGGATACCTCCATCTTCATGCTTTTTTCTGAGAATTGTGTTGGCTATTTGGGGTCTTTTGTGGTGCCATACAAATCCGACAATGACAATTTTTTATTCTACATTTTTTAATGCCATTTGGATTTTGATGGGGACTGCACTAAATATATATATTGCTATGGTTAATGGACATGTTAACTATGTTGATTCTTCCAATCTATGAACACAGAGTATCTTTCCATTATATTGTGTCTTTTTCAATCTCTTTTAATAATACTATGTAGTTTTCAGTATATAGGTCCTTTGCATCCTTTGTTAGGTTTATTCCCATGTATTTTATTCTTTTGGTTGAAATTGCAAAAAATTATTTTTTTTTAATTTTTCCCTTGAAGTTTCTTTTTTTTAATTTTTTCCCTTGAAGTTTCATTTTTTTTTAAATTTTTTCCCTTGAAGTTTCATTTTTTTTTTCATTTTTTCCCTTACAGAGGATTTTTATACATTGATTTTTTTATCCTGCAAATTTACTGTTTGTTCATTGTTTCTTTTTTAAATATATTTTATTGATTATGCTATTACAGTTGTCCCATTTCTCCCCCATCATTCCCCTCCACCCTGCACACCCCCTCCCACCCACATTCCCCCTCTTTAGTTCATATCCATGTGTCATAAGTTCTTTAGCTTCTACATTTCCCACACTATTCTTGCCCTCCCCCTGTCTATTTTCTACCTACTGTCTATGCTACTTATTCTCTGTACCTTTTCCCCCTCTCTCCTCCTCCCACTCCCCTGTTGCTAACCCTCCATGTGATCTCCATTTCTGTGTTTCTGCTCCTGTTCTATTGTTTGCTTAGTTTGCTTTTGTTTTAGGTATAGTTGTTAATATCTGAGTTTGCTGTCTTTTTACTGATCATATTTTTTATCTTCTTTTTCTTAGATACTTCCCTTGAACATTTCATATAATAAGGGCTTGATGATGATGAACTACTTTAACTTGACCTTATCTGAGAAGCCTTTATCTTCCCTTCCATTCTAAATGACAGCTTTGCTGGACAGAGCAATCTTGGATGTAGGTCCTTGACTTTCATGACTTGGAATACTTCTTTCCAGCCCCTTCTTGCCTGTAAGGTCTCTTTTGAGAAATCAGCTGACAGTCTGATGGGAACTGCTTTGTAGGTGACTGTCCCCTTATCCCTTGCTGCTTCTGGAATTTTCTCCTTCTTTTAAATCTTGGCTAATGTAATTATGATGTGCCTTGGTGTGTTCCTCCTTGGGTCCACCTTCTTTGGGACTCTCTGAGCTTCCTGGACTTCCTGGAAGTCTATTTCTTTTGCCAGATTGGGGAAGTTCTCCTTTATTATTTGTTCAAATAAGTTTTCCACTTGTTGCTCTTCCTCTTCCCCTTCTGGTAACCCTGTAATTCAGATGTTGGGATGTTTAAAAATGTCCTGGAGGTTCCTAAGCCTCTCCTCATTTTTTGAATTCTTGTTTCTTCATTCTTTTCTGTTTGTTTGTTTCTTTCTTCCTTCTGGTCCACTCCATTGATTTGAGTCCCAGTTTTCCTCCCATCTCTATTGGTTCCCTGTGTGTTTTTCTTCATTTCACTTATTGTAGCCTTCATTTTTTTCATATAATTTGTGAACATCCTGATCACCAGGGCTTTGAACTGTGCATCTGATAGGTTGGCTATCTCTTTGTTGCTTAGATGAATTGGCTCTGGGGCTTTGATTTGCTCTCCAGTTTGAGCCATTTTTGTTTCTGTTTTTTTTTTTGTTTGTTTGTTTGTTTAGTCGAGGCTGTTTTGTAGTGAGGGGTGGAGCCTCAAGTGTTCCCCAGGGTGGGGCAGCCCAGTCGCTGGGTAGTGAAGCTGTATGTGGGGGCAGGATCTGAGAGGGAACGATGGCGTTTGCTCTGCTCTCTCTCAGATTCCAGCCCCTTCTGCCACTTCCCCTTCGCCTGGATTATCTGCCCGCAAATGTGGGACCACCTGGTCAGCCAGCCACCTTGGGAGGCCTCACTGGGTCTGCACAGTTGCCACCCCGTGCCCAGGGTCTGCTAGGCCGCCGCCTGTGCACCTGGGGTCTACTAGCTGCTGCTGCCAGCTTGCCCCATCCGCATCTCTACTTTTTCCTGCCAGGACTCCGCCCCTCTTACCGGTCTGGATGAATGGTTGTTGGACTTCCACACAGTTCAATTTTCTATGAGTTCTGGTTGTTTTCTTGTTTCTAAATCTTTGTTGTCCTTAATTTTGGTTGTAAAAGAAGGCATAGTGTGTCCACCTATGCCTCCATCTTGGCTGGAAGTTCCTGTTCAGTTTCTAATAGCTTTTTTTTGGTGGAGTCTTTAGCATTTCCCATATAAAGAATCATGTCACATGCAAAAAATGACACTTTTACTCTTCATTTACAATTTGAATGCCTTTTATTTTTTTCCCTTGCCTGAATGCTCTGGCAATATTTCAGTACTATGTTGAATAAGAGTGGACATCCTTGTCTTGTTTCTGATTTTAGAGAAAAAGTTTTCAATACTTCATAATTGTGTATGATGTTAGCTGAGAGTTTGTCACATATGGCCTTTATTATGTTCAGGTGCTTTCCTGCTATACTCATTTTATTGAGTGTTTTAATCATAAACTGATGTATCTTATCAAATGCTCTTTCTGCTACTATTGATATGATCATATGATTTTTATACCTTGTTTTGTTAATGTAGTATATTACATGGATTGTTTTATGTATTTTAAACCATCCATGTGCCCATGGAATGAACTCCACTTGATCATAATGTATTATTGTATTCAATTTGCTAAGTATCTTAAAAGAAGTTTTGCATCTGTATTAATCAGAGATATTGGTCTGTAGTTTGTATGTGTGTATTATCCTTGCCAGGTTTTAGTATCAGAGTTATGCTGGCCTTATATAGTGTGTTAGGAAGTATTGCCTCTTCTTCAGTTTTTTGGAAGAGTTTGAGAAGGATGGGTATCAAATCTTTGAATGCTGGGTAGAGTTAATTCACAAGTGAAGCCATCTGGTTCTGACATATTTTTTCAGAGGTTTTCAATGGTGGTTTCAATTTTTTCACTGTTTATTGGTCTATTTAGATTTTCTAATTCTTCATGAGGCAGTCTAAGAAGGTTATATATTTCTAGACACATCCATTTCTTCTAGGTTATTGAATTTTGTGTTGTATAGTGTTTCATAGTATTCTAGTATGATTCCTTGTATTTCTGTGATGTGTGTGCAACTTCTCTTTCACTTCTGATTTTGTTTATGAGTCTTTTCTCTTTTTTCCTTAGGGAGTCTAGCCAGGGGCTTGTCAATTTTATTAATCTTTTTAAAGAACCAGCTCTTTATTCTATTTATTTTTTGCATAGTCTCTTTTCCTCTATTTCATTCAATTCTGCTCTGATTTTTTATCTTCACCGATGCACATTTTTTTTCATTGTTTTTTGAGAGAGAGAAAGGGAGAGAGAGAGAGGGAGAGGGAGAGGGAGAGAGAGGGAAACATTGATTGGTTGGCTCCTGTATGTATGGACCAGGGATCAAACCTGCAACCTAGGCATGTGCCCTGATCAAGAATTGAATCCACAACCTTTTGAACTATGGGATGACACTCCAAGCAGTTGAGCCACACTGGCCAAGGCCTGGTCTAGTTTTTATTATTTTCTCCTTTTCTGCTGACTTTAGGCTACTTTTGTTCTTCTTTTTCTCATTTTTTAAGATGTAAGGTTACGTTGTTTACTTGGGATTTGTCTGGTTTCTTGAGATAGTCTATAAATTTCCCTCTTATTACTGCTTTCACTGTATCCCAGAAGTTTTGGTATGTCATATTCTAATTCTCATTTGTCTCCCTATATCTTTTGATCTCATCTTTTATTTTTCCTTTGACCCAGTCATTTTTTGATAGTATGTTGTTTAATCCCCATATATTTGTTTTTTTTTTTTTTTTAACCTCCTTTTTGCAGTTGATTTCTAATTTCAAAGCATTGTGGTCAGAGGATATGCCTGGTTTAATTTAAATCTTCTTAAATTAGTTGAGGCTAGTTTTGTGACTCAACATGTGGTCTATCCTTCATAGTGTTCCATGTGTACTAGAGAAGAATGTGCAATCAGATGTTGTGGTATGAAAGGCTCTGTAAATGTCAATTATGTCCATTCAGTCTAATGTGTCATTAAGGCTAATATTTCTTTATTGATTTTTTGTTTGAATGATCTATCTTGAGCTGTCAGTAGAGTATTATGGTCACCTATTATGATTGTGTTTCTGTCAGTTTCTCCTTTTAGTTCTGTTAGTACTTGCTTTATATATTTTGAAGCTCTCTGATTGGGTGCATATTTATTGAGAAGTGTTATATCTTGTTTATGTAGTGTCCCTTTTACTATTACAAAATGTCCATCCATGTCTCTGTTACCTTTCTTATCTTGAAATCTACTTTGTCAGATATAGGTATGGCTATACTTCCTTTTCTGTGGATACTGTTTTCTTTGAGAATCATTTTTCTCCTTTCGCTTTGAGTCTATTTTTGTCTTTGTGGCTTAGATGTGTCTCCTGAAGGCAGCATATGGTTGGGTTTTGTTTTTTCATACAATCTCCTACTCTGTGTCTTTTTATTGGTGAATTCAGTCCATTTACATTTACAGTAGTTAATGTAATGCCTGATGTAAACGATGCATGATGATAGCCAATTTATTGTATCTTTTGTTTTCTGGTAGCTCTGTGCCTCCATTGTTTCTTTGCTTTGTGTTTCTTCTGTCTGTTGTTTTTGTTGATGGTATCCTATACTTTTTCCCTCTGTTCCACCTATTTTAAGTTAGGTGTTTCAGGATTTTTTTTTTGCATGTGTGTGATTGGTTACCGTTAGGTTTATGAAAAAGACAGTTTCATACATACAGTAGTCCTTTATCTTTTGAATGCATCTGAGCTCCATCCTTCTTTGCAAACTCAGACTTTCACCCATCCCCTTTTATGTTTTTGTTGTTACAAATTATGCCTGTAATTTATAACAACAAAATTTTATAAAATTTATGCTGCAAGTCATCAGTGATCTTGCTTGCAGTTTTGTGACCTTTTGCTCCTTGTTTCAGGTAGAATAATCCCTAGTATTTTCTACAATGAAGGTCTTCTGGTGATAATTTCCCTCAGTTTATTTATGTTTGGAATAGTGTTTATTTCTACTTCATGTCTAAAGGATAACTTTGCTGAACATAATATTCTTGGCTGGTGATCTCTCTCTTTCAGTAGTTTGAATATTCTATCCTACTCTCTTCTAGTTTGTAGAGGTTTTGCTGAGACATCCAATAATAACCTAATAGGCTTTTCATTATAGGCTACTTTTTTAAAAAGATTTTATTTATTTATTTTTAGAGACAGGAAGGGAGGGAGAGAAACATCAATGTATAGTTGCCTCTCACACACCCCCTACTGGGGACCTGGCCTACAACCCAGGCCTGTGCCCTGACTGGGAATCGAACTGGTGACCTTTTGGTTCACAGGCCTGTGCTCAATTCACTGAGCTATACCATCCAGGGTATAAGTTACTTTCTTTCTTTCCCTGGCTGCCTTGAGAATTCTTTCTTTGTCATTAATTTTTTAACTGTTTTAATACAAAGTGCTTTGGAGTAGGCCTTTTTGGATTGAGATAATTAGGTATTCTGTTTCCTTCTTGGATTCAAGGATCTAGCTCTTTCTATAGGTTTGGGAAGTTTTCATCAATTATTTGATTGAATAGGCTCTTTGTTCCCTTCTCCCTCTCTTCTTTTTCTGGTATGTCTATTATTCTGATATTGTTCTTTCTGATGGAATCAGGTAGTTCTCATAGAGTTCCTTCTCTCTTTTTTTCATGCTCAAGTTTCTCTCTTTTTCCCACCACATCATTTCTGGATTTCTGTCTTTGATATCACTAATTCTTTCTTCCATCTTGATCTCTTTTACTGAGTTCTTCATCTCCAGAATTTCTACTTGGCTCTTTTTTGAAGTTTCTATTTCTTTGGTAAAGTACTCGGTTTGTTTGTTGATTTGTTTCCTGAGTTCATTAAACTACTTATCCATGTTTTTAAAAATATTTTTGAATTTTTTCAGAACTGTAACTTTAAATCCTCTATAATTTAAATCACTTATTTCCATGTCTTTAAATTTATTTTTTTTATTTTAAAAAATGTTTTTCTGAGCTGCCTTGTTATCTTGGTTGCTCATGGTATTTGATGGACCCCTTCTCTGTCTAGCCATCTATGTATGAGTGACACTTCTATATTTGATAATTTTTTTAGCTCTCTTGCACTTCTCTGTCTTCTCAGTTTTCCACAGGGTGGTAGAAAATGGCCTGTGTTCCCTGGAAATATGAGCACTACCCCTGTGTCTGTTTTGTCCAGTCCCAGGGGACCAATCCTGCAAACAAACACAATGAGCCATGTGGCTCCAAAGCTATGAAATCCCAGTGCTGTCTCCCAGAGCCAGTTGTTACTGGCAGTCCAGCCTTGATGTGTGAGGATGATGTGAGCTGGGGGAACCATGCTGCCACCTCTGTTGCTTTGCCCTCCCAGCAATGATGACCAGTGGACCTCCATGGCATCACCCCTTGTGCCTCCATGCAGCCCAGAGTGCACTTTTTGTTAAGGGAAAATGTGCTTGTATAGTACCAGTTCTAGGATTTGTAGATAATGTGCTCTGCCACCCAACACTGACGATGAGGGGAGATGAGCTCTGGGAGCAGAAGGGAAGGCAGCCAGGCTCTGTGGCTTTGTTTCTATGTCTGGGGTGCCAATTGCCAGACAACTCCTGCCATACCTCTGTGCTTTGACCCTGTCCAGGTCGCTGGGCTCAGCCACAGCTTGTACTGCCTACTCCTGCAGGAATGCTCACTACATCTCTTTGCTCCCCTTAGGAGTGCTTGCCACAACCTAAATCCTCCCCTCTCCAGGCAGAGCCTCAAAGTGAGCTTGGGCTACAAGGCTGCATCTGTGGCTCCTTTGAGCTCTTCTCCCTTCTTGCCTCCCTGGTTCACTCCCACTTGCCCACCTTTAGATGTTTCAATGTATGAATCTCTCAGATGTGTTTGTGCATTTTTCATGGAATTATTTGTTGAATTATAGCTGTTCACATTATTGAAATATCAAGGGAATAGACCAAAGAGATCTCTTGCACCACTGTTTCTCTGACATTACTCCATAATAAAGCTCTTTAGAAGGGCTTTATCTTCAAAAGCCCTACAGGGAAACATTCGCTCATTTGCCTTCATGTTAGTAAAAGGACTCTTGCTTTTATACGAAAACTAGTCTTATTTCTAATGCATTGATTAACCTAATACTACTTAAGCTTTAAAACCATTCTCAGCATCAAGTCTTATTTTCCTAATCATTATTATTTCATTGCTGCTGATCATGAATAACATGCATGATAGTATCTGCTTAGCTTTTCCTAAAAGTTAATAAAAAACAAAAATTCTCAAAAATTGTCTTTTGGTGGTTCCAACATTTTAATTTAGCTATTAACTTCTGTCAAAGTCATTATCATCCTGGGGATTTCCTTTGCATACTACATACAAATTAGGTGATTAGAATACCTATTAGATAGTAGGCTGTATAAGAAAGTTTCATAATGTTTCACATAGAAGGTGCTCTATAAATGCTCATCAAATAAAGGAATGGATGGATTACTTATGTGTACAAGCTTAGCGGAAATGTAGCTAAAAAATGGACTCCATGCCTTTGATTTCCCTTATGATTTCATTCTGAATTGCACTGAACTATCATTTGAGAAAATGAACTTCCTCAGTTTTTTTGTGGCTATATAATAGAAATCATACCAATTCTATACATCTGTTAGATAAAGATGAAGAAAATAATTTTCAAGTCACCACATATTTTTAGACTTGTTATACTAAGAAGAAAGCTCTAATGGGGAAAAAAATCTATGAATTCTGGTTATAATTACATACTTAGTCTCTCATTCTAGGAACAAATTCTACGAGATCATAAAGAAGGGTTTGGAGAGTTACTAGAAACAATTTTGACAACATCCAGCATTACCCTAAAGAAATTTAGGGCAAAAGTGACACCCAAAGATTGTGAAACTAAATCAAACTACTAAGGAAAATTGCAAAAATAAATCACCTGATTCTAAAGTAGAACTTTGGAAAAATAAAGGTAGAAATGCCAAATTAATAGAACTATACACTAAAAAGGGTGAATTTTATTATATGTAAATTAAACTTTGATGAGGCAGACTAAGAATGTATAAGCATTTAAAATGCCATTATAAAAAATTTGGACCTGTTACTACAGCTTCAGTGAAGTCATGGGACTCATTGCTCCACCTGCAGGTGTGGTGCTAAAATTAAAAATATTTGGATTAAGGTTAAAAGTACTGGCTTCAAGGTCAGGCAAATATGGAAAGCTGAGTTATGTTATGTTACTTTGGGCTAATTTAGAAAGCCCACATATGGAAAACAGTAAATATGTGGTAAGATTATTGTGAGAATTAGCATGATAATGTATATAATTTATTTAATATACATCTCCAAACATTTTGTATTATATATTACTTTCTACTTGGGCAATCAACAAAGGCTTCACAGTGAAAGGTGAGTAGAAAGGACATTACTGGAAAGGAGAAAAAAATGAACAGCAGGGCAGAGACAGACAGGAAACGGAGGTACGGTTTGGACGCAGTCATGAATCTCTGCAAGGGAGAAATGGAAGATCAGTCTTGATATGTAAAATATCACCAGATGGTGGATGGTATCAAATATTATTTTAAGGAGTTTGGATTTTATTCAATGGGTAATAAAAAATGATTAAACATGTTGGAGTAGTGAAATGACATGATTTAAATTGTACTTTAGGAAGATTAATTTGGCAGCAATCTACAAGGACAGATTAGGGGTGAGAATGGCTAGATATGGGAAGTGTCCCTAGGAGGTTAATACTATTCTTAAGTGACAACTGGGTCTTGAATTAGAATAGCAATAGTGGTGGTGACAGTAATAATGCAAAAGGTATGGATCTGGTGAATGAAAGGGGAGATTTCATGGAAAGTAATCTCGCAGGATATAATCATAAATTCCTAAGTGGGCCGATCATGGTGTGTAGTCCGCCCCATGTATATAACTTGTTTAGTAAGAGGTTATCTTTTCTTGTGCATTATTTCTGTGCATCTAGGTTAACACACCTTTGAAATAAGCCATAACCACCTTCAAGAGAGCACACAATCTTGTTAACAATCCTGTAATACAATCCCTGCCTTACTCACTCCCATATCCAGGTAATCTTCCTACCCTCTGTAATTTCAGATGAAGAAACTGTAAAACTTTTAATCTCTAGAGCATTTGAGATCTTGCTCCCTGGTATATGTCATCAGTTTGCCTCAAGTAAGCTTATAAAATTTCTCTGCAGGTATGATATGAGTGTTCTTACATCAACAAGTTGGATGGTGTTTTGTAGGGAGAATTGATAGGATTTGGAGTTGGAGATGGAGGACATTAAGGGGCAAGACAGAGAAATGAATCAAAACTATTTTTGAAGTTTACATCCTGAGTATCTTGTAATGGTCTTAAGCCATTAACTATATTATTGGATGATTCTGGGTTAGGGTTAGGATACTTTGTGTTTTAGACACAAACATAAGAGTCATCCAGGTGGGCTTTCTGGCCAGTTTATTGGAAATAGAGGTCCTGAACTAATAAAAGAGATGGTAATACGTTTTTTTATTTTTCTGATTTACAAAGATGACTGAATTAGAGGACTGAAGACATTGCTTTGGGGGTTATTGTATTTAGAAGACAAAAGGAGAAAGCCAATGAAACAGAGAACATGATATTTTCTGAGAAAACAACTTCAGTGAATCTATAAAATGAGCAGCCTGATTAATGAAGTTTCAAGACAGGAAGCAAGAAAGAAATAACGGTATAGAGACGGTGAGTAGAGATGCCTTACTCAAAAATAAATACCATTCTCTTGGTTTCTGCACTTCTGTGTCTACCAAATTATCCTCCAACTTTTCTGACCATGTGTAAACCTCCAAATTGTTGACTTTCTTGGTCATCATTCAGTCTATGTTACTGACCTCTTGAAAGTACTTGACTAATACCTTCTACACAAACGAAGCACAAATGTATATTTCTAGTTGTTACTTCTTTTCTGAGTCCTAGCCTATTATTTCAAAATCACCTATATAGCCATCTTCATATGTCTGTCTACCTACAACTCAAACCAATTGTCCCTCATTTCCAAAGCAACTTCTCTTCTGGCTTATTCATTTCACCATTCTCTCAGTGTGATGGTTAATTACATTGGTCAACTTGAATGGGCAACAGGGTGCCAGACTTTTGGTCAAACATTTTTTGGGTGTGTCCATAAGGGTGTTTCTGAATGCCTTTGAATTGGTAGGCCTAGGGAAGCAGGTCCTCTGCCCTAATGTAGTTGGGTCTTCTCCTATTAATTGAAGACCTCAATAGAACAAAAGTGTTGAGTAAGAGGGAATTTGGCCTGCTTAAACTGGGACACCACACTTCTCTTTTCCTCAAACTGAAATTTATACCATTAGCTTTCTAGGTTCTTGGGCCTTTGGACTCAGGTGGAAACTATATGACTTAGGCTGGAACTACAGGACAAATTCTTCTGGGTCTCCAGCAGGCTGACCGCAGATTGTGGGACTTCTAAGCCTCCATAACTGTGGGAGTCAAATCCTTAAGTCAATCCAGTTCCTTGCTTCTGTTTTTCTTGAGAATTTTAATACACTCAGTCACTACAGTTTGAAGCATTACAAGGAACTTTAATATTCCACTCTCACGTTTTCATTAGCAAGTTCTGTAGCTTCTTTCATCTCTCTCCCTCCCTCCCTCTCTCTCCCTCCCTCTTCCCATCTCCTTACTCCCTTCATCTCTTTCTCTGTTTCTGTCTCTCTCTTTCAAGTTTGAATATAAACAGTTGACTGAGCGAGTTCCAGTTATAAAGGAAGGCATGAGGGCTAGACTAAAAATAGAAAGAAGATATTTTCATAGACTTGAGGAGCTGAATGAATTACATTCACCCTAGGTTATTTAAAAAATTGGTAGATGTTATGACATACTCAATAGCTTTTTTGTGTGTGTAGTCATGGAAAATGAAATCCCCAGGGACAAAACTCTGGGAGCTAGAAGAGACTTGGACACATGCTCTTCTGTTTTAAGGCAAGAAAGTTATAGTTATTTCTTTCCTATGGCTAAAGCAAAAACTATGCTCCCTATAAAAGAGAAAAGTAAAGGACAACTTGGGTAATATGAGGATGTGTTTAGTATTGGCTCCCAGTGAGAATATACAATGGATCAAAATAGTGCTTTCACATTTACAAGGTGCTTTTATGTACAATCTGTCATCTGATTATCACAACAATGAGAGAAGCAGGAATTTTAACCCTCATTTGCAGATAAGGAAACTCAAAGTCAGTGAGGCTAAATCACTAAGGTCTTTAACATTCTAAACCAATAATCTTCACACTGAATCAAAAATGATTTACACATAGTTTATTATCAAATTTTGAAAAGCAATTGTGCCAAAAAATAAATTTCTTTTTTTTTTTTTATAATAATAACAAATTGGAAGGAGAAAATAAGCTCAGGAATGTAGTATTATTAATACTATTTCAACTAAGTAAACAAATTCCCATTTCATAGATGAGAAAATAGGAGTCAGTGGAGAAATAAGAGGGGTGGTCAGAAACACAGAAGAAAGGAAAATAAAAGAAGAAAAAAGAAATAGGCCTTAGCTGTGGCTGTTAGAGACTGAGTACTACCATGAAACAAAGAGAATTGAGATGATAGCCAGGACCATTTGATTTTGCAATTACGTAGAAAGTGGTGATTGCCAAATTCATCTAAAAGAGGCGACTAAGGATATGAAGTCTACTGTTTTGAAAAATGTGGCCTAAAAGAAGAATTTTTTATTGGTAGAGAGAGCAACATTGTAAAATAGAAAAATATATGATAAAACTAAGTCTTACTCATGTAAGGCAGAGCAGTAAGAATGAACAGAGAGATACTGAAAGGGCAAAAGAAGATCAATATATAAAGAAACAGAATATATAGAAGATAGAGAAAAGAGCAGACAGATGGACAGGGAGAAAAGGAAAGAGTAGGGTAGTTGGTCATATTTGAGCTCAGCCATCAATCCTAGAAAATGTTTACTTTGTACCAGTATTTGTTTTAGGAAAAATAGTTTGAATAGAAAAAAATGAAGATAAAAATGCTGATACTCAAGGGCTCTAGCTTATCCAGCAGAAGAAAGTGAGAAGAACCAAGAATACTGCAGAATTTACAAGCTTGAAAAGACTGTATAGAAATATGCAAAAGGAGTTAGATACAAACATTCTCAGTATCAGAAAGGAGTCAGGTGATTTTAGAAAGCATGGGTTTGATGGATCTATGATTTTCTTTTTTCTTTTTTGGAGCCTGGGGATATGAACAGAAATTAGATAGTGGTTACTATCCTGATTGGAGGTTTAGAACATCATTTCTTGATATAACCTTGGAATGAGTTTCCAAGAGAAATTAAATCTTTAAAATATCCAATAGAATAAATAATACAATTCCTCTGGGTTTTGATTCCATGAACAATTTTAATCATTGTACAATAGATTTCTTGCCTCTAAATAGATAAAGAACAGAGATTATTCCTTCTAATCATGGGGGCTTTCAATTAGTTCAAATATTAATCTCTTCATACAATAGGTGTTTACTATCTATTTGGTAAATAATTCTAAGTGCAAATAGGCTTTGATGAGACTCAAGTACCTTTAGTGAGGCTTAACGATTTTTCTGTTTAAAGATACCCTTTCATCATTAGCATATTTGTTTTACCATTTTTTAAGATATTTTATTAAGTTATATTCATGTCTTCACTTGGCTCTAAAACCAACTTGTATTTTGACTTCATAAACTTTAGAACCTGCGATATACTGCATCTTATTTTAAGATAAGCTTGTCACACAAAACATATAAGGTGCCCTGTTATACTCCTAGAGTGTGTCTTAGAATTAGGAGAGATTTTAACATGTAGAGAAATATTCTTAACTTTTCAGACTATTAATCCTTTCCCAATTAATTTCTTTCTTAGGAAATGACCATTTCATTTAAACTATAAATTTGTTATCATTTGGAATTGCATAATAATACTAAAAAAGTAGATTGTAACTATTTTTCTCTTATTGAATTTAGCTGCTCAAATTGCTTCATGATTTGGAAAATTTCCACAGTTCTCTGAACTTCTGAATAGATAATGCTTTGTGATTTCTCAATATTTTTTCTTGTATCAAAGAAAAATAAGCCTTATAGTTATAATTCAGATTGGAGCTTGTCTTTCTTTTAGTGTGGAAAACAATAGTCTTAATTTTTACTTTTAGACTATTAGACAGTAGAAAGCATTTCCATATTAATTTTCACATACATTTCCTTCAATCCAGAGTTTATAAGAGTGTAATAAAAAATATTATAACATAGCATGTTGGTTGACCCATTTTTAAACTCTTAGAATACCTTGAATAATTATTGAGGCCTTGGATTATTATCTGTACCAAGTTTTTTTGAGATTCATCCACCTCTATTTTCCATCTAAGGGAGCCCTTAGTCCTTTTGACTTTGAAAAGGACAAGCCCCGAGGTCCCAGCTGCATTCTCCTTTTATTCCCTAATCTGAGTCATCTCACTCACCTCCTAAGGCCACGTATCTCTTGCTGTTCTCTGTTGCATGAAGTGGCCTTTATGCTTCAGAAAATTTAAAGGTCATTTTCCTTTCTTTGAAACCTCGGTACATTTTGTTACTTATAGTGTCAGTTTCAGTAGAAGAAAACAGAGAAGTGAATTGTTATTTCACTGGTGATAACCGGAGCTTTGGGGAGTAGCTCCTAGAGTTGTTTTTAACCCCGAGTCACAATGCCAGTGTCCCAGACTGTGTTCCCTTCCCATTTAAACTCTATAAACTATAACCCTACAATGGTATGGTATTCCTAGTGTGAAATGAAACTTGTTCCATAAGAAATTGCTTCATCATAGAAAACATGTAGAAAAAAGAAAGGAATTGAGCTTCTGATCACCTAGAAGGAAAGTCAGGATAGAACTAAAAATATCCTGCCCTCCAAAGCTAAGTTCTTAGGAAGATACTGGAAAATTAACAGGCACTATACAGCTTTCTGGGAATCTTCCTTCTCAGATAAATCAATAAACATTTATCTAAAGCTGATCCTTTTACAATAAATAGAAAGCAACAGGTATTACACCATAAATTCTTTTCTATTTGTTTGTCTTCTATTCTTTTCTACTGTTGATAGTGAGACCTTATTTAAAAAATATATCTTTTCTAAAGCAGCAAAATCATATTCCAAACCTGTTAACCCTGCTGCTTTGTAGAACTGAACTCTGGTGCATTATTTTATAATTATTACAAACCTTAATGCTGACTTTCATCCATTTGCTGACAGTAGTAGGCTACTAATCACATGAAATGAATACCAATTGGATGGTATCTGCTTGCCATGAATTCTGATTGGCTAGATGCTCAGATGCTTGAAGGTCACTTGCTGAATTGTTTTGTGCTTTGGTAAATATTTCCCATGTTCTCTTGAAGACTTGATTTCTGAAAGCATATTTAACAACAGCAAATCCCACCCTCTGCCCTTAAAACTTCATATCAGAAATCTACGAATCCTTGTTTCCTCCCAATCTTTAAACTAAAACTTTAGCTATGAAAATCACATTGCTCTTTTTATGGCACTTAATAGCCACACAAAGATAACTTCACAAAGATAACAAAAGATGCCCATCTACACGTGACTGGATGTCTAACAGGAACAATGCCACAAACAATAGAAAAATGCGAATTGGAGGTCCAAAGTATACACTTGTGGCTTTTGGTAAAATTTTTTTCCTTCAGAAAAAAAGGCATTTGGAAACACCAGTGCTTCACTTTTTATTTACTTTGAAGGAGGGAGATGCTATAGAATAAAACAACCATCCCTGTGAGTCCTTTCTGAAGATAGAGAAGGAATAGAATTGGGACATTTTAATGCTTTCATCAACGGTTATTGGTGAATGAAAGGAAGTAACATCTTTATTCACCAGGTGAGTGTGCTAGGATGAACTGTGCATAAAGAAAAAATATTTATAGACAGAAAGGCAGGGATGTGAAGCAACTGCAGGAAATGCAGAGAGTATGATTCTCGTACAGGAGAGACATTTGCCAAGTTCTCTAACTTCCTATTTTAGGAACTAAGCTTCCAAATCATCTGAATAGCCTGTAGTAAGTTCATCCTGATTTTGAATTTTGCCTCATAAGACAGAGGTTCCTTATTGAAATGTCTAATTATTTATTTTAAATGTAAGGTGGAATTCTTTAAATTACCCATAATTTCTCCGGTATAGAAGTTAATAAAACAACTGAGATGTGAGACACAAGATGTTCTCAATGTCTAAAATTTGCATTTTCTATACTCTTTGATTGGTTTCTCAGATTTTTTCAACCTCTCCCTATGTTCCTTTTCCTCCTGTGCTCTTCTTCCCTCTCTGGACTTCAATCCCCCATTCCTCTAGCTTCTCTAAGTACCAGAAGTACAGACTGTATTTCTCCTCTTTCTCTTCTTATCTCCTTCACTGTCTCAGGCAGGGCTTCTCAGTCACCTAAGATTTTTTATTTTTAATCATTTTCTCCTTTTCCATTTTTCTGCCTGTCACTGCCTTTGCTTGCTTCAGCCTCATTCTATGGGTGAATCATCTCTTTTCTCCACCTTAACCAATCACTGCCCCCAAAGGTATTATTTTTTAAATCTAGTGTAAGGCAAAGTATGAATAGAGACATCCTTGGAGATCCTATTTAAAAATGAAGCTACGAAAAACCAAACTTTTCACTATCCTTTTCTTGCCATTGCCACTACCAAAACCAAAATACAAGCAACAAACAAAAACCCAAAAATGAAATTAAAAAATGACTTGCTGAGACACAAAAAGAACAATGGTGGATCACCTTGGACATTATTGGAGTATCCTAACATCTAAGGTGACATTTAACAGTATAAATTAATTAATGGCTTGTTGGGAACCACCCTGCCTGGTTTCAGGAGCTGTAACCCCCCATGGCTAAGGCTGAGTAAGTGACCTTGAGACCATAAGCCACTAAGGAGACAAGGCTTATCTCCCTGGCAGGGGCACTGCTTCTGCTCCTTTTACTTCATCCATAACTGGCCCCCAATGCTTGATCGGTTAGCCAATGACAGGTAAGATTCCCCAAGGGGGGAATGACCAAAGACAGGCACAATCATGGGAGGCCCCAGGGAAGGACTTGCGGGGCTACAGCAAAAGGGGGTGATGGACCCTAGCCCCTCGGCTTTGACATAGCCTGAGTCCTCATTCTGTCTGCAAGAAGTCTCCTAATCTCTTGGCTGCCTCACTTCCCCCTGCCTGACTTAAACCTGAGACAATGTCTTAAGCCTGAAACAATGCTGGTGGTGGGTACCGCCCTGTGCTGGAAAGGGCGGGTTCCCTGGGTGATTAGGCCTAAGAAAGAATATGTAAAATCCTGTGAAACCTGCCTTGTTTAGAATGCTTTTAATTAAATGATAAGGGCCCAAGCAGGAAGTGAGTTTTTTCCCCAAAGTTTTATGGCCATTTAGGTATCTGACCCTGACTCAAAATAGGCCCTCAGAGTTCTTTGAATGTTATCTATTGTTTGATCCTTACTGCCTGATAATGATCAATGAATCATTAATCATTTATCTGTATTCCTGTGCAAACCTAATAAAAGCCCATTGAGGAAAAGGCTCTTGGCCCTTCTCCTTTGAGAGATCAGCCACCTTTCCTCTCCAAGCAGATCACATCTCAGTAGAGTTATTCTCATACCTTCTACCCATGTCATAGTAGGGTTGGTATGTGTAAACAATAGCATAAGACACACATCACTTCTAAGATTAGGTTATTAAAGACTACAGTTTCTGTGTTGGGTGCTCTCTGGTTCACTCACTCTCTATCACTTTCTTAGGACCATACATAAGCAAGGAACTATGTCATGAGGAGCACAATGGATAGGCCCAACTATGAAAAACTAAAACCCCCTGCCAAACAGCCAGCCAAGTGGATGAGCTTGGAAGTCGACTCTCCAGCCCCAATCAGCTCTTCAGAGACTGTAGCCTCAACCAGTGATTTGACTTCAATTTCATAAAAGACCCCGGGAAAAGAGCAGCCTGTTAAGCTGTTCCTGGACTCCAAATCCACCAAAAATATGGGATGATAAATGCTTGCTGTTTAAGCTGATAAAACAACAAATTGATTTGGGGTAAATTTTTTATTCAGTAATATATAACTAATATAGAAAGAAATGAGTGTAGGAGAGGATCCACAAGTTTGCAAGCAGAAACAAAAGAAAAAAGAGAGTCCAGAAATCTGGAGATTTGAAGGGTTACAAAATCCAACTGCTTCTTGATCTCAAACCATAGGGGATAGGATTTCAAAAGATTATGAATAACAAAGGGCAAAAAAAAAAATCCTTCTTAACTGACTAAAGAGAATCAGGGCAAAATTTGTATTAAGAGTAAGGCTTCAAGGCAGCTATTATTACGTTTGTGGGGGAGGATATAGAACTTAGAAAGCAAAAGGCACAGAACATGTTTGAGTACTTTGTCCCCAACAGGACACTGAGCACATATTGCTGACTAGAAGCAAATAGATCAGAAGCCTACTAACATGTTGGAGAAACTATATCACCAAAGGAACCATGAGCCCATACTGAACCTAGTAGAATTACTGAAAAAAGGTAATACTTGAATTTGTATTTAATTGAGAAATTGGCTAAATACTTTGTAGCTATTTTTTAAAAATCTTGGGATACCATGAAAAGTTTAGCTGCAGAAGTTATACAGTCTCCCAGATGAGCTTATTTCCAAATTCCCACTTTAGATGTCATCAAGAAAATGCTGTGTGAGTGATAGCCTCCTCTCCCCCTACAGAAGCAGATCTAGGAGCTGCTAAGAAAAAGAGTGGACAAGAAAACAAAATCAGAGCAACTACCAGACTAGGGGGATGGAGCTCTTATATATTATAACACCCAGTGGAATTTTAAAATTGCTTTGCCCCAGTAACCAATATGTATCTCCTATTCATACCCTTCCCCAGTGAAAGAGTTTATTGAAATGATACAATCCCTGTTCCATCATTGTACGTTAGGTGCACGTGTGATGGGAAAGGTGAGAAGACAGACAACTTATCTTTTTATTTTCTCATTTGTTGGACTAGGAGGAAAATATCTGGACCTCATGGGTAAGGCTTGAAATTTGAGGTCCATGCAGTGTCTGGGAGGGGGATGGTGGTATTCAGGAAGGGCTGACTGTAACAGAGAATATGTTCTGGGTTTCCATATCTCATTTCATTTCTACTTCCTGGGCACCAATGAAAGTAATGTAAAAATTAATAAACAGGAACCTCATTTAAAATGGAGTGGAGAGGTTAGAAGAAGAAAACTCTCTTACATGGTTCATGCAAAGCACAATAGTGACCCCAACAGGAAGAGAAGTTCCTTGCATCTCCAATAGGGGCTACCTATTGGTAGGTACTGGGTAAGTACTGGTATAGGGACTGCTTGACTACCTCAGGAAAAGATTCCTGCTTGCTCAGTAACAGCATGGTCAATGAAAGACTGCAATAACTCAGCCAATGAAAAATCAATGCACTTAGAACTTTCAGTTTCTGCCAATGGGCTCTTTGTTTACAAGAGCCCTGCACAAGTCTATAAAAGAGCATTTCTTGCCTTTGTTTTGCTAGACTTCAGTGTGGTTTGCCACTAGACCACATGTTGCAAAGTACAATTTTTTTGTTCCCAAATAAACCCCTTTTGCTGGAGAAATATATGGCTATTTGTTAAAAGTCAACACCACATTTCTGAGCCTTCAATACACTTGGGGAGGGCTACAAAAGTGAGTTCTGGCCAATAAATGGATGGAAGTGAAGTGTGTTTCTTTGGGCTGAGGTAGTTATTAGATAGAGACTGTTCCCTGTCCTCTCCCTCTTTCCCCTTCAAAATCACCTTAGAGTCTATGTTTTTAGATGGCAGAACCAAAGGATAGAGAAGAATGATACACATAAGACTGTAATATGAGAAAGGAATATATTTTTATTGTGTTAAGCCACTAAGATTCTAGGGGATTAGAGTGTCAGCTAGGATTAATTATCCTGACATTTCGATTCCCTTCCCTTTTCTTTCCTAACCCACATAAGAATAGTAAAATTATCTACCAAATAAACAATATTATTATGGCCAATATCCTCAAGGTTTGGGAAACATTAATCAGGTAGAATATAGTTTTATAATATTTTATTTATATTTATTAATATTTTATTTTATTTTATTTTGAATGATCTTTGAATTTATATTTATGCTATCATATGATTATGCATCAGGACCTATTTTTATCTATATACTGAGTTCTGCTCCATACCTACAAATAATCCTTTGGACATGAGACCTTTAATACAAGTATATTTTTCAATCAGGAGAAAATGTTTGAATACAGACAGAGCTCCTTTCTATTTAGATAATTGCATGGAATGGCTCCCCTATCACTGTATACATAAAAATCTTCAAATTTAATTCTTCCAGCAGGCTAGAATTTTATTTTCCTCCTATACTTTTCTGTATACAAACACAATAAGATATTGTACGTTTGTGATTTTTCTAAAGCCAAATATGTGTTTCCTCTCTAATCACTTTCTATCTGGATGACTTTCTATTCTGATAATGGCTACATTGTCCCCTATCCTAGACAAATATGAGGATATCCAACCCATCCAAAACCTTTATAAGTAGAAGGAAATCAGATAAATGTTAGCCACGACAATGGGTAACTTCTTTATACCTTCATTTCAATAACAAAACCACATAAAAATTTTCACTTCAAATGCCCCCACATATTGTGTGAATAACTTATCTTTATTCTCCGTGTTTATGTTTCACTTAAAACGATATAGTTAATTCTTTTTATAGAGCATTCAATTTGGTCTCATGCGCTCATGGAAACAATAAGCATACTTTAAAAAGCAGTAACAAGGCAACAAACAATGAGTGCCTTGCCTCTGGGGCAAGTTGAACACTGGCTATCAGAGCAGACAATAGAATGATCTAGGGTAAGGAATTCTTGATAATGATTAATTTTGGGTGGATTTATCATGCACCCTTTAGAAAGGGCATAATCTTAAAAATTAGAGAGCTATATATATAAATTTAAACATATTAACTTCTTTATATGCTTTTCTAATTTCCTTCATTTTTATTAAGAAAACAATACTTTTGATTATCAAGGTGGCTAATATTTTGTAAGATCTGAAAAAAAACATCATCCAGACGCCCATACTTATTTTCATTAACATCATCTTTTGTTCTTTTTCATATGTTGTAATCACAATCTAAAAGTGTATTTAAACAACAATGAAAACTGTCACTTTTCAGGGTGTTTCCATTTTCTTTCTTTTATTGTTTCCCTTCTCTCCAATAAAACCATACAATTTCTTTAAATGAGAGGAGCACAGTGATATCAGACAATGACAATTCATTTCTTAAAGGGCATTCAATTTTTACCCTAAATTAGTGTTCTGAGGATGAGAGTACAGTTCAAATTATATGGTGAACAGAACTAAAGAAAGTGAAAGAAATTCATAGGGAGAGAAGAAAAAAAAGGAAAAAGTAAATAGCTTATGTTCTGTGCACAACATAAACAGAGAAAAGAAATTCTGGCTACATTCCTGGTGATTTTCTGTTTCAAAGGAACATCAACCATCACAATTATAGTTTGCATCATACATCGTATGACATCCTAGTAGGGCCTTCTTTCCATGAAAATATTAGTAATGCAAAAAATACCACTATTCAATAAGTAGCATTTTTAGTTTGTACTAATGGCAAAGCTTGATACTGGATACTACAATAATATTATTGAAAACTATTCTGTCAAGAAACTGAATCCATATGATCTGTCACTTCTATAGTGCCAAAGAAAAAAACCTTTGTCACTGTGTGCTGGAATTTGTGGGTACAGCCTGGTATAGTCTTATTGTCAGTGATCCAGGCATATTTAACAAAGGTTTTTAGTATGTCTATTTTTTTGAGAAAACCTTCTTTTTGGCAATGTATTTTGTCATGAGTTACAGTTACATCCTTCAATTCTTAGATATAGAATAGACTAGATAGAACCAGCTTATTTTTTCATCCCGGTTTTTAGCCATTATTAGTAGTAATGATAAGGTGATCAAATCTAGGCTGAGGACTTAGAGCTAGTTAGAGTGACATAGCATAAATGCAAGATTCTGGTAGATGTATCTAATACTTAGAAAAATGATCAAAAAGAATATTCCAAGTATAATTTAGGGCTATGGTGCAAATGGAGAGAAGTTGTAAAGGATGGACATTTAAGATCAGCATTAAGATCTGGAGAGTCTTTTGAACTGAGTGTGTTGAGATGACACACAAAAGAGGTTTAGGTGAAGATCAAGAGAATCCAGTTTCTAAGCAGCTTTCCCACAGCTGACAGTGGTTTTAAAAACATTTCTTCATTGATTCCTCCTTGAAATGTAATCCAGTCAGTGAAATAGAAATCTCCTTGCACTTGAGTCTTATTTGTCATAATTATGCATCTTTAGGGTTTCATAATGACCAATTTAATCACTTCGCTATAACAGCCAATCATGATAATAGGTTTGGTATTTGGTAGAAACCATTTAATGCCCAAGAGCCCTTATTCTGAGCCTCTTCATGCTACTTCAACTTGACAGGCAGCTTCTGATTAGCACACTTTATAAAACCTTTGGTAAAATGCTCATTTCTTTTAAATAAATTCTGTGACCTAGTCATAGGAACGTTGGCTTGCAAACAAGGTCACCATGTGAGAAAAGATTTGTCCAAAATATTTATTCTTTTCCTAGTCATCCATTACAACAGTCTGAATACATCAATCAGTTTCTACTTCCTCAGGAATTCCATATGTACCTTAGAGCAAATTGATTGCTGATAATGCACCAGAACTTTCAAAACAAGCTCTGCACTGCCATTGAGTGATACTGGGAAAGTGGCAAGCTATGACCCACCTAAAGGTTACCAATTTCCTATCATCAGTGGCATTCTCCAATATCTTGTCACACTAACATGATGAGAAACAACACAAGATCTTGGAGCAGTAGTGCTCCATCTGTAGTGGACATAACGATCCCCAGGAGAGAATGCTTTGGATGTAGATTCCTAGAGCTTACCCTAAGAGGCTCTTATTTATTATGTCTTGGGTGGCCCCAGGAAACTCAATTTAACAAGCACCCCTGTGATTTTTATATAAGTAGCCCTGGATCACATTTTGAGAAAAGTCATATGAGGCCAATTACTGGCAGATTAGATATTATAGGCAAAGACATCTCAGCATTTTCTCTCAATGCATTGATAAAATAGTTTTCCTTTTTTCCCCTTCTGCCTATGCCTCAATTGCCTCTAAACTAAATAATCACTTTTCCAAAGTATTTTGTAAATAAATATTTGAGTACATTTATTTTCTTTAAAAAAATAAGGTAAAAAATACATAGTTTTTGTGTTTGCATAGAATGATTGCAAAAATAAAGAGAGATTAGACTTTGCAAAGCTTTGCCAAGGTCATACCTCACTGAATAATAGTTCAAACATGAGATCTGAGTTCAAGTACTATCTATGTCACTTACTGGATCTTAGTTATTTAACCACCTAATTCTTAGTATTGTCATCAGTAAAATAAGAATAGTAATATCTTATAGAACACCATAAAATTTAGATATCCCCCCCACACAAGACATTTCTCCCAGAATAATCTTACATATTCATTGTAAACATCAAGGGACTAGAGAGAAATGTTAACATCCTTGAATATCTTTATCTATCTGGAAATAGGATAATATGGCTTCTAGCCAATCTCTCTAACCTAGTCTTTCCTATAGGAAAAGCAAGAGTAGAAATGAAACAGAGAAAGGAAAATTGCCCCTTAAAGACACGGGCTGCAACTCTGGACGGAATGGGATTGCAATGTAGGTGACTAAATGTGCTGAGGTTGGCCCATGCCCAGCAATATTGTTGCAAGCTCAGATGGCAGGAATAAGGCAGCACCATGCTCTAGGTGTAAAGCAGGTCATCTGGAACCGTCTCCATTTCCCCACCCATGTTTGCTCTTTCACATGCTACTAGATTTTTTTTTTAAACACATATAGCCCAGTTTCTTGTTCTGAAAGGGGACAGATAGCATGATTGCAGGAACTAAGCCATTTTCTTTGCCATCAGAGGAGAACATGTGCAGCACATACAATTTTGTTATGACATTCTTTATGAGGTATGTTAACTGAAGAATAATACTTTGGGTTGTTTTTCCCCGATTGGATATCGTTAGCCTCAGCTCCAACTTTGCACCAGCTTCAGCCTAGTGTGACACAGATGGGGACCCAAACAAAATGTCTGCTTAAGCCCTCATTTGCAATGACAGATGTAGCTAATGAGGGCCAGAAGGTGGATGAGGGCAATGTAGTGATGAGTCACAGAATTGTAACTCTACAGGTCAAAAATCTTTTTTATTTTTCTGCAGTGGCTACTGGTATTCTTCCTTTATAGTTTGAAGATACATGCTTGGCCACCTACTAAAGTCATCCTCCTTCCTCTAATATCAGGATTAAAATCAGCGTGTAAATTAGATGACACTACTGAGAATATTGAGTCATTTGAAATTTCAGAGAAGAGAGAGAATCCAACATGGCAGCAGAGTAGGTGGAAGTTATATTAACCTCCTCCCTGGACCAAATTGCAATTGAAAGGAAATTATAGAAAAATCATCCTAAACGACCAAATGAACACGAGTTGAAGATGAGCCTTATAACTAAAAACTTACAAAAGAAACCACATCACCACAGCGAGACTGGTAGGAAGTATGGAGGCACAAGAGAGCTGGCTGGGCTCCCACAGGTGGCAGCTGAAATGCCAGAGGGATATTTCAGAGGCAGGAGAGGTTCCTCCTGAGAAGTGTGCGGTCTAAACCCCAAGCTGGGCTCTCCAGTCTAGACCACCAGAACTGGGAAAGAACCCAAATAACACCTGGCTGTGAAAAGCAGAGGGGTTTACGCCCACCAGGGAGAAATGGCTAGAGACACAGAAAGCCTATTAAAGGGCCAACACACAACTTTTGTTTGTAGCCACTTAATCCAGGCTCTGGCAGGGGGAGGGCAGAGCAGACTAGAGTCATGTGAGGAGATTCTGGGGTTGGTAGCTCCAGGAAAAGAGCTAAAGGCTCAGCCACCAGGATTCCTGTGCTCAGTCATTCCCCATACTGCAGAAGCCATCTTTGTTGGGCAGAGCAGTGCCCTCCATGTGGCATTAGACTGTGGGGAAGCAGTAACCCTACCAGCAGGATACCCAGTCACCCTACACTTGTGGAGCTTAAGCCTGGCTGCTGAGGAGTACATATGGAGGCACATTCAGTGATTAAGCCTAATAGAAAGGATGGAGGAGTAGGTGGATCTCTGCCAGCTTTGAGATTTTAGCGACCCTCCACCAGGCCCAGTGCTCCTAAAAGCTGGGCTTGTTGCAGAGTCGCTTCTTTCTGCACACAAATGGGCCCAGCAGAGGTAACCATAAGCTGTGGATTGCGGATAACTCCAAACAGGTTGCCCAGGGCCAGTCACAGGCCCTGTCATAGGTCTGCACCAGAGTCTTTACAGATCTACCTGATACATAGAAACAAATACAAAGAGGCAGCTAAAATGGGAAGTCAAAGAAACAGGCCCCAGATGAAAGACCAAGAGAATTCTCCAGAAGAAGAACTAAATGAAATGGAAGCAAGCAATTAATCAGATATAGAGTTTAAAGTAATGATTATATGGATGTTCAACAGCACGAAAAAAAGACATGGCAAGCACAAAAAAGAACTAGTCAGAAATAAAGAATGTAATATCATAAACAAATAACACACTGGAAAGAATAAACAGTAGGTTAGATGAAGCAGAGGATCAAATCAGCAATTTGGAAAACAAGGTAGAAAATCTCAAACAGTAGCAAAAAGAAAAAAAAATTAAATGAGGAGAGTTTAAGTGACATTTGGGACAATGTGAAGCATAGCCTCATTTGCATCATGGGGGTAACAGAAAGACAAGAGAATAAGTAAGAGATTGAGAACTTATTTGTAGAAATAATGGTTGGAAACTTCTCTAAATTGGTGAAGGGAAAAGACAAATGCAGAAAGTGCAAAGAATCCCAAACAAGATGGATCCAAAAAGGTGTGCACCAAGACACATCTTTGTTAAAATGGTAAAGCTTAAAGATAAGGAGATAATCTTAAAAGTCACATGGGAAAAGCAGTTAGTTACCCTCAAGGGAGTGCCTATTAGGCTATAATCAGATTTCTAAACAGAAACATTTCAGGCCAGGAAGGATTGGCATGAATTTTTCAAGGTGATGAAAGGAAAGGATTTACAACCTAGGCTACTTTATCCAGCAAGGCTACCATTTAAAATTCATGGAGAAATAAAGAACTTCCCAGACAAGAAAAAGCTAAAGGAGTTTGTTAATACCAAATCAGTATTGCAACAAATTTTAAAGGGCTTACAAAGGAGAAAGGAGGAGGAGGAGAAAAGGTAGGAGGAGGAGAAGAAGAAGATGAAGAAGAAAAAACAAAGGAAATTGTTAAGAAATAAAATGACAATAAATACATATCTATTAACAGTCACTTTAAATGTAAATGGCTTAAATGCTCCAATCAAAACACATAGAGGAGCTGAATGGATAAGAAAATAAGACCCATATATATTCACATATACTACCTCCAAGAGGAGGTATACACAGACTAAAAGTAAAGGGATGAAAAAAGATATTTCATGAAAATGGAAAGAAAAGAAAGGTGAAGTCACAATACTTATATCACACAAGATAAATGTTAATACCAAGGCTACAGTAAGAGACAAAGAAGGACATTGCATAATGATAAGGGAACAATCCAATGAAAGGATATAACCCTAGTAAACATTTATGCACCCAATGTAAGAGCACCTATATAGATAAAGAAAATCGTGATGAACATAAAGGGAGACAATGACAGAATACACTGAGAATAGAGCATTTTACCACCCCATTGACTTCAATGGAGAGATCTTCCACACAGAAAACAACCAGACAGTGGCTTAAATGACACACTAGATCAAATGGATTTAACTGATATCTTCAGGGTGTTTCACCCTCAAACAGCAGAATATACATACTTTTTCAAGTACACATGGAACATTTTCTACAATAGACCATATGTTAGGATACAAAAAAAGTCTCAATAAATTTAAGAAGATTGAAATCATATCAAGCATCTTCTCTGACCATAATGCTATGAAACTAGAAATCAATTGCAAGAACACTGTGAAACAGACAAAGACATGGAAGCCAAAAACATGTTATTAAGCAATGAATGGGTCAACGGTGAGATCAAGGAAGAAATCAAAACATACCTTGATACAAATGAAAATGAGAACAGAACAACCTAAATCTTGTGGGACACAGGGAAAGCACTCCTAAGAGGGAAATGCATAGCATTACAAGCCTGTCTCAAGAAGCAAAACAAACAAAACCCCCCTCAAATAAACAATCTAACTTTACACTTAAAGGGACTTGAAAAAGAACAACAAAAAAACCCAAAGTGAGTAGAAGGAAGAAAATAATAAAGATCAGAGTAGAAATAAATAAAATAGAGTCTAAAAAATTTACACAAAAGATCAATGAATTCAACAACTGACAAGCTTTTAAACAACCTCATCAAGAAAAAAAGAGAGAAGATCCAAATAAATAAAATCAGAAATGAAAGAGGAAAGGTAACAACTGACACCAAAGAAATATAAAAGATTATAACAAAATACTACAAACAACTACATGCCAATGAATTGGACAACCTGGACAAAATGGATAAATTCCTAGAAATATGCATTCTTCCAAAACTAAATCAGGAAGAATAAGACTATCCGAATAGATAGATCACACCCAGTGAAATCAAAGCAGTAATCAACCCACCCCCACAAACAACAACAACAGCAACAACAACACCCTACACCAGATGGCTTCACAGGTGAATTTTACCAAATATTCCAAGAAGAACTATCACCTCTCCTTCTCATACTATTTCCAAAAAAGTCAAGAAGAGGGAAGCCTACCAATCCCATTTTATATGTCTTCATTATCCTAATTCCAAAACCAAATAAAGATACTAAAAAAAAAAAGAGAAAATTATAGACCAATATCCCTGATGAGCATAGATGCTAAAATTATTAACAAAATATCAGCAAACTGAATACAGCAATACATTAAAAAGATCATATACCATGATCAAGTGGGATTTATTCTGGAGATACAAGGTTAGCAAAACACAAGTCAAAAAAAAAATGTGATTCACCACATAAACAAAATGAGGGATAAAAACCACATGAACATATAAACATGCAGGAAAAGCACTTGATAAAATCCAGCACCCATTTATGATAAAAATTCTCAGCAAAGTGGGAATAGAGGGAACATACCTAAACATTATATGGCCATAAAGGCCATATATGACAAACCCACTGCCAGCATCATTCTCAATGAACAAAGACTACCAGTGTCCCCCTAAGATCAGGAACATGACAGGGATGTCCATTTCCATCTCTCTTATTCATCATAGTACTGGAAGTCCTAGCCACAGCAATCAGACAAGAAGCAGAAATAAAAGGTATCCAAATTTGAAAGGAAGAAGTAAAACTGTCTTTATCTGCAGATGACATGATACTGTATATAAAGTACCCTAAAGATTTCACCAAGAAACTTCCAGAACTGATAAATGAACTCAGTAAAGTAGCAGGATACAAAATTAATACCCAGAAGTCAGATGCATTTTTTATACCAATAATGAACTATCAGAAACAAAATTATAAAAATTCACAATTCTCATTCAAAATTCACAGTTGCAGTTATGATTGCATCAAAAATAATAAAAACCTAAGAATAAATTTAAGCAAGGATATAAAAGATCTATTCTTGGCAAATTAGAAGATGCTGAAGAAAGAAATTGAAGAGGATACAAATAAATGGAAGCACATACTGTGCTCATGGATAGGAAGAATTAACATCATTACAATGTCCATATTACCCAAAACAATCTATGGATTCAATGAAATTCCTATCAAGGCACCAATGATGCATTTCACAGAACTAGAACAAATATTCCAAAAATAGATATGGAACCACAAAAGACCCAGAATAGCAACAGCGATCCCGAGAAAGAAAAGCAAAGTTGGAGAGATCACGCCACCTAACATCAAAGTACAATATAAGCCATAGTAATCATGACAGCATGGTACTAGCATAAAAACAGACACATAGATCAATGGAACAGAATAGAGAGCCCAGAAATAAACCCAAGCCTTTATTGTCAATCAATTATTAACAGAGGAGGCAAGCACATATAATGAGCTAAAGATAGTTTATTAAATAAAGAATGTTGGGAAAATTGGACAGATACATGCAGAAAAATGAAACTAGATTACCTTCTTATACCACACACAAGAATAAATTAAAAATGGATTAAAGACTAAAATGTTAGACTCAAAACCATAAAAGTTCTAGAAGAAAACATAGGCAGTACAATCTTGGACATTGTTCATAGCAATATCTATTCTGATGTATCTCCTTAGGCAAGAGAAACAAAAGAAAAGATAAACAAATGGGACTACATCAAACTAAAATGTTTTTACACAACAAAGGAAACCAGCAACAATATGAAATGACAACCCACAGAATGGGAGATCATATTACTGATAAGGTCTTAGTATCCAAAATTTATAAAGTACTTACAAAACTCAACACCAAAAAACAAACAACCCAATTAAAAATGGGCAAAGGACTTGAATAGACCCTTCTCCAAAGAGGACATACAGATGGCTAATAGACATATGAAAAGATGCTCAATGTCACTAATCATCAGAGAAATCCAAACTAAAACCACAATGAGATACCACCTCACATTGGTCAAAATGGCCATCATCAATAAATCAACGAACAACACAAGTGCTGGTGAGGATGTGGAGAAAGGGGAACCTTCATGCACTGTTGGTGGGAATGCAGACTGGTGCAGACACTGTAGAAAGTAGTAGCAAGTTACCTTACAAAATTAAAAATGAATCTGCCTTTTGATCCAGCAATCCCACTTCTGGGAATATATCCAAAGGAACCCAAAACACAAATTCTAAAGAACATAAGCACCTCTACATCCTTTGCAGTGTTATTTACAATCACTAAGATATGGAAGCAGCCCAAGTGTCCATCAATAGATGAGTGGATAAAACAACTATGGGACATTCATGCAATGGAATACTACTTGGCTGTAAGAAAGAAGAAAATTTTACCCTTAGTAGCAGCACGGATGGACCTGGAGAGCATTATGCTAAGTGAAATAAGCCAGTCAGAGAAAGACAAATACTATATGATTTCACTCATATGCGGAGTCTAATGTACAAACTCTACTAACAAGCAAAATAAAGAGACTCAGATAGGAAGGAGGCTGACAGCTGTGGTAGGGGATTGTGGGGGTGGAGGGATTGAGCAAAAAAGAAAAAGGACTCATGGACATGGACAACAGTGTGGTGATTGCAGTGGGGTGGGGTGGGGTGGAAGTGGAAGAAGGTATGATGATGGAAAAATACAATAAAAAAGAAAATTAAAAAAAAAGAAATTTCAGAGAAGAGTCTCCGCATGTAATCTAAATAAATATAAAAAGGTTTATTTTGCAAAGTGTTTTGTCATAGAAAACTTTTCAAAAGTGTGCATGTTTTGTGTACTAATGGCGTTTCTTCCTTTGTGGAGGTCTACAATAGCATGTTGACATAATCATAAAGACAACTGAAGGAACAAGGAATGAATTGAAGTAAGTTTACAACAAATCAAAGCTGTCTTGAGAAGGCTAATTAATAAGTTGCTTTGACATGACTAGTCATAAATTTATCTGCTGCCCAAGTTAATACTGTGCGTTGGGTTAACAATGACCTGTGACTCTGTCTCAATCACAGGAATTTAGAACTTGGTAGAGCCCCCTCTGGTTCTGTTTTTCTTCTCTATCTGGCTGATACTGGTTGTATGAATGGTGGAAATTTCTCCAGCACCTGTTTTCAGGTTCCTAAGTATGATACAGCATGCAGATATCTGGCCTCAGAGAAATTGTTTACCATACCACTTTACCCTGTAAGCAGGATACAATTTTAAATTTCTCTTACATACCTATTCTCTTACATAAGAATAGGGTTATATTCTTATTATTTATAATTCAATGTTTGTAAAGCACAGAGATTCATGAGACATGGTGATAAACAAAAGCTTAGAAAAAGAAACTAACCACAATACACTACCTTTTTCCATGGGCAATTTTAATATAGGACATAAGCCTGAGCTCAGCTTGACTATAAACACATTGTTTTGACAGGCTTGGAAATGTTAGGAAAAATCTATCGTTTGTTTTACCTTCCGATTGCTCTGTTACCTATGGGCATGTTTTCCTCTGTGTGGTGCATCTCGGAGACATAGGGAACTCAGTATTCCATAAAGGAATCCATTCCTTGAAATCTCTGGCTATAATACACAGGTTCAGATAATTTTATTAACACTTAATGATTACGTAAACTAAATTCACCTATTAGTCTTTTGAAATTTGTTAATAACTTGTCCCTTGAAAGTTTTTACAGTCATGGCACTTCATGTTAATTTGATTTTGTTTTATTTTCATAGTTGCTTCCCATATTTTCTTAAAGGAACAGATTTTATATTTTTTTTAATTATAGGAATGAATGTTATTTTTTTTCCTTTTGCCCTGAAAATTGTGACACTTTTGCAATGGTGGTATTTAAAACATTTTAATGTAAAAAAAATAAGTAAAATGTAAAATGATCATTTTTCTCCTACCTCTTTCCCTTTTCTTATTGGTATATAATATTTTTATTCCTAAAGAATTAATTAAGATGTGAATGTTGATTTGTCTCAGGAAAGGTAGTTTATACATGAAAAGAATGGTGTTGATAAGTTCTAGAACTGCATCTCCTTAGAAAAAAAATACAGAGACTGTTTTCCAGGTTTGAGCTCTGTTTTAAGAGCCTAAAATCAGCAGTCCAAGTCCTAGAGCTTCCAGATAGTGGAAGTTGGGACAAATGAACTTTTCTTGCCACCCCTCTACCCCACACTCCTGCCTCAGGCCACTGCGATTTGAGTTTGGCCTTTGGAAATGACCAGTGACAACTTGGCAATGCAGCAGTGACAATAACAATCAAGAGAGTGACTTTCTGGATAACAGGGCGATATCAGCTCCCCAGAACTCCTGCCCTTAATGGTGGCATATTCAGAAAAAAACAGTTATCTTCATGCTGGGTTGGTGTGGCTCAGTTGGTTGGAGGGTCACCCTGTGAACCATCTCGGTCCCTTCCTTTCCCTCTTTCTAAGGGAGTCTGTTCTCAGGTAAGGATTTAAAAAAAAAAAAAAAAAAAAGCAGTTGGCCTCAAGGCCAGAGGAGGGAACCAGGATGGAATTTCCTGAGTTTATTGCCTGGGGATTTATGAGGAGTGACTCTAGAGAGGGGAAAAGATGATCTCACTCATTGTAGGCAAGAAGATAGCTCTAGTCATGATAAAAACAGCCACCATCATGTTAAGTGAAATAAGCCAGATGGTGAAAGACAAATACCATATGATCTCACCTATAAGTGGAACCTAATCAACAAAACAAACAAGCAAGCAAAATATAACCAGAGATGATGAAATTAAGAACAAACTGACAGTAACCAGAGGTGGGAGGAGGTAATGGTGGGGGAGAAAGGAGGAAGGGTTTTCAGGAACATGTATAAAGAACACATGGACAAGACCAAAGTGGGTAGGATTGGTGGTGGGAAGTGGGGATGGCTGGGGTAGGTGGGAGAAGTGTGGGGGGGGAATGGAGACAACTGTACTTGAACAACAATAAAAAAATGTGAAAAAAAAAAAAAAAAACAAACAGCCACCATCACCCAAAATGCAACTTTATTTGGTAACTTTACTTAGGAAGTAGGTCATATCAGTTATAAAACATCAGAATCCTGTGACTCTTTATATGGGTTACTTTCTTTTATCATTTATTTAGTCCTCGTCTATAATTGATGGGTTTTGCTGTGGAATAATCATTAGGGTGGCCATGTTTAACTGCTGAAAGGTAGCTTTATTTCAGCACAGAGTAAATGATCCCTACACACAGGTAGTAGAATGTCTTGGGATTTCTATGCACAAGAGCAAGCATGTAAATACAGTCATTAAGACTGAATCTTCCCTTTGAAACTTTAAAATCAAATTTGGCCAGAGGTGACCACACATTTCCTTTAGCTTACATTTGTGGTCCCAAAGAGAACAACAGTCAACTTTAGCTATTAAATCTTTGCATACTATACTTATTAGGGTTGGATTAGGAACAGGCATGTGCATGGAGTGCTGAGGCAATAATGTACTAGACAAAGTCTTTTCTCCATCCCTCTCTGAAACAGATGTACTAAGGGTGTTGCAGGTGTAAATTGAGAATGTAGATGCCTGGGCATGGCATAATGCTTATAAGGTTTATGCAAAGCATTCCTATAAACATCCCTTGCATACCTACCATTGTTGGTCTTGCTGGTTTAAGCGTGTCAACTTCCCCCCCACAGAATTCATTAACGAGTTTTTCCATAAATTCTTCTAAAACATGAGGAAAGAAGCCTGTGTGATGCCACCATTGTTTCTGGCAGTAACAAGGTAATTTGAGGGTACACATGATCAATAGCTTGCCCCTTTCAGAGCTTTTTTATATTTTCACCTAAAAATGCCCATTCACAGTGGAGGTCAGTGCTGACCCCAGACAAGGGGCCCTTGTTCCTTTCATTCAATTGAACACCCTTCCTCTCCACAGTGTTCAGGGCCTAGCTGAGTGCATGGCACATGATGCAGGCTACGCAGTGAATATTTGTTGATGATGATGGTGATAATTTTTCCATACTGCAGACCATTAGTGCCTTCTCTGATTAAGAAACACCAAATTCATTAGTTATTGGTTTTATGTTTTTGTTGTTAATGAATTAAAATCTATATACATTCTAGAGAATGTTCAGAAGGTAGCTTTAGGAACAAATTCAGACTTTTCAATCACCTGTTTAATGACTAATGTTGTACTAGGTTTATGGTGATGAGAAGAAGATAATAAAATAGGTGGATATATATTTTAGTTCCCTTGACTTTACACATTACTAATAGGGTAGAAAAGTCATTCAATGCAAAATTGAGAAAAGCAATAAAAGTTATAGTTGATCACCAATGACTTATCCTCAAGATCAAATTTTCCCATAAAATTAATAGGCATTTATCAGGATCTGGTGGGGAAACCTCTATAATAAAAATTTTCCAGGAAGCATCAGTGATTTGTCTCTGGGGATATATGGATTATCTTCAGAGAAAGCTTAGCTTGAGACACAAGTATATTGACAATTAAAACTCTAGAGTGAAATAAATATATGAGTTTCATTGATTGTGATTACCAACCAACTGCTTAAAGCAATACAGTACAATATAATAGAATTTAAGCAAAAAAAAAATCTGTCGGAACCTATTTTTATAAAAACATTGAATATATGGACTGGGTTATGGTAAAATAGATTCATAACTGATTAAAATCTTTTCCCAAAGAAGTAATTAAAGAACTGATGTCAACTTGAGGAACTAGAAAAGAATAAGATAATCAAATTTACTGGTTTTAACCAATTAAACTGATTAAAATAGCTAAAACACAGAATAACCGTAGTAATAAGGTTCAAACATTGATTTTAGTACATTTTAGAAATAATTTGATGATAGAACAGTATCTGAAGAGTGAGTTCCACATCTCAACTGACGTGCACAAAAATCCCATATCATCTTTTAATTCAAGGGAATTATTCTGGAAATTAATGTTGTGTTTAGATTTTGTAACTAGAATTTCAAGAGCAATGCTGTATTATAATACTGCAACAATAAAACAAACATACTAAAATTGCCTATAACAGGATACATGTAAAGTGTTTCTTTTACATTAAAAGTCATTGTAAATTCAAGCCAGGAAATAGATGGCCCATTAGATTTGTGTGTGAAATCACTCAGAAGCTTTTTGGTTGACTGTGGTGTCACAGCCGCCGATATGGCTACGGGCGAAAATGTCCCACCAGTTTTTCAACATCCTCATGATATTCATTATCTCGAGGTTAAATTCATATTGTTTTTATTTATTCTTTACTCATTTTTCACCTCATTACAATTTTCTCAGGGAAGGTCATTTCCTTCCTTCTTGTCTGGCTCCCTTTCAAGTAAAACTTTCAAGTAAAATAATCCAGGTATATTCAACGTTACAGTAGTATACATTGGGTTCCTGGTCAGAGTTATGCTCGGCATCCTCCTCCCATTTCCCACCTACAGAGACAAAACCAAAGACAAGATTCCTGATCTTTTTCTAGCGGGACACTAGAGAAGTGGGTCTGCTGGCAAAATCCATGTACAGGCTGGGGAGTGAGTGCCTCCCTGTGAGTCATAGGAATTAGTGATTACTTAGCCCAGGGGAACTCATATTCCACTGTATATAGAAAGTACAAGGAAAGCTTGTTCAAATGTAGATTCCTGGGCCCTGCACCCAAGACATTGTGTTTTGGTAAGTCTGGAATTTGGCTTAGAATTCTACATTTTAAAAAATATATACCCACGTAGATTCAGTTGTGTGTATTCATTTGTTAATTAATTCAACATATATTTTTGAGTAATAAATATGTTTTGGGCATCTTTACAGGGTATAGGAATATCCCCAAGGATATGGCAATGAATAAATTAGAGAAAATGAACACCCTCATGGGACTTATATTCTCCTGTGGGTCTATGGATAAATAAAATAAACTTTTAAATAAAATAAACTTTTAAACAGTGAGAGTGGTACAAGAGAACAAAAATAGCACAATAGCAAAAATGTATCAGAGTGTGTGCTATTTGAGGAAAGGGGATTAGGGACAGTTCTCCTGAGGATGCTGTATTTGAACTAAGGCCTTAATGATGAAAAGAAGTGTGTGCGTGTGTGTGTGTACATATCTAAGTCACAGGATGTAAAGCCAGTTCAAAGGCCCTAAGGTAGGAAGAAGCTTGGTGATCTTAGATAATAGAAAGCAGGTCGGTATGGCTAGAGCATGGTTTCTCAACAGTAGAACTATTGATATTTTGAGCTAAATAATTGTTTATTCTTAACAACTTTCTTGTGCACTGTGGGATTTTAATGACATTCCTGGCTTCTACCCACTAGATGCTAGTTACACTCACTCAGTTGTGGACAACCGAACATGTCTCCAGCCATTGTCAAATGTCTCCCATGGAATAAAATTACCCTAAATTGAAAACCACTAAAGTGAAGCTAGTGGGAGATGGAGAATGGTAGGAGAAGGGGGTGATAAAGTAAAATAGGTAAATCACACAGGGCCACAATAATCCCTGGATCCTTTTCCAAGAGACTCCGAACATCAATGAAGGGCTTTAGCTGGGGGATAGGGGATTGATATGACATGATTTATGTTTTTAAAAGGGCACTCTGTTGACTGGCTGGGAAGAGAGTAGGTAGAAAGGAGAAGCTGGGACTACTAAAGTAGTTCAGCAAAAAGACAATGAGATTGAAATAGTAGTTGGCAGCAAAAATGGGGAGAAGACCTTGGATTTAGAAAGTGTATGGGAAGAAGCCTTGGCAGGACTTTGGGTGGGCAGTAGACCAGACCTGAAGGAACAATGTTCTTGACCCTTGCTATGCAGAATGGGATCTATGGACCACCTACATGGTCTTCACCTGTAAGTGTAGATGCCCCATTCCATGGCCCTACCCCAGGCATGCCAAACAGAATCTCTGTGTTAATAAGATCCCCTAAGTCATCACTATGTAGGTAAAAGTTTGGTAAATCAGATCTAGGATAGCATCTCATTTTATTTATGTATAAAAACATTATATGCTTTAAGATAAAGAATGATGTGTCCAAGGTCACATAGAGAGTCAGGGGCAATCACAACTGGAAACCCAGTTTTCCTGTCTCCCTGCCTGGTTCCAGGTCCTCTCTAGCAGCCTGCTTATTTGAATACATATCTCCTGTTAGTGTCCTTCCTTAGCCAGAAATTTAAAGGTTGTTTCTTAATTCTCACAGGACAAGAATAGTCACCCTTCAAAAAAATAAAAGATTGAAATTCCTCTAGGGAAGAACGAAAGACCTATGGTATCAACTTAAAGCAAAGAAGTGTTTAAAAACCAATTACCAAGCTGTGTCGCTGCTGTTCATAGAGCTGGCATTTTTTTTCCTGCTCAGAGAGCTAACACTGCAAATACAAAACAAATCCCTTGAAAAGTGATGCCAGCATTGGGTGTGGGCAATGCCGATGAGGCTTTGAGATTGGCCTCTGCTCAGAGAGCTGTGCAGCTGCATATTCAGTAACAAGGATATTCTGGATCACAAGCAGCAGGATTTGCAACTTGAATCTTATTTTTTTTTCCTCCTCATGTAAAGAGGGATTTTGGAAGCCCGAATATCCGTCTGTGTTCCCCTTGTCTTTATCATCTTCCTCTCTGGCTTGCCCAGACTTGCCGCTTTCTTATCCAGCAGGGAAAGGGACCATTTGTCAAATTCTCTTCTGCTCAAAACCTAAAGCACAAAATAGCTACTGTCCTTTTTGGCAGCTTCTGCAGAGCTAATATGCTGTGCTTATCCCAATATGTGGGCCCCATCATATCATAAATTAGAGAGCCTGCTTTGGAGGATGAGCTGGAGGGGAAAGCAGGATAAGAAAAGAGATTCAAATCCAACAGCCTGCCTTTCATTTGACAAGAAACCAATCTCTATCTCAAAGCCTCAGGAGTGTGAGGGCAGCCCTGCCTCCTTCAAGTCTGGGAGTGATTTGGTGAACCACTTCTGCCAAGGGGAGTTTTCCGATTTCCTGGAGTTAGTGGGTTTATAAAGGGCGGATAAACCAACCGCTGTAGGAGCACACTGGCTGTGGGACAGGGGTGTGGCCACAGGCTCACATGGGAAGGACAAAGCTGAGTGCTTTTTTAGAGTTGAATGTGAAACTGCTCTTCTCTGCAGGGGCCTGGACCCTGAAGCACACAGCTTCCATCATGGCACAGCTGTCATCTGCCATTAGCAGGTTCCTGACAGGGACATGTGGAGTTTCCCAGTGTTTCTCCCAGTAATGCAGGGTGTGTGTGTGTGTGTGTGTGTGTGTGTGTGTGTGTGTGTGTGTGTACTGGGAAGAGACACCAACAAAGAAGAAGAAAGATTCAAACAGTATAGAGAGAAAAGAGCAGGAATTGAGCCAGATTTTTCATTTTGTTATTAGGGACTTTGGATAAGTCATTTTATGCCTGTAATCTTCATTTTTTTTTTCTCTACCAATGGAGAAGAGCAGTCACCTATAAATTAATTTCCCAGCCCCATGCTAGAGCACATTGTGGATAGCACCTCACTTAATCTTCATAATAACCTGATGAGACAGTAACTGTTCTTACTGTTTTTCGCAGGTGAAGAAACTGAGGTTTAAGGAGATTAAGTAAACTTCCTCCACAGCCCCCAGACGGCAGTGGTCCAGGCAGGATCCACCCAGGCTGTGTGATAGGGAGTCATCATGCATCAGCACTGCACCTCCTTAAATATAATGCTCCTCACCCTGTGACTGGGAGGTCAACTGAACTCGGGTGGAGAGCACATTGTGTGCTGAGTGCTGTGCCAATGTTAGCTACTGCTATTTAAAGAATTCAACATTCATTTATTTATTCATGCTGCAAAAATTGTCCTATTCTACAAAGTATAGTTAGTTATGACATTGAGAAGGGGAGCGAGAAGAGTAGCTGTTGGCTCTTCCCTACAGTAACTTCCCTTTTATCCAGTTCTGAGAAGAAAAGTAATGTATCCGTATAGTAGGTTCATAGCACCAGAAAGCAAGGACATCCCACCTGCTCACCAAATGAGGCTAAAACTAAATCACTGCTTACCTCTCCTCTGTTCCAGCAGAGGATGTGAGGTCTAGTGTCAGCATTTTAAACATTGTACTTAATAGTAGCTGTGAGATATCCTTTTATTTCTTATTCTATCACTTTCTAGGAAATTTCAAGGTAAATATCTGAAATGAGTAAATTTTAATTCTGAAACAGTTATGCAATATCCCCAAAGTTATAGTTTAATAGACATAATCTAGGTACCATATCATAGTGAATGATAGAAATGCTACTATTAGTGGGTGTTTCTGTACACCAATGGTACATAATAATTGATATTCAATTACCCCAAAGCAGTGTAAGTTCCTAAAGTACTTGTACACCCAGAGAGAGGGCGGGGGGCGGGGGAGGGGGGGAGAGAGAGAGAGAGAGAGGTTTCCTTCAGTGTGTTTTTGCATTACATTTCATCATAGTACAATTCTTTGAATATTTGTCATCACTAACAAAATATGTGATTTTGTGCAGACATATTCAGTACCTTTTGTTCACCCCAAAAACCCAAGCCAGTTTTATTTGACTTACTGTCTGACTATGAACAACTCTAAGGGGTCACTGCTTACATTCATTTCCTATTACTGTTATAAGAAATTGCCACAAACCTAGTAGCTTACAGTGATACTTACAGTTCTGGGGTAAGAAGTTCCAGATGGTTCTCAAGGAGCTTAAAGTCAAAGTGTCAGCAGAGTTGCGTTTCTTCTTGGGATTTAAGAGGAGAATGTGTTTCCACGCCTTGTCCAGCTTTCAATTATTTTTATTTATTGAGTTTAGAGAGAGAGAGAAGATAGGGAGAGATAGGAGAGAGGGAGAGAGAGGAAGAGAGAGAGACTGAGACAGAGAGAGAGAAAGAGATACATCGATGTTGTTGTTACACTTGTTTACACATTCATTGGTTGATTCCTGTATGTGCCCTGACTGGGTATTGAACCTCCAACCTTGGTGTATTGGGACAATGCTATATCAAACTGTGCTACCCAGTCAGGGCCTTTGTCTACCTTTTAGAAGCTGCCTATATTCCTCTGCTTGTGGCCCCTTCTCTATCTCCATGTCATACCTTCCTTAACAATAACTCATTTATCACAATCTTCTTCTCTATTTTCTTTGGCTTAAATTTTTTGGAAGCAATAACCCCTTTCCATATATGATGGGAAGGGTGATCCTGAAATGAAAATTACTGAAGTTTCATAATACTTAAGGAAGCAATTTCATATAGAACCTTTACTAATATTTGACCACAGGGTCAAATTCAACAACAAAGGGTCAAAGCTGGCAATTGCCCACTGTACCATGTGTGGCCCATGGCACTATTCCCCAAAGATGAGTGTTTCTTAGACTTCTGTTTCTTAAAACTTTGACTTAAAGATGAAAACAGCTGGGAGTAGGAGCTTAAAAGGAAGAAAGAAACTGATGGAGAATATTTTCCCGGTGCCAGACAGTGGAGAACACAGAGGAGATTAGGAAGGAGAAATGAGGAGGCAGAAAGCCAGGCTGAAAGAAACTTTGGATGTCACCTGACAGGCCTTTTGAATGTGCAGGTTTGGCTGCCCGCCCAGCAGCACCATCTACCCTACATCCCTCTGTGCCTTGAAAGAGGAACAGGAAAGAATCCCTTGGAGCAAAAACCTCTCGGCGCACCCAAAGAACAATGTTATAGGAGACACACCAAGGGGCAGTGGAGGCTTACAGCTGTGTAGACAAAATGTGCAGACAGGAAGCAAGTCCACACAGATGGAGCCGGACTTGACTTGTCTTCTGCTATCCAACTATGGACAAATGTCCTCTCTGCTAACCTTTTGCCCTAAACTCACGGTGGTTGCTTGCCTCTGAATTAATTGGTATTTCTTTTTATCTCAAATTTGAGTGTTTCATAAGCCTTGTCATTTGAAAAACCATTAGGTTTTAAATAGGACACCTGACAGGTCTATTATAAGCAACATTTGAAGGAACAAAATCCCTTACTTCACTGTGTTCAAGCTCAGTTAAGACACAGAAAAACTCCTTTAGAGCAAAGCACTGGGGTGAAGAAAAGATGAAAATGTATCACTGTTAGCTGTTATTTATTTTTTTGTGTTTGTTTTTCTTTCTTCTTTTTGTATGGGCATGGGCACTTGTGGATTGGTGCTTTGTGCATAGACAACACCTTTTTTTCATTAGACATTTTAATGGAACAATAGTAATAACAACTATGTTTACTAAGAGCTTAACAGGCCAGGAAGAGCCTCATGAACATTATCTCTCTAATTCCCACAACAATAATGAGGAAGTCATATCATCCCCCCATTTTTTAGGTCATTATATGGCTAAAGAAAGTCATTTTGCTGTAGTCATAGTTAGCAAATCATATACAAAGCTCAAACCCAAGTTAGCCTACTTCCTAATTTTAACCTCTCAGCAACAATGCTTATTTGCTTTATGTCTTTTTCTGCAAAGATATTTGTCTTTATAGGTAAACTCAGAGAATTGTGAAGTATATGAATATGAAATTTCTTCTCAGATTACTTAATAAATAATAAAGGCAAGATCTAATTACATTTGATTTGAATATGGCAGTACTTGGAGCTTCCCAAGTCTGCCTTTCAAAAGTCATTTGGGTTTTTCCACTCAAATTTTATTACTCTCTATTTTTTTCTCTGCAAAGCAGATTATAGTGTGTTGAATAGTGGCCCCCCAAAAAGGTATGTCCAAGTCCTAATACCCCAGAAGCAGTGAATTCAACCTTATTTGGAAAAGGACCTTTGCAGAAGCATTTAATTTAAGGATCTCAAGATGACACCATTCCAGATTTAGGGTGGAACCTAAATCCAATGACTAGAGTCCTTGTAAGATAAAGAAAAGAGAGATTTAAGACACCCACACAGAGAAACAGGAGAAAGGTCATGTGGGGGCCCAAGCAGAGACTGGAGTTATGCAGCCACAAGCCAAGAAACACCTGGAGCCACCAGGAACTGGAAGAGGTGAGGAAGAATTCTGCCCTGGAGCCCGTGGAGGGGTGCAGCCTTGCTGGTGCCTTGATTTTGAATTTCCGGCCTCCAGAACAATGAGAAAAGACATTTCTATTGTTTTAAGCCACATGCTTGTGACAATTTGCTGTGGCAGCCCTAAAAAACTAATGCAATACCTAGATGTATTTTAATTGTACAGATATCAAGAAAGTTTGACAAACATTACTGAAAGAAACTGTGATTTGTGACTATAACTGGGTCTCAGAAATACAGCCTGGTGCCTTAGTTTCTTACTAATACAAACTCAGACAGAAATGACAAGGTAATGAAATATTTATTTTAAAAAACCTAAAAGGTCCAATAATATCAAATTCATACAAATAATACAAACAAGTGTGTATATAATATATAAATATATGATATATAAGTAAATATATACATACTTATATATTTATGTATATATACACATATACATATGATCTTTATATTACTTGTATGTTTGATTAGTTTCTTATGAAAGGCTAATAAGGAGATAAATTCATACAGAAAGCTTACTAATGTCTGAAAGATTTTGCTGTCCCTGATTAAAGCCAGGATGCCCCTGGGCAATGATCTCAGGACCAGTTCTTAATTCACAAGTGATTGTTTGTAGAGCTCTGGGTTTGGGTTGGGAATGAATTTTGAAAATTCATGGAATCATTCATGGATGATTGGCTGGTAGCTCCTATAAAAACTGGCAATCACAAATGCCATGACTTGCATGGAGCAGGCACTCTGTCATTAACAACAGTGGTTGACACTAATGAGGTTGTTACTAGTGATGACAGTAGTAGAAACAGTAGTAATAGCAATGGCACATGTGGTGAGTGAACACCTGAAGAATGATTTTTGTTGTCCAAATTTCATGGAACTCTCTCATATAAGATAGAAGCAACCGAGAAAGGGTATCAGCTCCTTATCTTGATATTTCAGTGGATACTGAATCTATTTGATAGTTTCAGTGGATAAGAATCTACTACAACCAGAAAAGTACCATCTGAAGACACTGAGATCCAAAATGAATGTTCTGGGTCTGCTAAAACTCTTAGCCTATCTCTATAAGGAGACTCTATTTAGGAGGAAACAAGATGTGGTGCTTACAGGCTGGCCGTGGTAGCAGCCCTTCACACCTCCGCATCCCTTATGCAGCATGATAGAACAAGGTTATGGATTACTGCTGCTGCCAGGCACTTCCTTGGCAGAACCACAAGAAACAGACCTTTACATTCTTCAAGGCTTAGCAACACTGCATACCAGCCTCAGCAGGCGCTCTGACCCACTCTGACACCAGAGCTGAGGCAGCCTGCTGGGAAGACCTTAGCCTGCTTAAATGTCCCTGGGGAATTATCTCCTGGAGCAACGTCAGTAACAGAACTTTCAAGGGTAGAACGTTATAGCTACACACACGTATATAAAACAAATTATTCTTTCAGCCTGGTCTGAATATGTTATAGGAATAACGGAATAAAAGAATGAGACATGTTTTGGCTCTCCTACTGGAGAAGGTACCTGGGGTTTCCTCTACTGACAGGACATTCAGACCCTGGGAGGGGAGCAAGCTGGAGTGGTTGCTCTTCCCGTTTGGTCTCTGGACCATGGCTGCCTATCCTGACTTTAACAGAGGAGTTAACTGCAGGATATAACCAATCGTAAAGAAATATGAGAACAGAGCCATTGCAAGTCTGTGACTGGGGAACTCAGAAAAAGACAGATGAGCTAGGAGTCCAGGTGGCCAGCATGTTGGCAGCAGATATAATGCTGTGGACTGAGTTGTGCCCCTCTCCCCTCCAAATTCTTATGTTCAAGCCATCACTCCCAATGTGTTGTTGGTATCTGGAGATAGGCCTTTGGGAGGTGATTAGGTTTAGATAAGTTCATGAGGATGCAGCCCTCATGGTGGGGCTAGTGCCTTAATAAGAAGAAACCCCAGAGAGTTTGCTTGGTTTCCCTCTCTGTGTGCAAACAAAGAAGAGGTCTGGTGAGTATACAGTGAGATGCTGGCATCTACAAGCCAGGAAGAAAGCTCTCACCAGAACCTGACCATGCTACACCCTTATAATGGACTTCTAGCATCCAGAATTGTGAGAAAATGGATGTCTTCTGTTTAAGCCCCCCGTCTACACTATTTTGATATGACAGCCATGCTGATATGTTAGCCAAGCTGGCTAACACACAATAGTGACACATTTTAGAAAATAAGTAGGCTTATTTAATTATTATTAAATACGTGGGCTTATAGAAGTCATTACAGGTACAGGCAAAATAGTTATCATGACTAATTGCTTTGCTAAAATATAAAAGATGTCTACCTATTCTTTCTTCAAGGAACAAGGGGAATCCATTCGTCTTTCCCCAGATGGCTCTTAAATTAAGCTATCCAAATTTCAGAGTTATCCAAAGAATTGCCCAATTTTGTGTCCACAGCAGAAGTCCTCAATATCATGTTATATTTGGAATGACTTTTGTTTTAAGGTCAACTTCTAGAATTTATATTTTGTTGCACTTTGAAGCAATTTTGGCTTGGCTTTATTTATTTAGGGGAGGGGTGTAAGAATTTTTCAAAATGTAAAATGTTTCCTGGATTGCCTTATGAAGACTGACATTCAGTAGCCATATTCCTGTCTGCCTTTCAAATCCCTCATTCCCTGGGCTGGATCTGGCTTTCCTTAGTCAGAATAACATAAAATTTCAGCGACCAGGCCAAGAAAAAAAAAATTTAAAAAGAAACTAATGTCATGTAGAGACTGACATTTCAGTTTTTATTACTAGAATACCTTGAAGAATTAGATGTGATTTTCAATGATATTTGCAAAGTGAATTATTATTAAAGTCTATTTTCTTTTTCTCTTTCCTTTATCAGATTTTAACACTTTAGTCAACAGGAGACACATTTAACGCTCATGTGATTTTACAGAGCTTTCTGGACTTTTGAATTGTTGACCAGCTTGAGAAAAACACCTGATTTGATTCATAAAATGAAGGTAGGTAATGACACATAAAAGAAATGGCAAGGCAGTTTTTGCGAAGGAGTACACTTTCACAAATGTATAAGTGGCACGGGAAATTTTAGTTGGCATGCCTTTTGTGGGCAGTGTGACCCAATTTGAGTTACCTATTGAGGTTTCTCTGTTTTATTAGAATTAATTGAAGCCTTGGTCTACTGGGGGACTTGAAACTGAATATGCCTAGAAAAGGATAGGGATTTCAGAAATGTTTGCACATTTTAAGTAATATGTTAGCCTCAAACATTATTAGACTGTGGATAGAAAAAGACAAAGTGGAAATTTCTGTGAAGTTGTTATTTCTAAATCTCTTCATCTAAAGTGACAGAAAGTCTAACCTTAGAAATGTGATAGTACATTTATATATCAAATAGTTTTAAACACACCACACACACACACATGCACACACTCTCCCGGCCATTAAAAATTCACTATTGCTTTGTTATTACACACAGAAAAAATCTCTAGTGCTCCTATACTCGTGCTTGATGAAAACAGCACACAATTCTCTCTCAGAAAGATGTGTTTTCTTTACTGCAGGGGTTCTTTAAGTTTCATGTGTATCGGAATTACCTTCAGGGCTTATTAAAGTAAAAATCTTTCAGCCTAGAGTTTCTGATTCATGTAAATCTGATATGGGGTCCAATAACTTGCATTTCTAACAAGTTCATAAGCGATTGCTGGTTTGGGGACCACAATCTGAGAACCGTTGCTCTGTGACTCATTTTGGTCAAATGGAATGTTTTATACTCTTACAGTCAGTCCTTTCTACTATCAAACCAAAATGACTATGTAATTTAAGTATGTATTTTGCATTGCAGAATCTAAGATAGTATAATGACAGATAGCACCTGAATAATGCCTTATCACTAATAAATCACTTTATACACATTATCTCACTTAAGAGAACACAGGAATCCTGGTAGGTAAGCAAGTATTACCTTCATATTTTACATATGGGAAGTTGAGAGCTAAGTGACTTACCTGAAACCCCAAAGAAAGTAAGTGGTGAAGAACAGACTGGAGCCCAGGCACTCTGCCTCTAAATGCCCTATTCTTTCCACCAAGTCACTCCTCCTGCTAATCTCTTACGTTTATAGAGAGCTTCGTGCTTTTCAATCTACTTTTGTATTCATTATCTTATTTGATCCCTCAAAGCAGCAGTGCGAGACAGGAAGGGCACATGCTATTGTCTATATTTTTGCAGATAAAGCCATTATAAAAGATGATGGGAAAAGTAGCTACCATCATTCAGATGTATTTCTTCACACATGAGGCTAAATTTTCCTGAAATATTTAGCAGCAACATCTGATGTAGATAAAGTTAGATGCTCTCTTTTCCAAGCAATAAATAGTCAATGGCACAGTATTTTAACCCAACCCCACCACATTTAAAAAATTTTTTTCTTGGTAGGAATGCACTTGGAAGGAAGAGAGGTGGGGATGGCATTTAGGGTTACTAGCTGGTAGAAAAGTGGGGAAAGTTTTTATACTTCAAATAATTAGAAAAACAGCTTTCTCTGCATGCAAAGTCTCTTTACCTCTACTCCAGGGCGTTTCAAAGTTTAAAGCGCATATAAACAGTCCTGGGGATCTTGACAAAATATAAATTCTGAGTCAGTGGGTCTAGAGTGAGCTCAATATTCTGCATTTCTATAAAGTTCCAAAGTGATGCCAGGTCTGTTGATCATGGCCCAACCATGATGGGCAAGGGTCAACCTCACTTCTTAAATCAGTAATTATTTGCATTATTCTCTGAATCATCTCTGAATCTCTATGGTGGAACAGGGAAACTGAAACATAAAACAAGAAATGTAACAACATTTGGTGAACACTGTGTACTTGGTGGGACTTACCTACGTGTTGTTTGTGGTAGTCTATTCATACATCCCAGTATCTTCCAACCTACTTTAATGTCAAGATCCAGAATGATGCTTAAAATGTGGTCCATGGACTCATAGCACCAATACTACCTAGATGCTTATTAGAAGGGCAGAATTTCAGGATCCACCCCAGACCTAGTAAATCAAAATCTGTATTTTAACAAGATTCTCCAGATGACTTTCCAGCACAATAAAGTTGAAAATCACTCCTTTAAAGCTTTTGGCCCTCCTGTGCTTATGTAGGCATCATCCTGCTCACCTGGCTGGTCATTTGACTCACTGAGAGGTTTTACTCTTACAGAATCCGAGAATTCACCAAAAGGGATGATTTAAGTGTGGGGTGAGCCAGGAAATCTGTATTTTTTTTTTTAAACTTTTATCTCTAGGTAATTCTGATGATTGGCCAGATTTGATTTATAATAGTGCAGAAGACGATCATGACACAGGTGGCCACACCCAGGTGGAATGGTTTATAGTGAACCACAGGAGGTAGTATAAAACTTACGGATCTGTAATGGAGGTTCCTTTTTTGCAAAGGAGGTTCCCTGACTCATCCTGTTAACTATTCTCTACTACCAAAGCCACGGTGGTCCCGAACTTCTGGCACCCAACACCACCCCCCACATCCCGTCCCAACTCTAGCACTAATTCTTGGGAGTGATAGTGCTGAAAGCTTTGATGCCACACATTAACAAAACAAAAACTCCCAGATACAGAAATCTGCAGTAAACATTTCAGTGTCTTAGTGAAAGAAAATATCCTATATATTTGAGATGTGTAGTATTCAATCAAGCAAAACTATAGTTTATGAAGATTCTGTTCTTAAACTCTAAAGTGTAAGCAGGTTCTAACAGAGTCTGACATTTATTTAGAGTATGTAATGCATTCAATAAATATTTACTGAGTATTTACTCTTTGCTAGGCATTATAATGGAACTAAGGACTTGCAGATGCCTGCTCTCATGAGGAAAATAGTAAAAAAAGTAAACAAATGTTTAAGACAATTACTGAGTGTGATAATGGCTTAGAAGAACAGCTGCTGATAATAAATGAATGTTAAAGACAACATCAGAGGATCTGAGACAAGAAGGATTTGAGACAGGTGAGGATTTCAGAGCATTCTCTGCAGCCTAGTGGATGATGTGAGTCAAGTAGAAGCGAAGTGGCACATCAGGACAGGACAAGGAGAGCAGAATCTGAACAGGACCTACACAGAGAACTGTATTGAAATGCCCAAAGCCTTCTCAGAAAGAATTTAATTAAACTATTACTTGAATAGCTTTAGTTCTATAATTCTATTGTATCATTTGCAATTTGCTTTCCATTCAAGCTTTAATTACTTATCAATATGCATTTAGTTTATACTTGCTGATGTTATTTCCCAACAGTCATTTTTAATGAAGACTTTAATTGAACAACTGAATTGATTGATTGGCCTATTATACATTATGATTTATACATATGATCAGGATATAGTTTCTGCATTTTTGTAGAGCTTACAATCTATAGGTTGCACATCATTAAAATTAAATTTTATTAGTTTTATATATGGCTTCCTGGAGGAAGTGTCAACTTAAAGGTCTGGCAAGAGAAAGTTATACTGGCAAAATGATAACACATAAAGGATAAGAAATCATATTTCAAGAAGAAAACCAGGATGTGGAAAAAACTAAAAAACAAATGGACAAAGCATATTTTTGAAATATAATTACTGTAATCTATACACAACACAAAGTTGACTGGGTAGGGTTTTAGGAATGGGAAATTGAATGAAGGGCTTTAATACTCAGTAGTTGGAACTTTATCCCAAAGGCATTGATTGAGGAGTTGGAAAATTAAGCAGAGAAATCAACTTCACCATTTTAATATTTAGAAATAGTATTTTTGTAGTGGGGGGAATATCTAGTAGCAAAGAGTCCAATTAAATAACGGTTGACATGCAGGTGAGAGAAGATGTTGGATTACTTACATTGTGACAGTGACACTGTTGGGAAGAAGAATGAGTTGGTAGCTACTAAGGATGTAGAATCAAGATAATGTGTCAAATGAATCACTCCTGGAGAAAAGTAAGGAAAGAGTCCAGTCTCACTCCCAATTTTCTAGCTTAGACAAATCTTATCTTCTTCTCTGAGCATGTTTTGGACCTTATCCTCTGGTCCCTTTGCTTCCAACTACCCTCAGTTAATGCCTTGATTCCTGGGAGCTAGGAATGCCCTTCTTACCAAGAAACTAAGTGATATCTATCTCTGACATCTCATGACAGTTCCTAGAATAGACTAAGCTGACATCCACAGTTAGGATTCCAGAGTTAACTGTAGGTGGTCCACAAGAATTAGATAACCTATCCTGACTTTTGTTTTGTATATATGAGCCATATCAAACATGCTGCGAGTTCAATGTCTCCCCTTGTAGAGTGGTTTGTTTGGCCTCAAGTAAATCAACTTGGACTGGTCTTAATGAATTGCATTGTGTTAACATTTGTCCATTTCAAATTTCACAATCACTTTGACTTTTTAACATGCTTCTCCCAAACCTATAACTAATTTTTATTTTTGTTTTGTTTTTATTGTGTAGCCCCACTGTTGTTGTTCAATGGCTTAATCATGAACATTGCAGGTCATTTTCTTGGTTTCATAGTACAATTATTGTCTAAAACTCCAATTTTGTAAGTAATAATAATAATAATAATGTGATTTAATTTACAACCTATAGGTTCTACATACCGACAGCTAATTTGCTCTTACATAGCCAGACTCGGTGCAAAAGGTCACCTAAGAGAAGCATGGACACATGAATGAGCTATACTAGAAAATCTCTCCCTAACAAGAAATAGTTGTCCTGTCCCTTTGAAAAAGGAACACCTCCAGTAAGTATGTCCAGATATGATACAATATAATACATAAAATAATAGAACTTATTTTGATAAGAACATCATAAAAATCTCCCTGGTTTTTGTGTTCAAATGGAGGATAGACCTGGATAAAGGTGGCATTGAGGCTGTTTTCAATCAAATCACTGGTATTCCTCCAAATTAGCATTGTAGCTGATGTGTATGAATAAGTATAATTAAAATAAATAATAAAATAAGAGTGTCAATAATATCTAATACTGTACTAGAGATTTTGCTTACATATTCTAATTCTCATAATTCCTTCTTTTGTTTTTAGTCATCTATATTTTATTTTATTTTTTAAAATATATTTTATTGACTATGATAATACAGTTGTTCCAATTCCCCCCCTTTATTCTTCTCCACTCTGCACCCTCCCTCCAACCTGCAATCTCCCCTCTTAGTTCATGTCCAGGGGTTGTACATGTAAGTTCTTTGGCTTCTACAATTCTAATACTATACTTAACCTCCCCCTGTCTATTTTGTACCTACCATTTATGTTACTTATTCCCTGTACCTTTTCCCCCATTCTCCCCCTCCCCACCCCTGCCGATAACCCTCCATGTGATCTCCATTTCTGTGATTCTGTTCCTGTTCTACTCTTTGCTTAGTTTGTTTGTTTGTTTTTTTTTTTAGGTTTGGTTGTTGTTAGTTGTGTTTGTTGTCATTTCACTGTTCATACTTTTGATCATCTTCTTTTTCCTAGATAAGTCTCTTTAACATTTCATATAATAATGGCTTGGTGATGATGAACTCCTTTAGCTTTACCTTGTCTGGGAAGCACTTTATCTGTCCTTTCATTCTAAATAATAGCTTTGATGGATAGAGCGATCTTGGATGTAGGTCCTTGTTTTTCATGACTTGCAACACTTCTTTCCAGCCTCTTCTTGCCTGCAAGGTTTCTTTTGAGAAATTAGCTGACGGTCTTATGGGAACTCCTTTGTAGGTAATTGTCTCCTTTTCTCTTGCTGCTCTTAAGATTTTCAGCTTCTCTTTCATCTTGGGTAATGTAATTATGATATGCCTTGGTGTGTGCTTCCTTGGGTCCAACTTTTTTGGGACTCTCTGAGCTTCCTGGACTTCCTGGAAGTCTATTGCCTTTGCCAGATTGGGGAAGCTCTCCTTCCTTATTTTTTCAAATAAGTTTTCAATTTCTTGCTCTTCCTCTTCTCCTTCTGGCAACCCTATGATTTGCATGTTGGAATGTTTAAAGTTATCCCAGAGGTTCCTAAGCATCTCCTCTTTTCTTTGAATTCTTGTTTCTTCATTCTGTTCTGATTGAATGTTTATTTCTTCTTTCTAATCCAAACCATTGACCTGAGTCCAAGTTTTTCCTTCCCATCACTGTTGGTTCCCTGTACATTTTCCTTTATTTCATTTTTCATAGTCTTCACTTTTTCCTCTATTTTGCCACCATACTCAGCCATTTCTGTGAGCATCCCAATCGCCAGTGTTTTGAACTCTGCATCTGATAAGTTGGCTATCTCTTCATTGCTTAGTTGTATTTTTGTCTGTAGATTTGATCTGTTCTTTAGTTTGGGTATTTTTTTTTTTGTCTCCAAGTGCCTCTTCCGTAGTAAGGGGCAGAGTCTCAGGTATTCACCAGGGCAGGGCAACCCATGTTACTGCGTTGTGGTGCTGTATGTTGGGGAGGGGTTTGAGAGGAACAATGCCACTTGCTCAGCTCTCTGCCAGCTTTCAGTACTTCCTCCAATATCCACAAGCAATTTGGGCCCTTCTGGTGCTGATTCCTGGGTGGGTGCATTTATGCACGTTCTAGGACCCCGTGGGTCTTTCCAACAAACTCTCCTGTGAAACTGGGAGTTTCTCCCCCTGCTGCAACCCCCACAAGTTATTACTATCAGAGGTTTTGAGGCTTTATTTCCCTGCACTGGAACCCTGGGTTGTGCAGTCTCTCTCGATCCCCAGTTTTTCCTCCCAGTTTATCTGCATGCAAATGTGGGATGACCTGGTCTACCAGCCTCTGCCTCCCCTGCTCAGGTCCTCCAACTACTGCCTTGCCTTTCACCCTCTCTGCCCTAGCTGCACATCTCTGCCCCTCTTACCAGTCTGGATGAATGTTTCTTTAACTCCTTGGTTGCTGGACTTCCATACAGTTTGATTTTTCTGGCAGTTCTGGTTGGTTTTTTTTTTTTTGTTTTTAAATTTGTTGTTGTCCTTCTTTGGTGTGCGAGGAGAAAAGTGTATCTAACTATGCCTCCATCCTGGCTGTAAGTCTCACGGTAATCTTTGATAAAGTTTCTATGTCTAAACCTATTTTAAATATGAGAAAATGCATACTATTTGAAAAAAATGATAAGGATATTTGAAGTGGTGATGCTGAGAGATGTGGATTCTTATGTTATACTAGATAATGTACAAACTTTGTGATTAAACTATTCCCCCTCCCCCACCCAAGCTTCCAAATTATCTTAGAGCACTTGAGTCCAAGCTAGTCATTCAAGGACCCATCCAGGGTGATTCATTTCCGTTCAGAAAGAGTAGTCTGGGGATTCGATGAGAGATGTGATTAGGGTAAGAATGAGGTCCAGCAGTTCAGAACGGCCAGTGCATCTGGTTATGGAGATCCTTCCATGGCTTGAAGGTTGATAATGCTAGTTATTATGAATCTCATCTAGGAGTTTTAAGGTTTGGATGCCAGTAATCATGTGGTTAAATTTTATAGTCTTCATTTTCTAAGTCACCCATTTGTTTTAAGGATAAGTTTACTGAAAAAGGATTTGTGTTGACTTGCTTAGGCTATTTTGAAATCATCTATGTGAGAAAAGAATATGTTTCTGACCTAAATTTAATATATTCATATACACAAATAACTATCTATATGCTTGTTATTCTGGGAAAATATATATACTGATGTATACAGCATTATATATTTAAAAATAGTATATAAGTAAGGTACTGAAAAATACATAGCAAGATTTTTCTTTTTCTTTTTTAAAATTATTTTATTGTTATTTATCTATTTTTCTGCTCTTTGAGAAGAAAAAAACAGGAGTATTAAAAAGTAAAAAAATATATATGTGCTAAAAATAGATTTAAACATTAACAAAGGTAGCATAGCTAACCGCTCACATCATGGTTTCACATAAAGATGCTCCCTGGATTCTTAAATGCATTATTATATAGGCCTAGGATACTCTTCCTTCCCCTATTTTCTTGGTCAGGTTTGTTCATCCCTGAGTTCTCAGCATAAGTTTCCCTCAGGGGAGCTTTGCTGGCCTTGCAAATTTTACTATATGGCCCTGTTTTATGGTTTTATTGAATGCTATAATTTTCCTTCATACCATATAAATCCAATTAAATGGTTATCCATGCAATTATTAGTTTAATGCTCTGCTTTCTTGTTGAGCTATAAGCTCCATTTGTGCAGGGACCATGTCTATATTGTTCTTCACTTTGTCCTTTCACAGAGTAAGCATTCTATAAATATTTCTTACTCAAAGAACAAATTGTGCGATGGTGATCAAGGTTAATCTGAATATAATTCTACATTGGTGGATGACATATTTAAAAATAATATACAAGTAAGACAATGAAAAAAGCAGATTTTGTTCTGCTGTTTGAAAAGAGAAGTGGAATATTCAAAATAAAAATACAAGAAATAAATGAAAGCAATGAATAGAACAGGTTGAACCATTAATCTCATTTAAATTGTCATCTTATAGTCAAGAGACTTTACCTGCAAAGTGCTCAGGTTTGATTCCTTCCCATCTGTGTACTACCAAGATTGACTCAGAGAACTTTCTGGAAAGTCTGTACAGGAAAAATCTCAGAGAAAGAATTTCCCGAGAAAACTGTACCTCACATATTTTCTGTGTGAAGTCTGAAGTCATACTAACTCTATAATGCTAACTAAAAAGAGTAAATGATAGTTACCTATAACATGTATAACATGTAATTCTGGTATTCAACTTAAATAAATTAGTTTATTTTAACATTATATATTTCTCCTGAGCCCATGATAGCAGAGTCTAGGCTGGAAATAATAATAATTGTGTGAGTTATAAGGTTAGAAGACAGATGGGGTTATATAACATTAATGGAGTTTAAGAGTACCATCCATCAGGCAAGGATTCAGACTTGGAAATGGATTAAAAGGAAATGTCTGACCAAGTGATTAAAACCCAACATCCAATGAGACCTGGGATTTCAGACTGTCCAGAGTCCTCTTGGCTCCTTGTAGCACATTTTTTTCCACCCACCCCATCAAAATACAAAATATTTCTTAAGATTTCTATACTTTGTATCAATGTCAAATCTGGCTTCCAGGTTGGTCAAGAGAATTGTACAGCACTTAGTAAGTTGTTCTCAGTCTAATTGGCTAAAATCATCAACGTGCTTTTTTTTTGTCAGGTACAGAAAGCTACTGAGGTTGTAAAAACCTGTATAGAAATGAAATGCATAAAAACTTTCTGTAATCCTGAGCAATCTTGACACCACATGAGGCACACTTGAGAAAGGGACTTCCTCTGGATTGTGAGAAGGAAGATTTAGAAACAAAGTGAACTGAAGATGGGAGTACCACGGCTCACAGAAGGGAGATCAAACACTCCATAGAATATACATGTTACGGTGCAATTGCCCTCTGGGAGTTACAGGATTATGAAAGTCTAACTTAATTAACAGAGAAAATAGGTCACATTTAACAGCCATGTATGCAACACATCATTTTGACTGTATTGAATATCTGAAGAGGAGAGAAACATTAAAAAATCAGAAATACAGGAAAGACAGACACAGAATGCATCAATCTCTCTCCTCCATCTAAATCAGCTACATGATTTGATTTTATATATAAGAAAGATTTACCATTCTTCCAATTCCCTCTTAAAAAATTTTTTGCACTATACTTGAAAAGAAATTTGAGGTGTCCAAAGACAGAAAAACAAAATGACCAAATCTAAAATTTAAAAAAAAAGTAAATTAAGAGGTAATGCACATTTATCTCATAAAAATAAAGCTTGCAGTGTCTTCCCTTTCTCTTCCCATGTCATCATGTGACAGGTAATCAGGTACTTGTGAACCCTACATGGAATCTTCCCCCTTTAAGGGCTCAATATCCCTGTGGGTTCAAGCTAATTACAGGTACATTTCCTCTCCAAGGCAGTTACACTCTGTGCTGTTGAAGGTACAATTAATAATTGAACAAAGCTAGCTGGATTTTTTTTTTTTCCCTCACATGGCTATGGGTTGCAGGTAGCTTTGCTGCCACACAGGGAACACAGCATATTCTTTGGGCGTCTCCAAGAAAGGCTTTTGCATTATAGGCTAAAGAAGATAATCCCATTTTCAAATTTTGAAAAAAGTAAAAGAAGAAACCCACAAAAACCAAAAGTGATAATAAAAAATAAAAATAAAAAATCCTAGTTTCCTTTATAGAACAGTAAAGGCAAATTCTCTTTCCTGCCACCAGGAATATGATTATGATCAGATAGATGGTTATTTAGTTCAGACGCGAAAGAGATGAAAGAGTAGGCTTGGAAATTAATACCTGTTGGAAGGGAGAATTAGAGTTTGTCCTTGAGTCTGTGACTGCAGCAGGGAGCTAGTTTTGCATGCACAAGAGTAGAATTTGACCCACAGAGAGGGTCTAGATAGAGGATTATAGAAGAATAAAATTGTTTCCCTTGAGATGTCCTTAGGAAATTAATGGATGATCTCCAATGCCCTATGGGGCCAAAGATGAGTGCAGAAAATCCTCATTCTGTGCTCCAAGACTTACTCTTGAACAGCAGTCTGTAAGCTATACTGTAAAAGGCCAGATAGAAAACATTTTAGGCTTTGGGGCGAAGCCATCTTTGTTGCAACTATTCAACTCTGCTGTTTTAGAGCAAAGCAGTCAGACAATATATAAACTTCTCTATGAACAAGCTTGGTTGTGTTTCCATAAAACTTTATTTATGGACACTGGCATTTGAATATTAGATATTTTTTTGCATGACAAACATAGAATTCTTCTTTTGATTTTTTTCCCCAACCATTTAAAAACCATTCTTAGCTTTCAGACTGTTCAAAACTGGAGCAGGCTCTTTGGTCCACAGACTGTAGTTTGCTGACCCCTGGCCTGCCTGTTGGGAAACCCTGTGAAGATACCTGTTTTTCTATTAATTTTGAGAGTTCCTTGAATGTATGTAAATGCTGCCTTTAATGTGGAAGATCTGGCCTCATCTTTGGACTTTGTTGACTTGAAACATCATGGATAACCAGTTTATTCAGGGTTCAGATCACATGTTCATTATCATTAATAAGTTTACTAGAGTTAGCCATAAAGATCTAAACTTGTACACCAAGCTTGAGAAGGCCTTGAAACTCTGGTTGTAGTTATCATTCTGAATTCAAGGAGTAAAAAAGAATACATTTTTAAGTTCAGGTCACCAGTAGCATTTTTGCCTGACAAAAAAACATTTACTAAGCAATAGTGCACCAAAAGAAATAAAATATTTTTTATTAATGCAGTTTATTCCTTCATTATAAATTGGACATAATCTAACTTCCTTCTTCTCTATAACTTTTTTACAAAAAAGTAAGAGATTATAAATAGCATATTTGACATATACATTTAAATTAATTATGGAAGATGAGACAATATAAAAATAATGGTAAGGAAGCAAGAAGAATGCAAAGATTTGATGTCATAAAATCTCTAAATTTTGCTTAAAATCCATGTTAGCATATAATTTCTATATGATGTCCTATATTCTTTTAGAGATGGGCCACAAATTTGGCTCTACATTTGGTAATATTCAATACAATGAAGAACTCATGATCATCTGTAAAAACTCACTGGGTTCATTTGTAAGATAAACAAACAATTGCTTAGGGAAAAGGACAGGAGAAATAATGGAAAGAGGAATTTTCTCAAAGGGTCCTTGAAAAGGAAACTATGCAATAAAATTAATAATCTTTCAAAAACATTACAATAAATGTAATGATTTTCAAGATCTTTTATAATGTCTTTAAATGTGGGCCAATAGTTTTATACCAAATTGTCATTCAGTAAAAGTAATTCTTATTGGGACAGGGGTAGGTGGTGTGATATTGGGTTTAATATAATTCCATCCAAGTAGAATGTGCTCTGATGGTTTAATTTAATCCAGCAAAAATGTTTATGAGGTATATGATGCCCAGAGGTTCACACTTCAGGTTATTTTCCGTGAGTATTTTTTCCCATGTGAGGTATAAAGGTATAAAATGGGTCTGAGAGGAAATGAGCTTGATCTCAGAAATAGTGCCTCATTTATTGTTTTTATGCATTGTAAATAAATACATGACAAGTTGCATGCATTAATAGCAAGGATGGCTTTTGAGTAACATTTTCTCAAGAAAGCAGAAGCCTCTAGTAATACCTGTTTAAATAAAAGACAGTTCCATAGATTGATCAAAACTTCATTTGATAAGTTAATTTGATGTCTATCAAAATGGAGGCCAATATTCTCACACCACAAAATAAAAATTTCTTTAACAACACTGTAACCAAATACTCCCCTGGTCTTTTGGAAATATCTCAGGATAGCTTCTATTGTATGTCTAGTTTTACACAACAAATATCATAGTGTTCATTCTAAAATGAAAATTGTAAATTAAATCTCTAGATACTTATATAAAGAAAATTTATATAAAGTTTAAAGCAGATAAAAGTATAAATCAGTTAAAAGTTGGGGGCTATCTGCCAAAAGAAATGATAATTTATAAGACTAACAGATCATACCTCCTCTTTCCAGAAAAAATTAAACTGAAGGCTCCATTCTACAGACTGTGTATTTGCAAAGACATGGCTTTTCATATAAGTAAATATAATTTGTAGAGTAGAAGGATATGAATACAGTTAATCCTTGATATTTTGGTAAAATATTTTGATAAAGTTCAAAAAGCAGCAGAGCCTCAGAACCCAGTTATGGTGATGATTGTGGGAAAGAGGAGGGGAGAATGCAGAAGACATACCTAGAAAAAGTTTTTCTGGCTTGTACTGAATTAGCACCAATAGATAGGGTCCCATAATGAACTCCTGCACTATGCCCCTCCACTGAGCCAGATGACAAGGACACAACATTATATGTCACAATTTTGTATTCATGAAAAGTTTCTTTCATACAGTGCTGAATGTTACTAAACTATAGCTCAAAGCAAAGCCAAATAAAAAACACACAAAGTATATAAATTTAATCCATACAAAACATTGTCCCAAGAGACTCAAGTGCCAACCAAACTGGCATACATTTTAGACATAATATGAAGTCATTTAAGGCATTTAATGCTTCTATATTTGTTGCCTTGTGAAAGTGTTCTATTGGAAGTAAAATTTTATATATATATATGCACACACATACATTTATATGTACAAATACACACACACACACACACACACACACACCATGGTTGTAGATTTCATAGAGAAGGCCAGGAACAACCCTAATTAACTTCCATGTCACAATTCTATTCATTTTAAATAACAGGATCCAAGCTTGCCCTTCAGACCTTAAATAGTGTGTGGCATTTTGAAGCCTGGAGTATTGCTTACCAGTTGGTGTAAGGTGTCTCCAAGTGATAACAGGTTCAGGACGCCCATTGGCCATGCAGACCAGGGTCACGTTGCTGCCCTCATTCACAGTGACATCAGAGGAAATGTTGGAGATCTTTGGTGGCACTGTAAGGAGAAAAGCAAATTGAAAGTATAACTATGTCAGTGAACACAGGCTTGCAGCACTGGTCCATGCAACCAGAAGTGGCAAATGTGAGCTAAGTCCTCTTATAACTTCAAACCTCTGAATCTCAGGGCTAAGAAGCCAGGGTGCTTTAGGCCCTCCTTAGAGACTTAGTGAGCAGATAAAAAGCATGAGTCTTACTATAAGGTGAGATTCTTCCCACTATGGACAAGTGCTATAGGAAGTACACAGAGTAGTATAATGAAAATGTGTTAAGCTCTTTTCTTATTAGAATGACCTTTTTTTTTTGGGATATTACAGCTCATGGACATTTATACATATAAGAACAAATTTTTCTTACTGTTACCTACATTTATTTTCTTATGTATATAAAATTAATATAACCCAATCTCTCCTTCAAATGTCAGGAAAAAGTGTTATTTAGAATGAGATTGCATAGTTGTGTTATTAAGATGTAGTAAAATCTGGTTACGTACAATCCAGCCACATGAGGAAACCATCAGTTAATCACTAAAACAGAAAGTCTCTAAATATAATCCTGGTGTGTGGAAGGCCAGATAATATACCTTAGGGCTTAAAAATTGAATGAATAAGGCCTATGTCACAGATAGGTAGACATTACAAAAAACCCATTATTCCTAGTAAATATCATTAGCATTTACTATTAACAATTTAATAATAGTTAATTTTAATTATTTATGATCATAAGGCACTATATATAGTGTTTTGCAAATATTATCTAAGTAACTCCTTATAATAAGGAAATAATATCCTATGAGGATTTTGTTTATAGGTGGGAAACTGAGGTCTAGAGGAGAGTAGGTGAGAAACAGAAAATTGATTTGACACTAGGCAGACTCCAGGGCCCATGCTCTTAAGTACTACTTAAATGAAACTTCATCTCCACAGTCCGGGCTACCAGATGGCTGAAAATGATGGAAATTACTTTTTGGTGATGTGAGAAATGAGTCCCCAAGGGCTAGCGGTACTGCCTGCCGTCTGACTCCCTTCATTAGCATTCAGGGTGGCCACATTAGAACTCGGACTGGTAGGCTCAAGTGGAAAGTGAATTACTCACAAATTTCATCACAGAGGTTATGCACTGATTACAAATAACAGAGTTTATGGTTTGACTGTGATTTTCCTTTTTATACTTTTTGTTGCTTATGCTGTCCCTGAGAAGGTGTGTGTTGAGGAAAAAGAGAGGACATGAGAGCCTGAAGGAGTTCAAGAATCTTACTTTTTCTGATTCTTCCTGCCCATTAGGAGCTCTGTGTGGTGACAAATAAAATAGGAACATCTTCTGCTTGTAGAGACAGCTGCCTGACTAATACGAGTGTATAATCCCCACAGATCCCTGGTAGGAGATGTTGATGGTACTTGGCAGTTGACCAGATCAGAGTGTCTCAAGGAAGAAGCAGGAAGAGAACTCTCATTATTTTAAGGCTCCTCTCAAAATGACATCTTATGTGGTCTCTGGGTGGAAACCAGTGATTCCAAACAAACCCCCTGACAGAAATAGAATGTTATTTCTATTTATAGATTATTTATTTCCCCTTTTATCTATTTGAGTTAAGGATTGCTTTTTTATATGCATACATTGACTTGTAATATATACTTCCAGACTTTTACAATGTAGACCTGAGAAATTATACTCATTTTACAGAAAAGAATAGGAGGCACAGAGAGGAAAAATGCCTTGTCAAGGGAAATCCCATTAAGAATTATAGATAGATTTACAACTCAGAGATGGACTTACAACTGTTTTGCTGTTGTTTAATATTTGCAGTTTTTAATTCTCAACTGAATAAGTTTCTGAACATCTCCAAAACACTAAAATAAAATACAAATCTATGATGAAACAAGATTTAGCCATCCTAGGTGCCTTCCTTAACAATATGAAACTTGTAACAGAAATCTATATAGTAATTATAAGAACTCACATTAGTCAAGTTGTAGTTAATTCTGAATTGCAAGAGACACGGCATAGAGGAAATAAAAATGTGTTATATTAAACAAAAAAAGTGGAGTTGGGTGGGGGGATGCTCTGTATCCTAGTATAAAAAACATTCAAATTTATAAATCAGAAAAATCTCCAATGGTTGAACCCTCACAGAGCTATTATCTATGATACAGTTTACTCATATAATACCTCTTTTATGAGAGGAATGTGTACCAAGTACTTTAATTTACATGGCATTCAAAGTGAGTCACTTGCTCAATGGTACATAGACAAGTAGTCATACAATTGGGCATAAATTTTATAATAACTGACTGCAGCCTATGTTTTCACCACCAAACAACATTGTTTCTTCTAATTAAGGATAATATACTCTGGTCCTGGATCTCAGATACTGACAGATAACAAAACGCCTTTTTTTGTTGAGTAGTTAGAAATCTATTCATGTTGACATTGTATCACATCTTTCTCTGGATCACTATCAACAGGTTTCACTCCATTATTTATCTTCCTACTTTATGGTACTTTGTACAAGCTTCTTCTCATCAATATTTATAAATAATGTAGTTCTTTTGCTCAAGAAAAAAATTCCTCTGCAAATCCCATATTGCCCTTCTACTAACTTTTAACCTTTCTCCTTCTAAATTTCTTGAAGGAATTGTTCCTTACCACGTAGCATCTCCCATTCACACTTTAGCCTTCAGCGCAATCTGGATTTCCTCATTTATCTCCAAAGAAACTGCTCTCGGGAAGCTCACCAATTTGTTTGGAATCATGTTACTTCCACATCCAATGATCAATATTTGTTATTATCCTGTTTTTCTCTGAAGTATATGACTTTGTTGACCATACCCTCTTTCTTTAATTATTTTCTTGTCTTAGTCTCTAGGTCACAAAATTCAACTGCTCTTCCACTTAGCCCTCTGACCAACCTTCCCAGTTTGGCTTTTGGGCTTATCCTGTGCTGTTCCTTAAATATTTGTATTCCTCAGAGCTTGATTACTGTCTTTTTTCTTCATGTCATTCACTGTGAGTGATCTCATCCGCTCTCTAGCTTCAGAAGCATAACCCATATTATTGATGACTCCCAAATCAGTATTTGCATCCAATTTTTCTCATGACCTTCACACCTAGTTTTCTATTTAACTACTCAACATCTCCATCAAATGCCTCACAGATGCCCAAGATTCAACACTCTCATCATCTTCCTTCTCATAGAACATTTGTCATCTTGTGTGTACTATCTCATTAAATTGTGTCGCCATGCAAACAGTTGCCCAAGCTAAAAAAAGCTTTATCTCCTTTGATGGTTTTCTCTCCATTTACTGTCCCATATAAAATAGATACACAAGTTCTGTAGCTCATGAATCTTTAGATTGACTTATTACTCTCAATCCCTATTTCTACTATCCTTTTCCAGCCATTAACTTTTTTCCTTAAATTTCTGCAAGAGCATTATGACTGGTTTCTTTGTCTCTAGGCTTCTTCTCCTTAAGCTCATTGTCACTCATATACCACACAGCAATGAGAATTTTTCAATAAATTGTAAATGTGGGTGTAGTATCCCCTGATTAATTTCATTGTCCTACAGATAAAATCCAAATTTCTCAATATGGCTGAATATCTCTAACCTTACTTCCTAATCTTGTTGTATTATATCATCCAATCAGATCAAACAACTTCTGGTTCCTGGAATATATGATCCTTGTTTTCTACTAGGCATTTAACATTTTTTTCTACATGGAATCTTTTTGTTTCCGTTCTGCATGTGTTTAGCCACTTTCCTTCTTCAGGTTTTATCCCATCAGCTTATTTTCTCACTTTTTCCTGGAAGACTGCCCTGTCATCCCCCACCCCCATCTCCATCCCCTTCTGACTCCATGCTGGGTGAAGTACCCTCCTGTGTTCCTAACACCTTGCTCCTGAGTTACACTACTGGATTATTTACCTGTGCCCATCACAAAACTGAAAGAGACAGACAGGAGGGTCTTTGGTTTTTTGACCACTAAATGTTACAGAACTCAGTACTTGGAACACAGTACTCACAGAATGAAAAAAAAAATGAATTTACCCCAACACTTTTTTCTGAGCTAAAGGAAGTCATTTCATTGAATTTTTGTGAGAAAGGAGAAAGCTTTTCTGAATCAATAGAACACTGCTTTTATCAGTATTACCGTAGCTACCCCTCTAGCCATGTATTTTACTATCATTTTCTTTGACTCTTAATTAAAAGAATTAACCATGGGGCAGAGAAATGTTTGTATTTTAGGAACATAGGAAGCAAGACAAACTTGGTGCCCAACTTCCTTAATTATAGATTTTTCAGTGTTTTAACTTTTTTTCTATGAGGAGTCATATATAAACAGTATTAGTTTAATAGTTTATTAGTTCCTTTCTAGTTTCCCATAGTAATTCATGGAGTTTACATTTACACCATCAATGGTAAAACAACATTAAAGTAACAACTCAAAGGTTTTATTCTTTTAGCTTGTAAAATCTTTATATGGATTCTGCAAAGTAAAAAGTATTGTTGTCATTACTGCCATTTTGCAGATGTAGACACAGGGAGCAAAATGAGTAAAAATTACATAGCTAAGAAATTACGAAGCCAGGACTAAAACTGAAGATTTATAGATTTCCCAAACTTCATTCTTCTAGATCAAATTCACTCTTGCAAAAATGGTTCCAAATAGTATTTTTTGTCATATTTTAATTCTCAATAATAAGGATGACTACTTAGGGAACAGTGTTTAATGTAATAATCTTATTTGTACCAGCAAATGTAATTCATTTATCAAAATCACTGTAATAGAGATTTATGTATGCTCAGTTCTTGAATTCTTGGGTCATCACAGTACTCTCAGTTTTGATTTTTTTGTTCTTATTTTTATTCGGTTACTTTCTGGAGTATTGCCTAACATTTTTTTATTCACAGGATATTAGTGTGATTTATTATATTTTCCTAAATATAATGCCATGAAGCATTTATTTGATGTTTTCAACATATTTGGTTTCAGCCATCACTCCAATTTGTTTGGATTATATTGTTTTCTTACTGATTAGTACGAGCCCCTCACATCGTTAGGAACTGACCTTTTGTTGTCATGTTATTTCAATCTCCCCAATTTATTCCTAACTTCTTAATTTTATGAACATTTTTGTTTTGCAGAAGTTTTATATTTCTTTGTTGATCTCTCTTTTGTGATTTTTTCCATTGCTTTTGTGGGTATTAGGTTCTTTCCTAACATAATATCAGTTAAATGCTTATCTCTACTTCTTTTAATGATCTTTATCATCTTTTAACATTGAACTCTTTATATAATGTGGGATTTATTTATGGTATGAGCTACAACCAGGTTTTTTGCCCACTACATTGAATCAATTTCCTCAATAACATCTGTGAAATATTATGAAATGCTTTGGTTTTCAGAAATGCCCTATATAGTGCTACCAACTTGGCCAGAGCAATATTTCTTGGAAACATGCAAATATAAACCTTACTTACCATGCAAGTTAATTTTATCAAAATATTTAAAACTATAAGTCACTAATCCTTTGATGCCATATTATTATTATATGTCATCAGTTCCAAAGTTAATTGTTTATTAGCTGAACATCCCCTAAAATGCTGAGTAAAAGATATAATATAGATATCCATCTTTCAGAACACTGGCAAAATTCATTATTCAAAGAAATTCTCATGTTTTTCCATTGTTAAAAAAACTGTAAAATGAAGATGCCACAATAGTTCAAATTTTAAAATCCAAATTATTAACTAGGTGATATTCTTTCACCTACTGAAATACACACATATTGCATAAAATACACACCTATTGAAATATGCATAAGGTCTGTGTTAATGCTTTTTCTATTCAGTACATATTGAACAGTAGTTTCTAAAATAATGCTAATGTCTATGTGTAATTGGACAAATAAATGAACCAATATTAACTAGGATTACGGGACAATCTCATTCTGCCACTCATGAATTTATTGTCCCTCCTCACTTTTTTTTTTTTTTTTTTGGTAATTTTCATATCCTCTATCTCTACAAAAATCTTCAGGGTCTGCCCTGGCATTTGCAGGCCCAGAGGTGCCTGTACATGTTTATACAGTTCTCTAGGTTCCAATCACTCCTTCTTCTCTTGTATATGACTTACATCTGTTATGTATGACCAAAAGTGGAACTGCAGGCAATGTCAGAGACAGAGTGGAGTGTTTTACCTGCCCAAATTTGTACCTTCTTCTGGTAAGACACCCTGTTTTTCCTCTGAGAAAACCACCTCTTGTCTACTGCCATTGGTTTGTTGGGACTGTCAATCAAGTGACTTACTCTTCCTTGGCCAAAGATTGGGTCTATGACATAAACTGAGTCATTCAGACTCTCTCTACCTGGAACTTGCTTTTTACAAGGAATGGTGCAAGAGATGTTAAAACTGACTCAATTTGTGGTAGATTGTGCTAATGGCCCCAATTTCTCACTCTTCCCTGTGTCCATATCCTTTGCCATGTTCATGCAATCCCATGGTGGGTGGCACGCAGTTTTCCAATCCTGGGCCACGTTACTGGTTTTGGCCAAGGATATCAGCATAGGAGATACAAACAGGGTCTTGGAAAGGGCCAGCACAATTGGACTCACTATGGCTGTGCCTCTGCCATCAACATGAGCAGAGCATGCTCCGCTGAGCCTGTTGGTACCAGGAGGAGGAGAACGGAAGATGGCAAACAGTGTTGCTAGATAAAATACTGAGTACCCAGCTAAAAATGAATTTCAGGTAAACAAAAAAAAAATGCTTTTTTTTAGTACAAGTTCCAAATATTGCATGGGATATACTTGTACTAAAATATATGTTATCTAAAATTCAAATTTAACTGGCATTTTATTTTTTTTATTTGCTGTATCAGACAACCCCAGCAACAGCCACCTGTTGCAAAGTCCAGCCTGACTCTGCTGACTTGCACATTTGTGAGAAATACAGAATAACTGTTTGTGCCTCTGATTCTGCAGTGGCATATTCATCAGCAATGGTTAGCTGATACGGATCATGAAAGAGCAGCTGCAGAAGGACCATTCTTTTTCCCTAATGTCTGCAACCTGCCTTCTGAGATACATATGACTTTGTTCTCCAAGCAAGATTTTTCTGGTTTTCTTTTGATTCTGTGAGCTATTTCATATTCTCCTAATCAGCTATTCCATATTATTCCTTTTTAAAACATCAGAATAGCCAATTTCTGTTGTTTAAATCAAAGAATCGTAATTGTTGCAAATTGGAAAGCAGTCATAAGGGAAAGATTTGAAGAGGGGCCTTTTCGTAGAGGTAAACTGGTGTCTTCTCTGCTTACCCCACTCTTTTGGGTCCTCACAAAACCAGCTTAGTTTCATGTTTAGCATTGGTCCTTATCTGTCAGTACACATTGTTTTAAAAATAATCCTAGGTTTGCAAGGCTGTCTAATTCTGTTACTGTTTTAATAGCTTTATCTTTGGTCCCTCACTAACCAGCTTACAGAAGGAAAATATTAGTTTCAGAGTAGGGAAGAAAAGTGGTCAGTTGTCTTACTTCCCTAACCTCAAATAATTAGTTGTTATTACTTGTATGTAATTCAAAATGCCATTCCTAATGGTACAAATTAGCAATAAACTGGTCTTATTTGTTCAATAGAAGTTGGGACAAAGTGAGTGTATGATCATACACATGTTGGTGGTGGGCATGTAAAAACACAACACTATCAACTCCCTAATCTCTAACCTGTCTTTGGTATGGCCATAGACGCTTAAGCCCTATCTTGTTGCGTATGTAACAGATTATATGGAACAGCATGGTGTGCTTATATAAAAATTGGGTTAAGAAATTTATAGAATATTTCTTGAGCAGCACTTGGCTTTAATAAGCATGATCTAAGAACTTAACAATAAGAATAAAAATACACAACATCACACATAAGTTCCATCTCGTGAAACATCAAACATCCATCTAGCCTGACATTTTGCTTCTGAAAATGCCACGGAAGCATGTTTTTACTGCATGGTGTGGTAGTTTCCGGGATGAATGACAGGATTAGAAAATGTTTCACAGTGTACTAGATTGAAAACAAGAGGGCTTGGATCCTGCCCCACCACTAGTTCACAAGGCAACCACATATTCTCTAATATTTGCTTTTGAATCTCTCTCAGCAGATACATTGTAGATGAGAAAATGAACAATTAATGACAAAGTATTCAAATATCTCTGAGCCTTAGTTTCCTCATTTGATAATTGGAAATAATGTGCAAAGTTGATATTAGGCGCTCTTACAGGATTGCTATTTGGGTCAAGTGAGATAATGCATGTGAACTTATTCTGTAAACTATAAAAGGTCCTACAAGTGTAGCTATTATTTATTACATGCTAAAACTAGGCAATAAAACAGAGTTGGCTTAACCCTTCCTAGGATTACATGATAAAGTAGTTCATACATTTCTATAGCAAGTGACATTCTAGTTATATTTTTAAGGGTGCCATTATTGCCAAAAAGTGTAGGTAATTATTACAATTCATAATTAATCATTAATATTGGCATCAACAGTAAATCATCCCAAAGGTATATACTGAGTTCTTATCTGCTAATGGACAGAGCTATGCCAGTATGTTCAGCCCTTTAGTCAATGTCTAGACATTTTATGCCTATAATAAAAGTGACACAGAGATGTGTGAGTGTACAATGATAAGTAAAATAAGTTTCACCAAAAAATTTTAGAAGCTTAACTCTTGAGATCCCAAGAATAAGCTCTCCAAAGGAACTCTCATCACCATTACTTAATCTAAAATGTATGTCTCAGGAAAAGCGAGGTCTCCTTTTATTTGTTGTTCTTATAGATAACAGCTGTTGCCAGGTTTTTCTGAGTCGGTAAGTTGAGTCTCGGAAGCCTTAGATTTGCAGTAGGAGAACACAACGGGCAGTGATCATTTCTTTTCCACTAGTACTGGTTTCCACTCCTACTAGGATCCCTGCACAAAGCAAGAGACATCAGGCTATGAAGCAGGTATTTGAAAAGGAGCACTCTGCAGGAACATGATTTCTTTTAGACACGAATTTCATGGGTGAGCAGGAAAAATATGGAAACTATAGATTCTTTGAGTATCAGATGAAACTGAAGGTGGGAGAAACTCATTATAAGTATCAGCTACTCAAATTTCTCTGCCAGGAGAGATTAGAAATGCTGCATTTATGCATGCATTAAATGATGAAAAAATTAACATAAGGAAATAATGTGTTAACAATTAAGAGGAAAAGATAGAATGTATATAATGTAAAACAAGGCGATGCCAAGAGCCATATGAGTGGTAATGTGGTAAAGTCGGAGAAATTGGAGAGAGGGAGCACATGAAAATGACATATTAAAACAATGGCAGTCAAGAAAAAGTCATCCTCTTTTATTCAGACAGGAGCAGCTTAGTTTATAAACTGTAGATGTAACTAAGGTAGTACCTGAAGCCTCACTCACCATAGTTCTCGGAGAGGTAGCTGGCATTTTACTGTGCTGGCCAAAGGTACAATACTAGCCCAGTAAGACATACTTTTCTGGGCCTTTGAGCCATACTTTAGCATATTCCCAAGTGGTCATAGTTCTTGGCACTGTCCCTAGAGACTCATCCAGATAGTAGCCACTATCAAAAGGGAGGGTTAGCTTGGGTCAAGCTGCTCTAAATAACTCAAACCCAGTAGCAATGGCTCAAGAAGTGCTATGAGCTCATTCATACACCACCCAGGGGTGGCTGTGTATTTGTGGTGACGCACATGTGGAATGAATATCTGCCTCTGGTTGCGTCCCTGGTCTACCTGAAAAGAAAGCACTTTAACTTAGAATTTTTCTATACTTCTTAAATGTTAAAAATTACCCTGGAATCTAAGTGTGTGGGCTGGTTTAGAAAAGGGACAAATTATTCAGGCAACAACATTTGCATTCATGACCAGCTAAGGGTGTCCATTATTGCTGCTTCAGCAATACGTCTGCTCTGTGGGATATCAAATGGCTGTTCCCATGTATGGGTCATTGCCTTGCTAATTAAGAGCAAATGGAACTATCCTGACTCCGCTCACTGAGGCTCAGTTGCTCAGCAAGTCAGCAGCTTCTCCAGAATCTCATATTCCCAGACCCTTATTCCAGCTGGTTAGATATTTGTTTTTTGCTAATCTAGGGGAGCACCCAGAAGCTGATCTAATCAAGAGATGGGAGGAATGAATCTGCCATCTTCCTTTTTCCTAGGCCAAATAGATTTCTCATTTCTGGTACTGACAGGATAGTCTTTACATACAGTCTACCCAGACCAGATGGTTTTGTTATTTGGCAGAAATGGGGGTATTGAGCAGAGGGAAGCTCAAAAATATCAGGCTACCTAGGGTAGGTGGCAAATAGCAACTGAGCAAGTTCCAAGGTCTAAGAAGTGGCACCGTGAGACTTTATCAGAAAACAGAGGAGTGCATCTTTTCCTCCTTTGCATTAAAAAAGATATTTTTCCATGTGAAAGAGAATTGTTCGCTATAATTCTCAGAATAGATGAAAACTCAGGCTATCTTTCTGCTATCAACTAAAACCCCATTCCTCATTCCTTGAACAGCCTGTAGATTTAGCCCTGAACCATGACATATACTTAAAAGCTACAAAGTATTTTTCATTGTGTGTTTCATTAACTTTCTTAAAAAATTAAATGTGGGGTAAGCATTACTTTTACCCTGTAGATGAATTATTTAGCTATTAAGAGAATCTTATAAACAAGTTCTTTTATCGAAAGCAGAGAGGGTTTTAAATCAGAGAGATAGGAGCTGTGAGTAGAAAATAGAAGTATAAAGGTTTCAGAGTCCAATCTGTTGTCTATTATGCTTAAGAATAATACAAACTGACCACATTTACTGAGCACCTACAACACAGAAGGCACTGTGCTAGCGTGGGCAGAAGTGAGGAGGGGATAAAACAATGATAATTATGACCTAGATCAGCCAGTTTTTATTCTGTCAACACAGGTGCCAGTGAGAGGTTATCCTGAGAATAATAAGAATACTTATTCTAACATTTTCAAAATGGCTTGCTGCTCATCTCATTTCTTCATTGTGTTTTGGGAATCAGAAATATGTGCAGATAACTAAGGTGCTTGTAAGAATTCTTTAAACTTAATGATTTCATGCCCACATTCTAGCCTAACTTGTATTTTTTTAGTTGCTTAAGGCATATAGTGTTCTTTGTGTGTAGGGAAGGAGGTAGATTCTAATAGAAACCAACCAGGGTGAACTAAAGCATGCCTAGAATACAATGAAAATAATAAAAGTTGTTTCCTGCCATTGCTCAAGGGCCCAGAAGATAAAATATTCAGACAAAGAATATGATCAACAGGAGGTTTTTAGAATTTCTTTCTTTTGCATTGCCCCTATTCAAAGCTTACCCATGAACCATTATGAATGAAATGTGGAACATTCACATTTTCTTCTAAACAAATAAAGCTACCATTGTGCATTAATTAATATATTCATACTAATTATAATTTTTCAAGAATTTTATACAATTGTACAAAACACAGTTATTGCTGCAAGTGTTAAATGTCACTAGGAGAAATAGAATATTTTCTGCAACTCTAAGTACGTTTGAAATTTCCAGAGAGGTAGTTGAGTGTGTAGTGTGTGTGTGTGTGTGGTGGGGGTGGTGGGGAGGGAGGGAAGGCGTAAAAAAATAAAACTTCAAGTTGATCAGTGAGATAGATCTCTATTTGATCTTTGGTTGAGTCCTGTTGGAGGGGCAAATGAACATTACATAATGAAAGAAGATGCAAGCAAGTAGAAAAGGTGAAATAAGAAAGAGAACAAAGATAATTATTAGTATCTTAGGTAATATAGAACATTATACAATTTACAAAACTCTTGCATATGCCTTGCCTTATTCAATCCATACCCTATTCTTGTATGATGGCTTGGATAAGTGTTACTACTACCATCTCCCACCAACGTACTGGTTGGATAAGTGAAGCTCAGTAATGGCCAAGGTGACAAATCTGGTAAGTAAAAGTACTTAGTTTATAATCCGCTCTTCTGATTGTGTCAAGACGATCCAGAAAGGCTTTGCTATTTCACAGACTAGATTATCTACTGCTGAGATGTGAGATGCTGCTATATTGATTAAATTGAATAGCTGCCAAGATAATCAGGGCACAACTAGAGATAGGAAGTCTGGGTAGGTGGGGGTTGTACTGAGCACAATGATAAAAATACCACCGGTTGTGCAGAAGCTCTGGAAGTTTAATTTACTGCTGAAGTTGGCTTTTTCTGCATTATTCAGTTCAATTAATATTGTATGGCTAAGAATTTGGCTTTCTGGTTTTGAGGGGTTTTTTAAATAAATGTTTATAATATTTGTGTCTGTAACTTGCAAATCTTAAACAAGTTTACAGTGGAAATTAGAGTCATCCTTATAGGCCTTATTTACTGCCTGTATCATATTTCCTCTTGCTGAATTTGGCTAACTCAAAATGGGATTCCTCTTCTCTATCTCTCCTCTTGTTAAAACTTAAGAGAGGGTCGTGGTGGTGGTGAGAAGGAACGTTCTGTCCCTGCCTCCACAAATGAAACCCTAATGGGGTGAGTCTCATTAATCTTGAGCTAAATGTGAAGTAAGACATGAAAGCACCTCAGGTCCCACCTGTTTGTTCAGAGCCCTAGGAATGTTAGGGAGAAAATGTCAAAGATTTCTCTTCTCTTGCTTCTGCACCCTGCTGTGATGTTTTACTCAACCCTCCATGTCCTAAGGAAATAAAACACTGCCTATCAAAAATTCCCCACCTTTCTCCCCATCATACACATAAACATGAACAACACTTGTGTTTAGGAGAGCTAATCAATTCTTGCAAAAAGCTGTCTCCTGGTAACATGCTGCAAGGCCAGAGCACTCAGGCGAGTGATTTCTGAAGCAGCGTGACCCTCTGCTACTGTGTTTGTCTCCATCTCACAACACTGTGGTTATACAAGAGGATGTGACCCCTGACCCAACAAGGGATGGTTGTAAGTACCAGTGGGACTCTGGGTTCATATGGAGAAAATCAAACTGCTGGGCAAATAAAGCAGGGTGGGGGAATAAGTGTTGTAGATGTGACTGAGACTAGGTGGGAATCAGCAGCACTTCTACCAGAGGAACAGGCAGGATTTGTGCTGGGCTATGCATCAGCTCTGTATTCAGTAATTATTGTTCTGTTGGCCAGCAGGATAGTAGCTCGTCCACAGGTCCTAGGCCAGAACACCGTGGAAATGCATCTGAGTTTCTATAGAGACTCTATGGAAAGTGTGAGCATTAGAGGAGGAAAGCGAGTAGCTCCCACCATCACTGTCTGTCCTATGTCCATCGCTAGTACACTAGTCAAGTTATGAACTGGAAATTAGGAAGAGGTAGTCATGCACTTGGAAGCACACTGGCCTCGTCAGTCCTCTTATCTATAAGCATTTGACTGACAGAAGGCAGCTGCCATGATGGCGGCTTTCTTTCCAATAACCTGCAGACCACAAAAGGCAGAGATACACACTGTAACAGTGAAAAGGATTCTTGTGTTTTTATTGGTTCTAAAGAGCTCCAGATACACTGAGAACCATGCCTGTTGGCCATCACAAGTATTCTTGATTCTCAACCCCAATCTCTCCATTTCAATCCACTGGGAAAGGGCAAGTGCTCCCTTGGTCTATTACTCCACCCATCCTCCCTCTGGCCTTGGGTAAGTCACTTAACCTTCTTATCTGGAAATGGCTGGGCCCTGAGAGAGTGGCCATCTAGGATCTTTGATTTCCATGAGTCAGACTCACTCATTATCTGTCACACCAGCATGAAAATACAGTGCCTAGCCTGCTTTGGCTTCTCCTTAACTGTATGTTAAGGGAGTGAATGAATAACTTGACTGGATCTTCAATACCATGTGTAAAATTACACAGAAACAATTAATACTCAGGGCCACTTGTGATTACTTTGCTCTCTTAGCCTTTGCTAAATGCTTTCTTCCCTTAATTATATAGTCATCACATATGTCTTGATGGTAAAATAGCCCAAGTGGCTCAAGTCCAAACTGCAAATTTTTAGCTACTTGTCCTTCCTCTAATGATCTGAGGCTGTACGGGAGAAGATAACATCAGCCTCTTTCCATGTGTTGCGAATTAAATGTATGCCCAGAGTAGCTAAGGTTTAAGTTTAAAAGAAATTTTTCTCCAACATATACACATATTTAAAGGAAAATTTTCCATATATATACATACACACACACACACACCAAAGAAATATAAAAGAATATAAAACATCAGGAAGCTCCACAATACATTATGTTTTGCCTTATGCTGCCCCCTCTGATCACTTTAGGAGTCCGATCAGGTTTCAGCTATAAGCCAGCTGGTGCCATTCATTTAAAGGAAAACAGCTATACAAGTGAGCAAGATTCTAATCACTAAATCTAATTACAAAGTAGAGTAAATTATTATAAATGTTTTTAGAGGTGTCTTAAAACACTGTAAAAAAGAAAAATTACCAACCAAACAGAAATCGTCTATGATAGGATTTGATAGCATCATTTGGGATTAGGACATTCATGTGTGTAAATGTTATATGCCCTGGCTGTTTCTGATGCCTAAATCTGGCATCCACACATTGAAAACCATAACATTGCTCTCTCATTCAGTCAGATGCTAAACTGTTTAACTCAAAGTGCACCTTAGTTTGTAGATTCTAATGGGAGTTACAGGAACATTTCACTTACACTAGAATGAAGGAAACTTCAAATTTCTCCATTAAAACAGGAACAATTAGTTAGTCAAGGAAAGGTAAATGCAATAGGAAAATGAAAGGGAGACACTTTACATGGATGTGTGTATTGCCCAATGCAGATCTATCTTCTTCTTTTTAACATCCTTCATTGAAATATTTGAAGTGCCACACATTCCCTACATCACAATGAAAAACTGAAGACAAACACATTAACATTTAATCCTTGGCTTCCAAACTAGCCATCTGCTCAGACATTCTTTATATCAATTGTGCCTGTATGCAGTCAGGGCACCATGGACCTCATCTTTAGTCCATCTGCTTCCTCAAGGGATGAATGTATGTGTTTGTGATGGTCAGAGCTCTTCAGAACTGCATTCCCAATTCATTGTCTATGATGTCCTTCGGGGTTGAAGGGGAGGCTATTAGTGCTAGGTATGTATGAGCTTCAGTGCATTTCCCAACCTCCTGTGGTTAGTTTGGGACCATATGACTGAGCTTTGGCCAATAATATCTTGAGGATAATGAGCCATATCCAGGCCTGGCCCTTAAAAAAGAAGGCCAGCATTCACTCAAGCACTTTCCTACCTTGTCATGGCAACTGTGAGGATATGTCATCCAGATGGCATAGCTGCTGTGTAGCAGGGAGCTGCCTGACCTGGATTGAACTTCATAAGCAAAAAAATAAGCCATGAGAGTTCAGCATTATCTGTTGTGGCAGCTAACCTGAATTATGCTGATCAAAAAAAAAAAAAAGTCCTTAAGAACAGCAAACTATATGACTTTTATTTAGAAGTGTACTGGCCTAATGTTGGAAATTAAATAAAATGTTACCTCAAGGTTCCTCTTATTTCATAATTACGATTTTTGAATGAAAACCCTCTCTTCCTCCATTCAGTGAAATCTTGATTGGCCATAGCTCTTGACTACTCAATTAACTTTCTAGTCTACTCATCAATTTCTTTTCTATTTTCTGACCAATTGTAGCTTCCTGCCTGACTTTGGCCATCACCTATAGGAGGTGCAGAAACCACTCCTTTGCTCTGCAATATTGAAGCCATAGTGCGGAGGCAGAAATGGACGTCTCTGTCTAATTCTGTGCCTTGCTTTTGCCTTAACCACCTATCAGAAGTTTCCTACCCATACGCCTACCTCTGATTACAAACCTCTGGTGTTAAGAACCTTGAAATGCCTGCTTCTAGACTTCTGTCCTCTAATCTATAAGTCATCTATTCCAGAAATTTATCATGCTCAAGTTTGAATTTCATAATTTGTTATAAGATACATAATGTGGAAACAACTGCTCTATAAAATCTAAGCAAAGATAGTATAAAGAAATATTATTTGAATTAGAAAAATAGTATTTTCCATCACAAGAGTCACAACCTCTATTCATAACTATGGAGAAATGAAACAGTACCACATATTTCTATAAACTGCCCGAGGAAATATTGTACTAAAAAATGCTTATTCTGTACTCCAGGAACTAGGACCAAATCTCTTTCCATTTGCATATTCTTGCTAGTAAGTAACACACTGCCTAGAAATACATGAGTCCTGGGTTATATTTTTGGCTGTCCTTCTGTCTTATTTTCTTTTGTACCTGCAGGTTTGGGGTTTTTTTCTTCCCTCAGCTAGAGAAGGAGGACAATGCCTCAGGAATTATTCAAGGAAACAGTGTTACATAATCAGTGCAAGGACTCAGAGACCTCTGTATTAGTTTTCCTTACTAAATACAGAATCATACTTTACCAAAACAAATATGGTTTCTAACATGGGTTGAGCATGTCCTCAGCTTTCCCATAGTGAAATGACTCCATATTTGGCATTCCACAGGCCTTATTATTACACAATCAGCTCTTCATAAGAAAACCATGAAAGAATTTCAGTGAATGTATTTCCAGTACAGGAAAGATTTTTAAGGCCAGCCAGGAAGAATTCCATAACAATAGTGAGGGGACATACTGAATATGAGTGACTCTGAATAGAAAATAAAATCTGACCCACATAAGGAAACAGAATTATCTAGGAACAGCACCACTCACTAAATACAAGGCTCCAGGGAGACCTGGATTTTGAGCCCATACTTCCTGTCACTCCCAGTAGGGCCCCTTGAGGCCACAAAAATCTCTCTATACCTCAATGTATTCATTTCTAAAAATAACAGTTTTCTAAAAATGCCATTTTTAAAGAAATTCCAGGGTAGATACAAGGATGAACTAAATAATTAAGGGGAAATATATGGGATATATATGCTTAAAACATTTTCTTTTAATTAATCTTTTCTTTTTTTCAAAAAGCTGAAAAGAAAGCTAAAATTGAGTTAGTGTTACATGGTAACCTGACTCACTTTTATGTGGGCTGTAGAATATGCCCATGACTACTTGGTCTACCACATGTTATAGTACTAATTAGGGACTCAGGGACTAACTTCATAGTTTATATATATATATATATATATATATATATATATATATGTCAACAATAACCTATATAAAGACATTCTACCCAACCTCAATGTTGTAAGCCCCTTATTCTGTTAAGATGGCTTTAGGAGTCACTCAAAGGATGGCTCCTTGTGTGTGCCACACAGCCCTATGGCTAATGCGTCCCTGTACCCACAAATATAAGAGGTCAAGGGTCTAATGTCAAAGGTGTGAGTGTGATAAATGCTCTGACCAAGGAATAACAGTAATGTCTGAAGACATACAAGGGTAGGGACCATCTCTTTTAATATGTATTTATAGAGTATAATTTAGTGGCTTAACACTGGGCTCTGAAGCCAGTTAAGGTTCCAATACTGGCTCCTCAACTTACTAGCTGTTCTACCTCAGGAAATTATTTAGTCTTTCTTTGGGTCAGTATTCTCATCCTCAGGATGAGAAACATACCCCGTTTCATAGGATTTCCAGTATTAAGTGAGACAACTAATGCATGTAAAGTACTTAACCTGATGCCTGGAATATAGCAAATGCTTATAATAAATGTTGCTGATTTCAGAACATGTTAGTACCTCCTTATTGGAATGTCAGGGATGGTAGTTTAAATATATATATTTAATACAGAGGGGTTGAATGAATGAATGAATCAGTAAAGCACAGAAGAACAGAAGAATTCTTTGGAAATATATTTTGCGAGCTAACATTGACCAGTAGCTTCTACTTATTTACCTTATTCTGTGATGTCTTTGAAGAGTAAAGTAGAGCATCTATATCTACATAATATTTATTTCTTCAGCAGTATGATACACTGAATGCTTTCTTTATATTTCTAATGTCTGTGCACTCAGAGGAGTCAAAGTCCAGCTCCTCTTCTGAGATGTCTACTAACACTACAGTTGCTTAGCACTGCCTCTTCTACTTGAAGGCCATTCATTTGGCAGGTCTAAAGTAAGGTATAAGCGCAAGTCAAAAAGCCAAGGGAGGGCACCAGAATAGTAATGTTGCCTAAATGCTTGTCATTTTCTCCATATCATAAGACAAATGACTGAAATCTTCCCTTATATCAGTTAAGGCTTACAGTTGATTGGGAAACCACAATAGAATAATTACCTTTTTATGCATTTAAAATACTGACCTTAAGGAAGCATTAGAATATTTTGCATAAGATTTACTTCAGGTTTTTATGTGATTTTTCCAAGGGGAAAAAATCAACTGAAGCAATTCCAAGGTCATTTTTTCTTCCCTGCCAGAGTTTGAAATAGCCTATATTTAAACGTGCAGAGGTGTCTTTAGAGAACCACCACCACAGAGAATTAGAAGTCTGTAACTGGAAGCACCTTTTGGGGTTGAGAAATGTAAGTTATTGTGGAAGCTCAACAATACATACTGAAATAATTAAATCTTTTGGAAATGATTGAAAAAGATGTTTTCAAATAAGCAAATCTACGTTTGTCATTCTGAATTATTTTTATGGAAACCTGGTATTTCTCCCTCCTATTTAGGTAATTAAAAACAGTCATCTGAAGATCATTCATTATCAAACATTTCTTCACATAGTAAAAAAATGTTTTGGGGCTGAGACCTTGCTTGCAAAATTTCATTCTTCAAAGGAAGACTTTCTCCAGAAGATATTATTCCCTCTTGGAGGATGGGATTAAAAGCATTATTTCATGCCTAGGCCGTGTGTTCACAGCACAGAGTGTCTTTCCCTTGGTGGTGAGGCCCCAGTGCCTGTGTTTTATGTAGATTCCATGCACAATTCTGAAAAGCTGGACACTTTCCAGTAGCATTAGGGTTTGGAGGAAGAGCTGTTGCTCCTTAGAACTTTACTTCTATTATGAATATTATTGTCTCAATTTATTTTAATGCAATGAGTAGGAGAGAAGGTGGGAATTAAATACATACACAGAAGCCTCTATCTAACAGTCTGGCTGTTTTGGGCATCACAAAAAGAGGCACAGGAAAACCTTTGAGAGTTTGGAGCCTGCTGTATGAGAGAGATAAAAGTAGAAACAGCAAGTTGGCTGCAATACGAATGGCAGGTGCATTTGTTCACTGGAGGCAAGCTGGCAATTTAGTTTTCAGTGACCAGCTTGTCTCTCCAAGGTTCACCTTTCAAAGTCCTCCCTTTTGCTCTCAGCTTACATTGCCAAAGCTCTGCCTCATCTCCAGTCCCTAGCCTCCAGGTAATAGACACTCTTTCTCCTGCTTCTTTTTTGGAAAAAAAATGTCCTAGTCCCCTCTTTGCTGATTGAGAATGGAATTAAAAAGAAGAAAATTGAAAACTTGCACAGTGGAACAATACACCCAAAGAGAAAGCAAATGTGTGTTGTGTAGGGGTGGTTTTGTCCTACCTGTATGAACACAAACGAGGGGAAGTGAACTCTCCGGCAAAACACTGAGACTCTGACCTCACTCCAGCATTTTGACAGGTAGCAGAGAATTCAAAGCCTTTTTTTCTACTTCCAGGATGGGACTTAAGAGACACAGGAAAAGAATTTAGAGTAGAGAAGCTGATGGAAGCAATCTGTCTTCACCGAAGGAAGATGGAGGAAGATGACAGTTTCCAACCCCCTACCTCAGAGAAGCAAGGAGAAATGACTGCTTTCTGGATATAGCTCATCCAGACAAAAAAAAAAAAATCCTCTTTACATAAAAACACACATAATGCTAAAATGTACATGACATACATGCTAACCCTTATTTATTTTTATACCCACCATTCCTACTATATTGGTTTTCACCTTTATGTTATCATCGTAATTAAATATCTTAGCAATTCCTCTTTAGAATACCTTGGTGGAAATGAACAAGATTACAGTGTGATCTTCCATGAAAACCTCATCTTAGAGACTCTAAAGTACATGGAGTGAACTAGGTCATACGATTTTAAGGCCTATTATGGTCAACCGGATGGCATATTGATTCTGGGCAACAATCAATTTACCAAATATACTTATCCCAGGTTTAACCGAAAATTGATGAAATACTTCTCTCCCAAAATTATCTCTCCCATGTATGAAATCAAAGGTCTCTGACTTTAGGAAGGTGAATAGGATCCCTATTCAAAATTGTTCATTTGCAGATGAATGACTAAGCATTGGGTGTCTCCCAGGACAGGCCCTCTTCTTCCTATTCCTACAGTGGAGGGAGAGAGGACAACGTAGATGCTTCACTTTTCAAATGGCCTTGATCCTGCCAAAGTGATGTGTTCGGTAAAGAAGGAAACAGTGGAGATGGTAGTAGACGCTAATGCTTGATACCAACAACTTCTCAGTACTCTCAATAGGTACCGCTCCTGGGATAATTCATTTTACATCGCTTAAGATATCACTTTAATCCAGTAAGAAGGAAACAAAATCATGCATATGTTCTGAGTGCCACAAAAAGTGAACGAAAGTATTCAAAAGTTAACCTTGATTTCCAAATGGAATACATCATTCCATACGACAACCCATTTTGAAAACTTCTTAAATGTGGTATCATCTTCTCTGTGGCTATTGTACTTGAATATACTTGGAACATTCATTTATGCTTGAAGTAAACTGTATTATTTGCTTTTTTTGGTCATAGAGCTCTGCACATTGCTATGGTAGAACCAACATATACTGGGATCTGCACAAATAATGCCCCTTTTGCTATTACAAAATCTTTTATTACAAAAATCTGTATGTAATTATGTAACATAGCCTAAGCACACCTTATGACATTTTAGGTGAAATGTTCAAATTAAAACTATAAGTTATTAAACCCATATTAATACCCTACCAACCACACTCAAGCCGGCATTATTTCAGCCAGACCCTTTATGTGCATACATATACATTTACACTGATTGAAGTTGATTGTACATTAAATTTATGGGCGATGTTAGGTGATGAACAGGACCTGCACTGCCTGAAAATTCACCTAACATTTTGTAACATGTGTGACTCTATCAAGTTTAGGATAACCTATTCATATGTTCCCACTATGAGAAGATGATGACAATATCTAGCACTCATTAAGTGTTTGGCCCATAAGAATTCATTGAATTTTCTTTACTACTCTAGAAGATAGGTACCGTTAATATTTCTGTCTTAGGGATGAGGAAACTGTGTTACATAAAGTTGTTTAAATAGCTTATGTTCTTCTGCTAGAAGATCCAGGAGAGTAATGTTCCAATGTTTTGTTTTGTTTTTTTCCCTCAGTCAATCCTTGATCCATTTGTAAATTTTACACTTTTATACACATCTTTCTAGCACAGGCATTCTCAGCTTTGGCACTACTGGTGTTATGGTCTGGATAACTCTTTTTTGTGTTGAGAGTTGTTTTTGCATTTGTATAATGCTAAGCAACATCCCAGGCTACTACTCCCTAGACACCAGTAACTTCCCACCCCCATTCTCCCCTCTTCCTTGCCAGCTGTGATAACCAAAATGTCTTCAGACATTGCCGAATGTTCCCCAGGTTAGAACTACCCCTGGCTGAGAACTTCTGCTCTAGAGGGTTGTGTTGGCTAGAGTGGTGAAGGCACTGTCTACTAGGTTACCAGTAAATGAAGATGCCTTCACCCATCTTTCCCAAAGACAACGGCAGTTCCCACAACAGAGGGCTTGACCTGAAAATCAAATTGCTCTTGTGTCTCTAGTCCAACACTAAAATTAACTTTGGAGTCATGTTCTTCTATAGCTCCAGAAAGCATATTAGTTTCATATATCAAGATGCTATCCCAATTAATTAAAAAGTAATAAAGAATGGTTTCATCTATTGTTATTATGTTTCACTTGTTAAACACTCATCTGTGGTCATTGCATCCTTTAAAAATAATTAATTAACTTAAAACCTTCTATTTAGGTGCTTGCAGAAGATTCTAAGTTAAGCATCCTGTTTACCTTCTTCCATGTAGAATACAAACCATAAGGATTTTGGCAGGCTACTATGTAATTACTAATGTCATTTAAATGCTGATAGACACAAAAAGGTTGCTTCTGATTCTCCACTCTGCTTGAGGGAGTTGTGATGCTACTCCCTAACTATCTCCCTAACTCAGAACAGATGTCACCTCAGCACAAGACAACAAAATGGCATTTCTGGGCACTGAAGCAGCAGCACAGTGTGAAATACTATCCAACAAAACTTACTAAGAACACCACTATGTTAGCTCGCTGCTATGCAAAGCAGACCTGCCAGCAACACCTGGCCTGTGTGCAAATGCCTTGGTACAATTGGAGAGAAAATGGGAAGCATCTATTCTTAATGTCGTTGCACTAACACTTTCATAGGTTCCTCTGCCTTACCTCCCTTACCAACTTAAGGCAGAGGTACAACGTTGTTCCTCTTTCGATTCAGGTTATTACCAAGTAAGATGCTTTAGACACACAGACAAACAGAATGTCCTCAGGGGAAATGCTCAGGGTTGACTACCTGGTAGTGTGTTGTACACTAAAGGAAATGCTGCTCTGCTTTCTAGATGCAAAGCAATAGGAATAATAATATGTAAATTGATGTATCAAGATTTCTGAAAGCTCAGCGTTATTTCCCCTAGCCCAAAGATTTCACCTCGCCTTATTAACTATTCTAACAACCCTGCCTCTTTTTTTTTGTTTGTTTGTTTGTGTAATTCTTGTTTCCTCCCATTTAGCACATAGAAAAAAGCATTAGTAACACTCTTGGTTTTAAATGAACCCTATTAATATTTGCCTCTGCAAGGGACTCTGGGATAATTTTGATAAATGTGGCCATGAAGCTGATCTGACAGAGCTAAGTGTGATGTTTGCGTGTTCATGGGGAACTGTTTCATGCATAAGAGGGGCCCAGACTGAGATGGGGCGTCTGACCGGTCTCTATTTCTGAGCCACAGCAAGCAACCTAAAGTAGAAATGTAATTGTACTTTAAAAACCTAATCTGAAATCATAACAAGCAATCCTTGTGAAGATAAAACAAACAGTACTACTTTCTGATCAGGAGGTTGTTCACATAAGAGAATCCTCAGCTCTCACAGCCCTGGCTGACTGGACCCAGAAAGCTGCGCAGGAGGCTAATGAGAACAAAACCTGTGTGTTTAGGAGAAGAGGTGAACACAGTGTGCGTGGGGGGTGTGGCTCAGGCTGCTTTTCTGTTTGTGTTCCCCTAACAGTGGAAGCTGTCCCTGAAATGTTAGATGCCTATAGTGGTAGGTGGTAATTACATTTCTAGTATGGGTAGGAAAACAAAACAAAACAAACAGGCTGCCATTTCTGAAAAAGCCTTATAGCAAACGTCAGAAGTTCCTAGTAATGGGATCATTCCATATTCTTGGCTTGCTTGAGGAAGGCCTTGTCAAGGTCGTTAGCTTTAAAATAGAATATATAAATAATTGCTGTGGTATTAAAGGCTTATAAGCAGCAGAAAAAAGTTATTATGTTAAAGGATCTTCTAGCCTAAGTAAGATGAAACTCCAAATCTGGGTACACAGATACAAGAGAAAAATTTAAGATCTTCCAACAAATGCCTTGAAATATTGCCCTTTATCTTCTTTGGTGTTCTAGGATGAATATTTTTTACTTTTAAAAAATTTTATTTATTTATTTATTTTTAATTACAGTTCACATATACCATTACATTAGTTTCATGTGTACAACATATATATTATATATATAATTTACACACTTATATAACTTACAAAGCAATCACCCCAGTAAGTCTAGTACTCATCTGACACCAACCTGTATTAATATTTGTTATGAGCTTTGACCATATCTTGGGCACAAGTGTCCACTTTCTTAACGTAAAATAAAATTTCCCAGACAATCACAGTGACTGTGAAGAGGGCATTGTGAGGGAATTAGTAGGGAGTGAAGAAAGTAGTGATTGTGGTTTGGTGACCATATTTTGGAAAGAGATGGCAAACCTCAGAGAAAATGGTAACAGGGTTGAAATAAGTATAAAGCTACAAACAGCTCAAAAAGCACTTTGGGGTGGTGAAGGTAAAAGATCAGAATCTTTCACAAGTTGAATATTCCTTAAGTGTTTCTGTAAAGCAGAATGGAAAGGTTGACGACATGGCTATCACTTATGAGCATGCGCTATAACAGCAAGCCTTGTTCTGAAAGCACGTTATTTAATTACCAGAATCTTCTTGAGATGTAGATATTATACCTACTTTACACATGATTAAACTGAGGCTCAGAGAGATAAACCATGATGACAAATATTAGTAAATGTCTTCACTCTCATAAGGCAAAAATTCTGGCTCAAATTTAGGGCTTCCCAAAGTCCCACAGCCTTCCAGATACAGGCCGGCCTAACTTCAGCTCAAACGCGCTCATGCTCTTGATGATTTGACTCTCGTATTAGAAGATGGGAAACAGAAATCCCCTTTGAAAGTTGAAGTAGGTGTGTTTTGCTACTTAAGTCATTTTCCATCCATATAATTTTTCAGTCTTTCTCTAAAACTCGTATGAGGCGACACCGTTAACGTAATATTTCTTAAAATTTAAAAGACATAACACAGCTGCATTTCTGATGCCGACATGACTCTTATTTTGCACTGCATTGCCTTTGGGGTGGATGCAGCCCTCCTATTCTTAACTTGGTTGCTGGGAGCCTCCACCTGGTGGAGGCATCTCCATCTGGTGGTCCAATCGGAACCCATTAAGCACTGAGGTAGACTGCCTGGAAGAGGAAAATACGGAGCATGGAAGCTCAGCTTGGGCTACATGACTTCACCTTTGGGGGGAATAAAAACAACCCAGAAAAAAAAAAAATACAGCCCACACAGCCTACAGAGCAATTGTTCCTGCACAGCAACTCCAGTCTAATTGATTTGGACAGCACAGCTAATTTTCCCTCAGACATCTGTTAGCACACATTAGTGGATGTCGTTAGGTAGGGAGGCACAGATTAGATGGGGACAGAGCTCAAAGGCCCTGGTTTAGGAGACTGGAGCAGACGGAGGAATGGCAACAGACAGAGACTGCCAGCACCCCAGCAACATCAGATACTTCTGCCGTAGCAACCCGGAGCAGAAATAGTAATGGCTAGAAAACCATGGCTGTCATGCATAACAGCCTGAGCCTTTCTTGTGTTTCGCCAAATAATAGGTGTTTTTTGAACTTCCAAGGGCAAAACAAAGGTGCTCCAGATATCCACAGAGCCAAAACACACATAAAAAAAAAAAAAAAAAAAAAAAAAAAAAAAAAAAAAAAAAAAAAAAAAAAAAAAAAACCCAAAAACCAACAGCATTGTCAATGCCCTTCTATCCTATCCCCGTCTCGTTTGCTCCTGTATGTCAGACACTTGCATGCAGTGAGATCCAGGGCTCACTCACGTAGCAGCAAGGCCGGTGATCAAATGCTGGTGAGGTCAGAGTCATTCAAGCCATTTCCCACCGCAAAGGGCTGAGAGAGAAGTCCTATTTTATTTATTCTGTTTGATGCAGCTGTTTTCAGATACTTAACGTTTTCAGATACTGATGCCAGAATGCAGCTCCTGTCCTTCTTTTGCAGTTGAGCAAGTCAAAAACTTCTAATGCCCTCAAGGAAATCCTCCATGGGCTCATCTATGCTGAAGACTACTTTGCCAGTGAATACATTTAAAAGATTGTGATCCTCTTCCAGAAGCAGTATGTTATGCATTGCAAATAAGCTGAAGAAAGAAAAGGCTGCATCTCAGTCTGCAACAGAAAAATTCTACATATAGGCAAGTATTTCCATTGGTGCTACAGACAGTCTTTCCCTCACTGCTCCTGGCAACCTTTACAACACATCTAATCAGTTCACTCCCCTTGAAAAATCCTTACCCTAGTCTGCAAGGTAGAGTCAAATATCTATCTCAGGGTGTTCAAAATCTATCATATGTTGGTGTCAACTGATTTTTCCAGCTTCACCTCCCCAGATTCTTCTCAATGTTCCTCTTACTCTATTTAAAACAGACTCTTTGCTGTTTCTAAAATGGCTCAGCCAATTCCACACCTGTGTCTCATTTGTTACCCTAGACTACCTGACAACTCTGGCACATCCTTCAAAGCTCTGAGCCGCATCGCTTCCACAGGGAAACCTCTCCCATATTCTAGAGAAAGAGTCCTTCCCTCTCTGTATGCCAACTGGGCTTTGCTCGTGTTTCCATAGATCTTATCACACATTATATATTTGTTTGCATTTCTAGACTTCCTTCTCCCCAACTTCCCTGTTTAGAATCCATCCATACTTATTTATCCCTTGATAGCAGGGATGTATTATCAGTCATCTTTTAATTTCCCTGCTTGGAATCCATACCTATTTGTCCCTTGATAGCAGACTTATTATCAGTCCTCTTTGAATTTCCAAAATCTAGCACAGTGCTTGGCATATGGTAGGTCCTTAATAAATATCTGTCAAAAGGATGAATTTATAAATAAACTTTGCCACTAAATATAACTGTCTCAGTAGCAGATGGTACAGTGATTAATTGTCAGAGAAGAGTATTTGTGATGGAATTTTTGAATGACCAGGTCCCTTTTTCTTGGTAAAACTGACAAATGTATTCATCTTGAAAAACATTGTCATGCATGCACATTTCTTACACAAGATGGCAGAGAAAATAATCACGAAGCATAATGTCCTGGATTGTCACCAGTCTACCAAGGAAGGAATATGTTGGGTAGCAACAGTTCTGAGAGCTAAGTTATGGTGAGTTACATCTGAGACCTTGAGAAATGATAAATTAAAATTGAGTAACAAGAGATAATGCATAAAGTACCCATAAAATCATATCTCTGAGCAGTGTGACTTAGCTATGGATCGGTCACCAGAAGAATTAATTAAAAGAAAAAGTCACATAACTTACATTGTAAGTAGATTAAAAAATATACATGCAACAACAGTGTTTCCTGTGAGCTGCTTTTGCTTCCACACTATATCAGTGATAGGAGAGAGGAGAATAAAATTGAAGCATTTATTTAGCACTTATTATATATTGGGCACTATGTCAAGCCCCTTTATGTTATTTTTAGACAAGGTATCATCCCCATTTAAAAGATTGGGAATTGAGGTTCAATGAAATGATATCACTCATCTAACTCATAGATCTATAGCTGTAGCACCAAAACCAAACAAGTGTTCTGTTCTCAAGGCCATGATTCCTTCTACTATGCCATCACTTTCTCTTCCTTTTCTCTATTATGATGTGAGGCAAAATAAAATATGCAGACAAGATACAGGAATTAAAAATAAAGAGGGCCAAGACAGCTGGGAAAAAAAAAAAAAAAGAGGTAAAAGGCAGTTCAGGAACGGGAGAGGTGACGGTCAGTGCTACCAGTAACTCCTGTGGGAGCTGATACTATAGAAATTGAGTTGAGCACAGAACCTGCTCTTGGTTCACTCTCCAACAGTGATTAGGAGATTAGAAGCACAGTGGCTGCATTATAGAGGACTGCAGGGCCCTGCTGGAGCTTGAAGCCAGGGGTGTCCATCTGTCCTTGCTTTAATGGGATTGATCAGGCTGTGCTAGCTCTCCTTTCTGCCAGACAGAATCAGAAGGCATCAGCGTTAGTAATTTGGGAGCAGTTTTTGGCTACATAAGTGGCTGTTAGTAGAATTTATGGACAGTAAAACTTGATTTAGGGCCAGCCTGTAGCAAAACCAGGGAGTAGGCAGTTCATCTTCTGTATGTCCCTAAGTGTTCCATTCTTCCCCATGATCATTAGCCTGGAAAGAAAGTATTTGAATCAGTCCAGTAATAGATAGCAAGGTGTTGGTGTCACCTGCCACCTCTACCCTCTCCCAACTAAAAGATATTTGCCTTTGAACTCTGTCTTTAGTTCTGTGACTGTAGAATAGTTACAACAGAGGTTATAGTAGGGTGATTACTTATATAACCACTTTTGCTGACCACTCACAAAGCTGCCATTTTTTTTTCTCCTTCTATTGATTGGATATATGAGGTTTCTAGCTGCTTCATGCATTAACCAAAGCATATCTTCTTTGATCAATTAACATTTTTTTCTGAATAAAAATAATTTTGGATGCATAAAAATGTACTTTTAATATCAATCAGCCTTCAGAAATTAGATAAAAATGCCAGTGTTTTCACTTTATATTCTATTGCATGTGTATTTTAATCAAAACCAAACACTGAACCAAAACAGACAGTGAAGTCAGTTAGCTAATACATAGTGTTTTTATCTGAAAAATAAAGTCAAAAGATCCTGCTCACTACTAAACCCTGCTAAACAGAGACTGTATCTCTTTAAAGAAAAGATGAAGGAATCATTCTTTTACTGGAAATCTTCCATTTGTGCACTGCTTCCCATCCCAAATTCCCCTGCTCTGTGCCCTGGAAGGCTGACCACATGAATTATATCAATGGTGTCCTTGCCTCTGGCTTCCAGTGGGGATGAGCCAGTGAACAACACAGCTGAGAGACTTGAACGTGGTCTAGGCATTTATTTCCCTGGCTCCAGCACTGACTGCAGTCTCCCACTCTGCCTCTCAGCTCTTGACAGAGGCTCTCTGCACACAGTTCTCTTATTTTCTGGTTTCTACCCTCTCTCGTAAGACCTAGAGCTGATAGCTTCCTGAAATTCCTAGTCCTGGGGCACTGTAGTATCCCTCGTAATTTTCTTACCCCTGCTTCTTGCCTAAATATTAAAAAACCTTCTCTATCAAACTCCTTTGAAACGATCCAATTTGAGTGTGCCATCTGTTTCCTGTAGGGACCCTGACTGATTAAGCCCTATAACGCAGATTTACCTTTATTCTGAAGCCTGAAAATGGTCCTTAGGGAAATCAGAAAGAAAAAAAAAAAAGCTTCTACTAAGTTACAGGGTTGAAAATGGGCAGTTTAGCCTAGAAAAGCACCAGGAAACCAGATGAATTTCTTATGCCAGATACTGGCCATTATAATGTGACTCACATTCACATACTAAAGCATGCTTCCCAGCCAAAGTTTTAATAGCAAAATAAAAGGTTTGGAGTCAGCTTTGCTCTCCCCAGGCCAAGAGAATATTTCCCAGTTACTTCTAAATGACTTCTTGTTTAAAAGATCCAAAATATGAGTTGCTATGAAATGCTTACTTTTTTCCAACAGCCATAAAATTCGTTTGTATCAGCAATGTGATCAGTGACACCTTGTGAAAGATAAACTGGGCCTCAGAAAGCCACAGCGCAGGGCACCCCAGAGTCCAGAATTACAACAGGTCTCCAAGCAGGAATTCCAGAAATTCCAGGAATGTGTTAAACAATGTAAGAGCATAAAATATTTGAAATGGTAATGTAATGGAATGTTCTTCCATGACTACCTCCAGCAGAAACCCGGTGAGAGTGGCAATGAGGGACATATTTGGTAGCCTAATCCCCCACCTTCCCCCACGGTGTGGAATTTGCAGCAACAACAGCAACAACAACATCAATGAAATGAAAGCGCTTTGGCAAGGCACCTGGCACAGTGAATCATTAAAGCTGGCCCGGGAGCAGCAAGGTGAATGACGGTGACCTCCCTTGTCAGGTTTTAGCCTCCTATACATTTGGCAAGAAAAACGAGGCCTCAAAATAGCTTTTCTGCAGGTTCCATGTGACTTGTCACTGGACCCAGACAGCACAAAAGGGATGATTAGTGAGGCAAAAAAAAAAAAAGAGGATCTTCTCCTGAGATGACTTCCAAAAGTTGCTTCTTGTAGCACAAATCTCCCTTTGAAAATGCAGAACTTGCTAGGAAAGGCAGTACCATATCCCCTTCAGATGATTAAATTTTGCTTGAGAATCCCTTTTCCCCCTGCAAATGAGGATCACCATCCAGCTCCAACAATCCGCATGGAGGAGGAAATGAAAATTTAAAGGACTGTCTTTCCCCAAATCTACTACCCTCACCTTCTTTCCCACTGGCCTTCAGCAAAGAATCTCAACTGCTTCTTCACAGAGTTGTGAGCAATCACTTCTTGACCAGTTCTGACTGCCAGCAGAGTCACACAGATGTAGCTTCCAGTTTGGCTGCCTATACAGAGGGTGATGAAGTCCCAATCCATGTCAGAACTACCAGTTGAAAAGCACCATCAACAGGTGCATGTCTCTGAAATAGTGCAGGGGTCAGGGGAACAGGACGATTCAATTTTCACCTTGATGGAGTAAAATTGCTCCCTGGGGGAACACAAGTGGAATGGCTGTCATCCTACCACCAACTGCTTCAGACCTTCCTTGCACCCATTTCTGCAAAGAACAGGAAAACCAGGAGATGCACTAAGATGTAAAGTAAGACAAAGAAAATAGAGGAAGTGGGTATTTAAGAAAAGAAAGGGGAGTGCTAGGAAGAGAAGCCATGAGCTGAAGAATTGCCACTCCAGGCTGGTCAGTAATCCAAGTATTCTTTCAGGACACTGGACAATGGTCAACAGTGACTTCTTCACAATGATTCCTTCATTGATAGCTTATGATAATGGACAAAATCCTCTGTGAATAGAGTCAGCAATGAAGAAAAAGAAGAGGAATAATATGGATGAGAAAACAAAATGATAGAGAAGAGGAGGGAGGAGAGAGAGAGAGAGAGAGAGAGAGAGAGAGAAGCACACAAACATTCTAATTAAAAACTTAGAGGCAAATAGAGAAACATTATATGTGACTTTTATTTCCCTCTCGTTCCACAGAACAACTTGAGTTCTAGCTTTCATAAATAAGTGCTTATTTTTAATTAAATGAACAACCATATGTCATTTAAATTTATTATAAGGACTGCTTTCTCTCGTCTGGCTTTATGCTTCTAGGGTCCTGGTAGGTGGATACCATACCAGTGAGTCCATGAAGTTCAATATTAAAGAATGATAGGACAAGACAAGATATCCTGTAGAAGACTTGTAGTGTTTAACCTCCCATTAAGAAGAAATTATGCGCCTGCTAGACTAGTAGTTCTTGGGCATTTGGGCTCCATTACCCAAGCCACTGCTTTCAGAGAGGGCCCACACTTGTGTATTTTGGTAGCAAACAAGTAGGTGTGATGTCATGCAAGATCCTTATGTGCTACTGGACCTATTTCACACCTCATTGCTTAGCTGGATGGAATTTGACGGTACATGCTCTTTAGTCTCTCTAACATGGTAGAGAGAATCAACCAGTTCTGAAGCAAAACTCTATGTCATTAAGGGAAGCAGAGTAGAATAAAGAGTGAAAAGACTGGAAGTAAGATCAGGGTAAAGTATCTCTATTCTCAGGTTGTCCTGGCTCTGAATTTGTGGAGAGGAAAGGGGCACATTCACTCTGTGGCCTATGGCACTACCTGTTGCTGTTGCTCACTGTCACCAAAAATAAACGATCTTAGCTCACAGTTTCAAATATAGATCTCCATATCATATTTGAGAACTATATATCCCAGACCTAGTTGTAGCTCCAACTGCAAAAGCCAGATGTTCAACTCAATTGGATCATGGTTACTGAACTCCTAGCTCAAGGGACTTTGGGGGAAAAAAAAAAAAACAACAGGCAATTTACTCCTGATTTTTTCCTATCCTCAATGTTCTTAAAACTGAGAGGTGACAGGCATATAGACAAATATAGCACAATGAAATGGGTGACACTCTGAAATAAAACCAAACTATTCATAAAAGCATTTTGAGGAAGGAGAGATCACTTATAGATACTGAAAAAGTCTCTTCGAGGATGCAGCATTTAGAACTTATATGTATAACCCATGGACATGAACTAAGGTGGGGAATGATGGTGGGAGGTGGGGTATAGGGTGGAGGGGAATAAAGGGGAGAAAAAAATGGGACACCTGTAATAGCATAATTAATAACATATATTTAAAAATATCAGAAATATTATACTGAATGGGTGAAAAAGAAATTCTTGGTTGAGGAACTCTTGGTGAGCAAAGGTTCAAAGGTGGTAAAGTTTGTTTTTCAGGGATATGCAAGTCATTTGACATGACTGAAAGTGGGGAATGTAAATAGATGTAACAAGTGACATGTTTGGAATGTAAGGTTATTGAAAATTCATGGGGAAGATGAAAGCCAGGCTAAAGTGTGCTACTTTATTCAGTGGGTCATTCAAGCGTTCTGCATAGAAGAGTAACAGGCATTAGTGTGTTTTGAGAGGCAGCATGAATAAGGAGGCAGATTGGAAGGTTTTAGATTAGAGGCAATTGACAAATTGCTTTTTTTTTTTTCAGTCCTATATACTTTGTTTCATTTTTGAACACTGTATTAGTTTTCTATTGCTGCTATAACAAAGTACCACAGAGTGGCCTAAAGCAGCATAAATCTTACAGATTTAAAGTATGGAAGTCTGAAATGGGTCTTACTGAACTAAAGTCAAGGCGTTGGCAAGGTTATGGTTTTTCTGGAGGCTCTAAGGGAGAATATATTCCTTGCCTTTTCTAGCTTCTTCTAGAGGCTGCTCTGGGCCCCTCTCCACCCAACACCAGCAGTTTAGCATGGTCAAATCTCTCTCTGACTCTTACATTCTGCTTTCAACATCATATCTCCTTCTCTGACTCATAGGACTCTGGTGATTATTATTCTGAGACAATTTGAATAATCCAGGATAACCTAATGTCAAAATCCTTAACTTAATCACATCAAAAAATCCTTTTTCCCATATATGATAACAAATCACAGGTTCCAAAATTAAGATGTGAACATCTTCAGAGTGGACGCATTTTTCTGACTACCAAGACGTACTTAGTACAGAGTTTAAAGCATAAGAGGAGAGGATGGAGCATGACACTCCAAGCATGGACTTCTGAAGACATGTCCTGGATTTTAGCCAGTTTCTCATAGGTGAATCAAAATAGTCCAGGAGGAATGGACTTCAATTAGAAATTTGCAATTTCAGGCCAAGATGGAGGTGTAGGTGGACATGCTGTGCCTCCTCTCACAACCAAGATTAAGAACAACAAAAATATAGAACAAAAAAAAAAAAAACCCAACTAGGACAGAGAGAAAATTGAATTGCATGGGAGTCCGACAACGATTCACCCAGACTGGTAAGAGGGGCAGAGTCAGCAGCCAGCGGAGTCAGGACACAGTGGGATAAGATGGTGGCTGGTGGTCCCAGGCATGCAGTCACCCCAGGTACACAGGCGGGGGTTGCTGAACATGAGGAGGCTAAGCGGGGCACACAAGGCGGCTGACCACAGACACACATTTGCACACAGATAAACCAGGCAAAAACGGCCAGCAAGACAGACTGCACAACGCATGGCCCCAGTGCCAGGATGTGAAGCCTAAAAGCACCCATTGAAAACACTTGTAGGGGCTGAGGTGCTGGGAGGGAGTCCCAGCCTCACAGGAGAGTTCACTGGGGAGACCCACAGGGTCCTGGAGCATGCGCAGGCCCACCCACATGGAAATCAGCACCAGAAGGGCCCAATTTGCTTGGGGGAAGAGGCAGAAGGGGCTGGAATCCACAAGAGAGTGTGAGCAAGTGCCATTGTTCCCTCTTGGACCCCACCCCCACATCCAGCATCACAACCCAGTGATGGGGGCTGCCCCGCCCTGGTGAAAGCCTAAGGCTCCGCCGCCCCTCACTATATAACAGCTGCGACCAGACCAAAAAAAACCAAAAACCAAAAAACAAAACAAAACAAACAAACAAACAAAAAAAAAACAACAAAAGAAAACCCCAAAACCAAAAATGGCTCAAATGGGAGAACAGATCAAAGCCCCAGAGCTAATTCATCTAAGCAACCAAGAGATAGCCAACCTATCAGATACACCGTTCAAAGCCCTGGTGATTAGGAAGCTCACAGAATTGGTTGATTTTGGTCACAAATTAGATGAAAAAATGAAGGCTACAATAAGTGAAATGAAGAAAAACGCACAGGGAACCAATAGTGATGGGAGGAAAACTGGGACTCAGTTCAATGGAGTGGACCAGAAGGAAGACAGAAACAATCAAACAGAAAATAATGAAGAAACAAGAATTCAAAAAAATGGGGAGAGGCTTAGGAACCTCCAGGACATCTTTAAACATCCCAACATCTGAATTATAGGGTTACCAGAAGGGGAAGAGGAAGAGCAACAAGTGGAAAGCTTATTTGAACAAATAATAAAGGAGAACTTCCCCAATTTGGCAAAGGAAATAGACTTTCAGGAAGTCTAGGAAGCTCAGAGAGTCCCCAAAAAGGTGGACCCAAGGAGGAACACACCAAGGCACATCATAATTCCATTAGCCAAGATTAAAATGAAGGAGAGAATTCTAGAAGCAGCAAGGGATAAAGGCAGAGTCACCTACAAAGGAGTTTCCATCAGACTGTCAGCTGACTTCTCGAGAGACCTTACAGGCAAGAAGGGGCTGGAAAGAAGTATTCCAAGTCATGAAAGGCAAGGACCTACATCCAAGATAGATCTATCCAGTGAAGCTGTCATTTAGAATGGAAGGGAAGATAAAATGCTTCTCAGATAAGGTCAAGTTCAAGGAGTTCATCATCACCAAACCCTTATTATAGGAAATGCTAAAGGGACTTATCTAAGAAAAAGAAGATAAAAGAAGATAGGACAGTAAAAAGACAGCAAACTCACAAATATTAGCAACCTCACCTAAAACAAAAGAGAACTAAGCAAACAACTAGACTAAGAGCAGGAACTCAGAAATGGAGATCACATGGAGGGTTTGCAACAGAGGAGTGGGAGGAGAAGAGAGGGGGAAAAGGTACAGAGAATAAGTAGCACAGACGGTGGATAGAAAATAGACAGGGGGAGGGCAAGAATAGTGTAGGAAAAGTAGAAGCTAAAGAACTTATGAAACATGGACATGAACTAAAGAGGGGAATGTGGGTGGGAGGGGGTGTGCAGGGTAGAGGGGAATGATGGGGGAGAAATGGGACAACTATAATAGCATAATCAATAAAATATAATTAAAAAAAAGATGTAGGCAAGAAGTGGTAACATCCTCCAAGATACCCACCATCATTTTTCTGACAATTTCAGATTCTGAGAGTTTACAAAATAAGGACTTGCACTGGAAAGTGTCAGGAATTTCACAAAGATAAATATGATGTTTATTCCCACCAAGCAGGGGGGTAAAGTAAAATGAAAATTGTCACCATGTGAGTTCTTTTTAAGTGGGTTAATGGAATAATTTTTTTTTAATTCTAACTATATAAAATAGCAGTGGACAGTTGGAAGCCAGAGTCCCTGGGCTGTTCCCCGCAGGAAGCAATAACCTCAGGCAAATACTTGTCTGTCTGAATATTCTTCTTTACTTCCTGCTCCTTTGCTATGATTTTTTTCCCTTCTTCATACATAGAACCCCAAGTCACTCAAGAATAGAAAACATAAAAGTTAAAAAAAAAAAGAAATTTGCTGCCCTACTGACATATTTAAACTATTTTGCATTAATACTTCTGAGTGACAGTGAATAAAGATTTAATAAGAATACAAAAGATTACATTCACTTATTGTCAAGAAAAAGTAGAAAATTAATTTTTGCAGAAGTAGTGAATGAAACATTTGGAAAACTGAGATCAGTCTTCTGCCTTTATCTCAAAATTTAGCAACAAAGAACCTGACATTTATATTCACATTTACTATCACGTGACTCCGTCCTGTTGCAAGATCAAAGAACAATAATGTTTTGTGTTTGGTACTCCTTTCTGGGGGTTGAGGCTTTGAAAGGTTTAGGAATTTTTCCAAATCTCTATTATATTTCCTGTGCTCCAGGTGCATAAAAATATATTCTGAAACATAAGTGTAGATAATATGAGAATGTAGTACAAAGACTCTTGGCCTGGGATTCATGGAAACGCCATAACTGCCCTTGGTTTGCAATAGAGTCAGGGTGTAGACTAATGAATATTTTCATGTTAAATTGTCCTGTGTTACTCAAGTATTAAAAAAAATGTTGGCTCTAGGGGTGCTATGAAGATGTTGTGGTATGAAAAGAGATAATATACCAGAAAGTCCTTTCAAATACAGCTCAAAACCAGTGGAGTTTCCTGTCCATTCATTGACCACATGCTATCTCTCATGCACCTTACTATGCCAAGGATACAGTGATGATAACACATGGCCTAAAGACAAAAGTGGACAAGTGTAACCTGGAAATAAGTACAGAGACTTGTGATCATTGCTGTAAAAAAGGTTTAGAAACTGTGTTCACGTACCTTATTTGGTAGTTGAATGGTTAGAGATAGATATGATAGGCATCTATTTTAGAATGATGGTGGCACGCATTCTCTAGAAGTCAAAGTTCAGGGGTAATGTCTCCCTCCTCAGTCTTTCGTAAATAATGATCTACCTCATACACAAAAATATGAAAATGACTGCACTGGGCAGTGTCTTCAGCTCACAGGTAACCTAATGCAGACAAATAGGGCTCTGTGGAGTTCACTGCAGACCACATTTCTCAGTACTGGCTCACCCTGGGACCTATCCCAGGATCAGTCATATTTCTCACTCTTCATATGTGTGTGAAGGGAGTAAAGAGTTATTGGAGAAAAGTGACAGTGAATCCCATATGCTTCCTTTCTAAATCACTTATATAGAAAATCTGCTTAGTCTACATGTCAAGAAGAGATTTTTTGAGCTAAGGTTGCAAATTCCATGTAGGTTCTGAAATTATGTTTGTTCTTACATCATCACTATTTTCAAAGAGTCTGCACTTGGCGTTTAACGTTGTAACTGAGCAAAAGATGGGAAAGGGCCTATTTTCTTTGTACAGCTCCTGATTTAATAGGGCTACTGAGGCAGCAGCTACTTTAAGCCTGCAGACTTGCCTTATGTGAAATAATATTTCTAATTCCACTATTATAAGGAAAGATGCTAAGCTCTCAGTCCTCACTCTGACACTGATTTTATTTATTAATTTTCATCTCTGGCATGTATTCTTTCCAAGAAACAGTGTAAACTAGAGAATGGGCTTGTCATATAATAATAGTATGGTAAGAGTTAACCCCAGGTTACATGGAAATATGACCCATAACTAAAAATAGGGTTCCAAAAAATAAACTGATAATATGTAAAGTTATGATATATAACCCAGATAAATCCTAATTGTTCTTATAATGAAAGGTAGAGGGCACAACATGTTATACAATAATATTAGTCAGAAATAAACATTCTTAGAGGAAGACTGGTTTAATTAACTCGGGACATAAAAATTATTTTTTAATAACAAAGTTATCTTCAAGTTCAAAGAGGCAACTCTACAAAAGTGATTTCAGTTCCCCTTGCCTCAACTTTTTATATTTTCTTTGCTCTGTTAATGTCTCCTTTATCTTCTAGAGAGCACAAATGCTTAAAAAAAAAAAAAAGCTTTCTTTTCTGGGTTTGGAAGAAAGGTAACCAAGAAACAAATCCTCACCAAGGCATTAGGGATCTAGATTCACCACCCCTTGAAAAGATTTTAGTCATTGATTTGTGGATTCACTAAACAAATCTTTAACATGTATTTACCATGTACTGAGCAATATGCTAAACATGGCATTTATAAAGTGACTGACAGAGAGATAGCCTGATGTGCAATATAAAGAAATACATAATTACATTGAGCCACAAAGAATTCTCGATGTTGCCTTTATAAAGTTAGCACTTATCTTTCATGCCAAAGCCTGAGCCTGGCTGCAACCCTTGCTGTGACCTCTTCTGAACACATTTCCCACTGAAAGTCAAGATTCATTGAGAGGCTATTTTATTTGTCAATGCTACAGGCCAACTAGAAACCCTCACTTTGAACATTGCTTTGCTAATTGGCACTGTCAGCAATAAAGCAAAAATGAAACAGATAAGAAACTCAATTCCATCAATCAGTTACTAGATTATAGGTAAGACAACTTCAGTCAGCAAAAGCATATTTTGGCATTTTTAGCTATAGATGCATATGTGATTTATTTGCAAGTAGAGCTGTCTTTTACTTTTTATCTGCCTAGCATCTTTTCTTTATAGAATTGTAGCCACCTGGTGAAATTATCATACAACTAATACAGCACTAGTCATCGCACTGAAGTTTCACTGATATAAGAATTGGCCATCTTACTTAAGCTAGCCCATCACAGTACTGTTCCAGAGAAGGAGTGGTTGGGTAATGAGTGGGCATGTGACTGAAAGAGTGCTGATCAGTCTTTCTTTTCGTAGGCTGAAATGGTTGGAGAAGGAGAGAGAAGAGTGGTGGGGAAGAGAGGTGGGGGGAATAGAAATAGAGGTAAGAGATAGAGAGATTCAGAGAGACTGATTTATTTTCCTTCAGGGTCACCCTTCCCCTTGTACGTTAAAACCCTCACTGAGAATAAGGTTAAGGTAGAAGAAATTATAGCTAAGAGGTACAGAGATAAATAGAATACTTATGATATCATTTGAACTTCTGAATCCAACCATGCTTGAAATTAAACCACCCCTATGTTTTCCAGTTACATGATCCATACTTTCTCCTTTCTACTTAACCTATTTTGATATGACATTTTTGCCATTGATTTACTCACTCTCAAAAATTAAAACATTATGGCTGTGGTTTGAACATGCATACACACATAGCTATACATATATGTATGCAAACACATATACACACACATATACATAAACTGAATTAAATAAAATTGAATTTATTTGGCAAAATAAATCTGTTTTGGGAAGAGGGCATACCGTATATATGTAATAAATCTATACCTTCTGTGTCATGTGCTAACATAGTATTTGAAGATGAATGGCATTTATTCTAGCAAAGCTATAGTGGGGTGTGATGGTACACTGGGAAGAACATTCTATTGGGAATTAGAAGAGACAAAGTCTGCTAAATTTTCTATGTGACTATATTTCATTTTCAAAATCAGAGAAGGAATAAAGGCAGCTCCATTTTGGAAGTGAATTGGGAAAACCTGGGTTCTGGTTTGGATTCTGCCATAAGCTTGCTCTTTGATTAGTTTCCTTCTTTGTAAAATAAGGGGGTTGGAGCAGTGGCTGTCACACCAGACTCTGATGACCCCTGGATACTTTACAGAGCACACTGAAGGGTGAGATGTGGGAAAAAGCAACAAAGTAGGGTTCCCATACCCTTCCCCCTGATTTATAAACCAGAGGAGCTCTAACCATTATCTTTCTTTTATCTACTAAGCTTGAATATCTGCTTTCAACGGAAGGGTTTCTGTGGTTTAAAATTCAGAGGAAAAAAGTTTAAAACCACCAGGCTTGATGATCCCTAAATTCCGTTTGCTTTTAAACACTCTTTGAAGTTAATCTCCAAATTAATGTTTTTTTTTTCAAAGAAATGCAGTACCCTACTCACAGAAAATAACCATCCTCTATAATTGCTTTTACTTAATCCAAGCCTGTTGGTCATATTTGAATACTCAGAATCTTTACCTTTGTGAAGTATGGTATTTAAAATTTACAAAATATACTGAGTCTGAGAATTCAAATTAGTGTTTTAAGTATTTAGATTCAGAACATGTAAGAAGAGAGAAAAGACAAACCGGATTTATATCTCTGTGGCACTAGGAAAGGAACTAACCACAGATGAATGGTGTTCATCAACTAGTAAAAAGGTTTCAGTTTATTTCTATCATTACCAACAAATACTGGCTCTATGTCCACTCTATTCTGGACAGAATGATAGATCTCTGTAGTATATGAAGGCCTATGACATGTTCCCCACCTAGTTAAGAACAGACATGAGCTTAAATATAACTACAGCTGCAAAGTTTCAAATGGTGTGTTACAGAGATTAAATTTTCCGTCTGAACAAGAATGTAGCTCATTTAGCACCTGGCTAGCTGAAGTTTCAAGTGATTTAGGTTTTACCCTGAAAACTTATTTTACTTCTTTTGTGAAGTAAAGTGGTAAATTATTTGGTCAATTATTTTTATTAAAGGATGTTTAATGTCCTATAGAGATAAGGCATCAGAAGAAGTACTAGCCTTTTGCCTTACCCAGCCCTCTCCAGTCACATTTTTGAAGGGACTAAAAGAAAGGGGAAAAAACAAAACCTAATATAGGTTGTGTTCCTTGAATTCTGTTTACTTTAGATTTCCCTTAGCATTTTGTTTTTCTAAGTGTAAGTGTTGTGGGAAAAAACATTTAGCTCCTGAGAATTCTGATGATGAAACCATTATCACCGTTGTTCTACTTTTCTGAGCTTTCTTCTTTCTTCCTCCAGTGTTTCCTACATCAAACATCATAGTTCACCTGGGGAAAAGCACAACACAGTTCCACCAAGGAATCAATAGGCCAAGCTAGTGTCTTCTAACTTAGGAGTTTTCATTCAAATCTCAGCTGTGATGGACTAAAAGTCATGTACACACAAGTAGCCAAAGAGATGTAAATGAGGTTTCTCAATTAGTTGTCTGGATTTCCATTGACTGACTTGGCTGCATCACAGTTTTAGAACATGAAAAATATCACCAGAACCCTCTCTGATGAAATGCTGCTTGCTCCGGCATGTGGGTGCTTGTGTGAATCACCAGGAAGGGTAATAAGGAGCTCTCACTGATCCCACTGAGTCTGCAGCCCTGTTGCGGGAGAAATGGCTGGGTTGCCACAACCACTTGGAGTTCTCCCTGAGTCCTCCATTCCTGGCTGAGCACAGGAATTCTCTGATTTATGTTACATAGAAATGCCTGGAGGCAGAAAATGCTGTGAGTAATTATTCACTATGGGGGAAAATACAAAGGTTTTCTTTGGATTGTTCTCTGCCTCTTCCTTTCCTTCTCTTTTGTCCCTTCCCTTCCCCCTCCTTTCCTCACCTCCCCTTCTTTTCCATCTGCACTTTTCTCTTGCCAAATCTTTCTAGCAATATACTTCTTTACTAGCAGAGTTTGACGGTAGCAAAATAAAAGTTGGTTGTGAATTCTTCTCTTTCCTTCAGCTCAAATCAAACTAAAAAGTTGGAAAAACACACAAATGCATCAAATTTTCTTTAAAGAAGTAACATAAATGCTCAGAAGTTTTACTAGCTAAGAAAACTCAAGTACTAATGAACAGATTATTTCATAATCTGAGAAATGGGATCTCTAAAAAGGAGGGATTTCTTTTAAAATCATTTATTAATTTTACAAAATTTTAATGCCTTTAATATACAAGGCTCTAGATACCTAAAAAAAAAAAAAGAATAAAATACCACAATAAAAAGATAAAACACCACAATGAAAAAATTAAAAAAATAATAAATCTCAACCATCTAGTTTACTTTCTAGTAGACAGGAATATAGATTTCCTCCCATATCCATGGTTTTGCTTTTTGCAGTTTCACTTACCCAAAGTCAACTGCAATTTGAAAATATTAAATAGAAAATTCCAGATACTCAATAGTTTGAAATTGTGTGACTTTCTGGGTAGCATGATAACATCTTGCACTGTCCCGTTCTCTCCCATGCATCCCTCTGTCCAGTGTATCCACAAAAGTGTTATCCACCAGCTAGTCACTTAGTACTCATCTTGGCTATTTAGCTAGACTATTGCACTATCGCAGTGCTTGCATTCAAGTAACCCTTATTTTACTTAATAATGACCCCAGAGTGCAAGAGTAGTGATTCTGGCAATTCGGATATGTCAAAGAAAAGCCATACAGTGTATGCATGTGTAGTAACAAAACACAGTATACACAGGGTTGGGTACAATCCATGGTTTCAAACATCCAGTGAGGATTGTGGAACTTATTCCCCATCAATTATGGGGAAATACTGTGTATAAAAGACATGAGACCACTCAACCTCAAGTTGTAAGGGAAATGGAACTAGAGAATAGAGGCAGGGAGTAGGAGAGACCCTAGATACTTAACATTATCATTTTCATTTATTAACACATTATATTTTCCCCAAAACATTTTAATATCAATATTTCTACTTTGAAAAGGAGTACACAGAAGCTCTCCTGCACAACGTACACAACTAGCAATGATCAGAGACAGGGTTCGGATACAGGCCTCTTGGCTCCAAAGCCTGTGTTGTTTCTAGCATATTACATAGGAAAGGGAACTATGAGTAGTTCACTTAATAGGATCTGATTTAAAATGAAGATGATACAATTAATTTATGATAAAATACCTTAGTCTCTTTTCCTCGGGTGGTTGAGGAAACAGGCCACCATGGCCAGGCCTTAATTTTAACCCATGTGTGGACGTGGTACTTGTGTGACGCAGCCCAACCTGCGCAGTGACAGGCAGAGTCACGTGGTGCTGCTGAGATCATCATTGTTCCCTCATCTCCTTCAGGTATTTGCTCAAATACCACCTTAGCAGCTCAGATATCATCGAGAGGTCACACTACTGAAAATCACAAACACCCTCCCAACGCACAACTCCAACGCCCCTTATCATCTTGCCTTCTTTTTCTCTGCAGCATTCTCACCATCAGACACACTGTCAGTTTTTCTTGCTTTGCATATGATTGACTGTCTCCTCTTCTGGAATCTAAGTTCCATGAGGGGGGTTTTTAAAAAATCACTTGTATTCACTTTTCTATATTCAGTATCTAGAAGGCACATGGAAGATGTTGAACAAATATTTATTAAACATATTGATACATATTAATTTTTAGGCAACATGTATAGCGAAAGAGTTCAAAGATGTTATTCCTCTTTTCATAACCTATTTCATTCATTCTTCTAAGTGAGGTGACTCTGTATATGAAATGACACTGGCCCAAAAAAGATGGTGTTGCTTCCTTCTCAGAAGAAAATTGACTGGAATTGTAGTGAAAAGAACCTCTAACATATCTGTCTCATTTGAAAATTTTATAAGAAAAATACATTCATGAACTACTTTAAAATTACATAGAAAATAAGTAAAAATAAGGCAATAAAATAAAATCAGCTTCACTACTGTTACACCCCATTTTTCCCATTAAAATTTTTGTAAATTTTTCCTATTAAAATTTCTGTAAAATCTCCCAAAATATCTTGCATATGATTGCCACTTAATGAACTAATGAATAAAAGATTATTCAGTTAATAACAAGAGTAGTGTATGAACTACAAAACTACGTTACAATTGCAAATATAAGCACGAGCCCTGACTGATGTAGTTCAGTGGACTGAGTGCAGGCCTGTGAACCAAAGGGTTGCCGGTTCGATTCCTGGTCAGGGCATATGCCTGGGTTGCAGGCCAGGTCTCCCATACAGGGCACATGAGAGGCCACACATTGATGTTTCTCTCCCTCCCTTTCTTCTTCCCTTCCCCCTCTCTAAAAATATATAAATATTTAAAAAAATATATATATATGGGCAAGAAATGTTGAAATAAGGAATTTGTTGAGATATGACATGCTATTAATGCCTATAGTTCTTCTCCAAAATTCAAATAGACTGAATCTCATCCGTTCTCCCATGGCCAAGATATAGGGAAATCCTTGTGTTACTAGTTTTCTCTTTCAGAAAGCAATAAATTAATAAGTAATAGTGATACTACTGTTAACTTATTAAGTGCATATACTATATGAAGCAATTCATATACACATATATGCATATATATTCATATGTATGTATATCTATATCTATCAGTCTATCTGATTTTAAATAATTTTAGATTTCTTGGATCTGAGCTTTGTGTACTTCACTGAATTTGAAAAATTCTTCACTATTATCACTTCCAATATTTTTCTCCTACCTTATTCTCTCTTTCTTTTCATTCTGGTATTTTACTATTTCATGGTCTCACAGATCCAGGATGCTTTGTTCATGTTTTTCAACTCTTTATTTGTTGTGTGTGTTCACTTTGGATAATTCCTATGACCTTTCTAATTGTTAACTGATTTTTTTCCCCTATCCAGTCTGCTGACAAGGTCATCAAATTGATTTTTTATCCTATTTTTTTTCCATTTCTAATACTTCTCTTTGGGCCTTTTTTTTATAGGTTTAATTTCTCTGTTGAAATTCCCCTCTTCAGGTATGTTGCTGATCTTTCCCATTGAATTCTTTAACATATTGTAGCAATGAAGTCCTTTGTGATATTTCCACTATTTGGGTCATCTCTGGATTTGTTTTATTAACTATATTATCTCTTAATCACAAATTCTATTTTCTTGCTTATATTACCCCATTTATCAAATGACAAAATCTGTGCATAACAGGATAAAGACTGAAATAAATAATGCATTGCCCCTTAGACAAAGATCCATCTCTTTCACTTGTGGGCTGTTAATGCCAAGGACTGAACCTATGCAGTCTTTAGTTGCTCTGAACCTGGGCTTTGTGGTTTTAGTTATCTACAGTATATCCTTGAGGATAGATTCTCTGAATGCTAGACTGCCATGCCTTGGTCTTAATACAAAACCTGGAGTAAAGAGGACTTACTCACTTCTGCTTTGCTTATGCTTAGGCTGAACTTGTGAGCTTGTATTCCTTTCCCTTGGAGTGGAGGGATGGACCTCAGCTCTCCTGCCCTTCTCCTGTAGATGGCCACTGATATACAGGGGTGGGCAAAAGTAGGTTTATGGTGGTAATGCAAATAGATAATAATAAAGGAATAAACTCTTACATGTACTAAGAACTGTAAATCTCCCTTTGCTCACCCCTGTATAGTCAGCATGAAGCCTAAAGGGCAGAGGGTCTTTTGTTTCTTTGTTTACCTTCTTCTTCAGACACATACCAGCCTTTTGCAAGTGATCCAGAATCTTTTGCAGCTGCCCTTCCCTCAGGGGTAAACGATACCTGCCTGGTGTGCTGTACAAAGCCTTAAATGCCTCCTCCAAACAAGTTAAGAAGCTTAGATTGCTTTAACTAACACCTCATTTTTTAAATCTTTTTTGAAATCTGAAATCACTGTATGTGTTACAGTCCCCTCTTATTTTTAATTCCCAAATTAGCCAACATTTAAAATTCCATATCTGTTTATAATTACCAAAACAATTGCTAATATTTTCGTTCATTATTTTCTTATATTTTACTTCTTCCTTTTAGGTTTATCTTTTCTCTGGAAGTAGAGAAAATTCTTTTTCTCTGGAAGTTAGGGTCCCCTTGCTGGGTCCCCCTTACTGGGGACCCAGCCTGCAACCCAGGTACGTACTCTGACTGGGAATTGAACCAGTGACCCTTTGGTTTGTAGGCCAATGCTCAATCCACTGAGACATACCAGCTAGGGCATATGTTTGAGTTTATACAGACATATTTAGTATGTTTAAATTGTGTTAACAAAACTACTTTTATTTTTAAGTACATAAAAGTATAACATAGTTATCTATAAACATTTGAGAAAATTTATTTTAGAAAAATATTCTTACTTTGCCCTGGCTGGTGTAGCTCAGTGGATTGAGCATGGGCCTGCGAACCAAAGGATCGTGGTTCGATTCCCAGTCAGGGTACATGCCTGGGTTGCAGGCCAGTTTCCGGCAGGGGATGCACCAGAGGCAACCACACATTGACGTTTCTCTCCCTCTCCTTCCCTTCCCCTCTAAAGATAAAATAAATAAAATCTTAAAAAAAAAGAAAAATATTTACTTCAATATGTAATTATTGTTTTCATTATTTTGAGAAATTACTTTTGAAATTCTCTCCTAAAATGTTGGTATCTTGGAAACAAATATTTATTCACCAATACTGAATCCCAATATTAATAATTAAAGTGTGTAATTGAGCTGGGTAATATAGTAAAAAAAATAAAACAAAATAAAACATTCATGAAGTAGTAAAAATTATTTTCCTATTGTTCATAAACATGTTAGTTAAAGAAAAGTTCTCTAAAAGGGAAAATACTACAAAATTTAAAGTATACCATTTAAATAGAATGGACTAACTTAAAGGATAAAATTTATTTGAATTTATAAGCAACTCCTTTTGTTTATAAATTAATTAAATTGTTTATTACTACTCCTTGTATCTGTAAATGTTTGTGTGTATGTGCACATATTGCTTACTACCTTGGACTCAGAGTAAGTTTGTCCAATTTAATCTAAACACCAAATCTGGATGTATGTTTATGGCATTCTGATCCTTGGATTTGACAAACCTCAGTAAGCATTTTACAGCTGAAATTGCTGCACAGTGTTTAGTACTATTTTTGAACTGCACACAGTACAATTCTTGTGATTCTTTACCAATTATGCTGTTAGAACACACTGAAAAAGCAGAACATGCAAAACTCTACCTGAGCCACTTTTTCTTTTAATGAGAAAATGAGATTATTTTCCCCATTGTCAAAGGCAACTCAATTCATATCATGTTTCCAAAGAATTAATTCATCAATCCTGTGGCAAAAATAAACAGAATACTTGTTTATGTTGCTCTATGAAAACCCAACATTACATTAAAAACATAAATGCAAAGTCAAAGATCAATTAGAAAATGAAAGCATTTTAAATAGTGTCAGTTTGTGAAAAAATCAATGAAGATAATATAGACCTTCTCTAGGTGTCTAATATAAAAAAGTTTTTTCTTCAGAATGCATAACATTTTAGTAAAACTATTGTTTCTTCTAAACCTTCTTTCCTTGAAGCATCTGATTTCTTCCCTCATACTTTGAAGCATCCTTTAATCAATTATTATTTGCTTTGCTCTATGCTGTATCTTTGGCCAAATTCTAAGTAAACAAAATAAATAAATGCTGACATAGAGTATTAAGTCAATAAATTATAGTCATATTTTCTTTCTTTTTAGGATTTAGTCTCAGGAGAACAGAGTTCTAATGAAAGATCAGTAATTTACTAAAGCAAACATCATTAATACTTCTCAGAAATATAACCTTCTTCTTTTAAATGTCAAAAACATTTGGCATTTTCCTGTACAAAATAAATGTAAAACTTTCAGAAACACAGAATATGAGTTTGTACCTTTCTTTACCCTATGAAAACTCATTTTGATGAAAAATTAAATATTTTCTTAATGTGATAAAGTGTTAAAAAATAGCCCAGTTGCGGCTGACATGTTTTGAAAGGAGATAAAACATTTAAAAAATGACAATAATAATGCCTAATATTACTTGAGCACCTACTATTTGTCAGGTAATGCGATAAAGACTTCAGGTAACATTTTCTCCTAATGTCTACATGTGCGCACACACACACACACACACACACACACACACATAACTATAAGAACATTACTGTTGCATTCCCTCTTTACAAAAAAAGGAAACTAAAGTACAAAACATAATATACATCAAATCACACAGCTAGTACTTGAGTCAAAGAGAAATATAATTCATATATTGTCACCTTAAAATGTATGCTCTTAAGCCACTATGTACTCAAATTTTATGGCAAAGTTTCGGAATTTGGCAGGTCCCTCATCTAATATTCTAAATGTCAGGTTCAATATAATAAAAATAAAAACAATAAAATATTAAAAATATTTTTCCATGTATGAGCTGGCTTTTCAGATAAACATTTACTTTATGTATAAGAAAAGGATTCAGTAGCAGACTTTTTCAGATATCACTTAAAAGATGACATTTCTGCCCTGGTTGGTGTAGCTCAGTGGATTGAGCGTGGACTGTGAACCAAAGGGTCGCGGTTTGATTCCCAGTCAGGGCATATGCCTGGGTTGCAGGCCGGGTCCCCAGTGGGGGCCATGTGAGAGGCAACCACACATTGATGTTTTTATCCCTCTCTTTCTCCTCCCCTTCCCCTCTCTCTAAAAATAAAGAAATAAAGTATTTTTTAAAAAAAAGAGAGGACATTTGGAAGGAAGGAAGGAAGGAAGGAAGGAAGGAAGGAAGGAAGGAAGGAAGGAAGGGAAGGAAGAAGGAAGGAAGGGAAAGATTTCCTGTAGACAGGTGAATCTCATTTACTTTGGAATCTGTGGCTGATCCTGCAAAGGAATTCTGTGAACAGATGTTCAGTCAGACTATATGACTAAAAATGTGTTCAAATTATGCTAATGCCAAGCCAAATAAGAACAGAATTAAAGATGATTAAAAACAACAAAATTTATTCAGCATTAATGATTTCTATTATTTCATCAAATAATAATACCTCAAAGATAGTTATATCTTCAGAGTTTTTCTGAGTTGCATATTCAATTTTATTTACTATATTTGGTCAATTTTATAACACTTACTACTTGCTGTAGCTATCTAGGCATTCAAAATACAGTTCCAGTGACTTACGCTATAGGAGATACTGGCAATAAATACAGACTAGCCATGTGAATCACCCTCACTTTTAGCATTATTAGCATGAACTATATTTATTATCATAATCAAGTTCTTCTTCTACTCCATTCCTCAAATGAGGCTGTAGTTCCTAATACCACACATTTCACAGGTATGCAAAGAACCATCCCAGCAAGTACTTCGTCTAAGCAACATCTCCAGATGGCAAACTCAAATTAAATACTCCCAAGAGAACCGCTCACTATCTTTTATTTATATCCCTTCTCTGTGCTCTAGGAAGCTGCATGTTAGGAAAGTAAGCAAACAAATAAATAAACAAAAATTACTTTTAGAATCAGACAGACCTAAGTTTGAATTATGACATGACCACATGTTAGTTGGGTGAAATTGGGTGAGTTATTTAATTTTCTCTGTTTCCATTATCTCTTCTGTAGGGGGTCTGAAAATATTCACTCTAGAGGGTTTAAGAGAAGTTTATAGATAGTGAATATGAGTGTCTGGTACACATACTGGGTTCTTCAAAATGGGAATTATTGCATTACTACAACCTTCCATGACATTCTAGTGCACACATACTTAGAAGAAAACTCAGATTCACTTTTAAACTGTTTATTGCTTTTCTAGTAAAATTTGCGTATTTCTGCCATATACGTACAGTCTTCATTCATTAAAAAAAATTGCCCCATCTTCTCCTTCCATTAGATTGTATTCTAGACATCCTCTTTCTGATACTACCACTATTGTCCCGAAACTACCCTCAAAACATCCTACTTCAGATTATCTTTTCTAACACTGAAGATCCCACCCATCATTTTTACCAAATTAACACCTTACGATCTTAAGAAACTTGCAACCTTGCATCAACTACCTTAAAAAATTTCTGTATGACATTCCTACCCTAATATATCTCCCTCTAATCACCTACCACTCTCTCTGTTCCTAAAATCATTCTTTCCCACATATTCATTACCTGTTTTATCCATCTCTTGTTTCTTTCAAGCCTCTGTACTTTGTTCCTCCAAAGCTCCCCTCCCCCATTGTTTTCCTGCTCAACAAACATTCTATATCTGATTTTCAAAAACCTGTGGAAATCCCCACCTGTTCCCTCAGGAACACTGTGAAATTACTATTTAGAAAAGAAGCCTTAGATGAGTTCATACATCTGCCTTAATAGAGCAATTCTTACCTCAAGTCCTCTGCAACTTAGGGGAAAGAAAGCATCTGTAACTCCCTTCAATGTCCAAATCTCACAATTCCCTCTTTAGGCTTCAGTTTGGCCAAACATGGTCCTTTAATGTCTTCCTTCCTACCTATGTATGATGCCTTAATATCTGAGTTAGCAGCCTCCTAGAGAGCATACACTGTGTCTGCCTCAGATAGTAGCCTATGCAGAAAGATACTTCAAAATGTTACTGAAGCTGATGAAGAGGAAGAAGAACAAAAATGTGCTATTACTGGCTAACCTGCAAAACACAACCCTAAAATTCTAATTTTACTCAAACCAATTCTACCATCCCATGCCCAGAGGCACTCAAGCATCAAGACGGCACAGCTTCCACACACTGCTGTGAGATTCAGACTCATAGACCAGCCGAGGCATATAAATATGCAAATCATAGATGTATACAGATACAGTCTTCCAATGGAGAACACCAGCTGTCACAGGCAGCAAAATCACTCCAAGGACTTGGCACTGGTGAATTAGTAAATACCCCCTGGTTGTTGCTACCCCATCAATCACGGGCCATTTGGCCTGGCTGCATTCTTGAGCAGGTTTTCTCCCTCTTTCAACTCAGTTAAAGAACATTTTTTAGGGCAATGAAATAATCTGGTATAAATTTTTATCTGAGTTGGATATAGGAATTTACTATCCTCTGGATATATGTTTTTCTGTAACTTGCCATTGAAAAAAAAAATCTGCATCCCTCTCCAACCACCACCAACAAACAAACAAACAAAACCCTAAACAAAAGCAAAATGAAAGTCCAAATAAAAATATCAAGCTGATAATTTTTTTCTCTTTACTGAAGAATAATTAGGAAAGATTCTGCTGGGATATGGGTGATGGGCAATGTGCAGACTTTGGTAGTTGGTTCACTGTTTTTTTTTTTTTTTCCCTCAAAGACTATTGAAGAATATTGGCCCAGAAAATTCTAGATCCTCAAGTTTTCCCAAGTGATTATAAAATGAAAGTGGAATGAGGAGGATAATGAAAATAGAGTGGTATGACAAACTATGATACCCCCAAAGTTTATGGAAACTCCAGTTTAATGGAGTAGTAAATAAAAAATTTACTTCTCAACAAAAAACAAAGAAGGGTTTACAACCGTAGAGGCATTCTTAGAGAAGTAAATATGTCATCGATTTTAGATAGCAGTATTACCTAGCAGAGAGCTGATCAATGAAAGCTGCATATGTTTTCAGATGCTTCAGGATATTAAAGAACAATCCCATTTCTCCCTCCATAAACCATTTCATCCCAAAGAATAATTTAAAATGTACCAAAAATCATTATCTGTTCAGCAAGCAATCCACATCCAAGAAAGTTAGATCTACCCTTCTTTTTCTATCTTGGAACCATCTGACATGCTCTTAGTTTTGTCATAAGCAATGTACAGTTCTTCTGACTGGATATTTGGTAGAAAATAAGTTTCTTTCAGCTTTACTATTTTCTCATGGTAGCAAGTAACAGATGAGAAAACTGACATATTTCTTTGGAAAATTTAAAGTACTCAATAATTATTAGATGGGTGATGTTCATTACACCTTTATAAAGAAGTTGATGAGGTTTATTGCTGTTTCAAAGACAGAGGGAACAGGGTACCAATAATTACAAAGAGATGCTCCTTCCATGCAAAGGTAGGGTGATGAAGAATCACAATGAAAAAAACTAAGATTTTGATCAACAGCCAATATTCTTTATGTGATTCCATCCTCTACTGCAAACCTGGATGCTACCATGAGAAACTTAATTCTAATCAATTACCAAGTATTTTCTGAACTTTCTATTTTCTGAAGTTCTGTGTGGTTCCAAAAAGGCACAAGGCACAGTCTGTTCATGCCAGGAGCTTTTACTAGTAAAGAAGAAAAGATATGTATTCAAATGGACAGGTTATAAGGTGGAATATGATGTGTTCAGAAAAAGATAAAATGATTGCAGTTGGGAAAAAAGAACTTGCTTGTGGACATAAGATCAAATAAGCCACCAGAGAGAAACCACTCTACACAGAGTATGCAGGATAACTTTTTTAAAAAAACTTCAGCGAGAGACTTGTTCTCCCCTGCTTAAAACATTCAACTGACTTCAGCCACACATGAAACACCCAAATGCATCTCACCAAAAAGCACAGCAAAATAAAATCCTAACATACCTACAAGGCTCTGTGTCCCTCTGCATCATCCTCTTGCTTCCCATTCCTCTTTGGTCACTAGGTTCCAGCTTAATGGCTACATACCCTAAGTCTGCCTGAAATCCTCTTTCTCATACTCCATGCCCAGCCAACTCTATTTTCAGAAATTTGGTGGAAGAACTTGATTATCCAGGATATAGGGCATGCACATATGGAGAAGTTAGTTTAGAAAAAATTCGTTGTAGAAAAATTACTTAAAACAAGACTATTCTGAGTGCTGTTGTGAGAATTTGAAAGTTTTTGAGATAAGAAATGTTAATATCAGAGCTATATTTCACAAATATCTCTAAGTGATATCCAGGACAGTGTAGAATACAGAAATATGGAAACAAGGGATACTACTTCTCTTGACAAATTGAAAGAGATAACAAGGGTCTAAATTAGAGAATATAAGAAATCATTATTTACAAAAATGTGTGACTGATTGAATGGAAGAGATAGATGTGGATGAGAAGTTAGAAATAACCCTGCTTTCAGAGAGATCAATTGTGCCATTATCAGAAATGAATAAATCAGAAGGAAGAAGAGGAGATGCTTCAGAGGGAAAGATTAATTTTGACTTGAGTACATTAAACATGAAATGCCTGGTAGATAGAAAAAAATGCTTTACAATGTATATCTGGACTAGAACTCTCTCTGACTCCCCACCCCTCAACTCCACCAAAAAAGAGGCAAGACTGGCAACGGAGACTTGGAATCAAACTATATAGATATTACATTAAAGATGAGGTCATCATCGCTCTGGCCGGTGTGGCTCAGTGGATTGAGTGCTGGCCTGTGTACCAAATGGTTGCTGGTTCGATTCCCAGTCAGGGCACATGCCTGGGTTGTAGGCCAGGTCCCCAGTAGGGAGCAGGCAAGAAGTAACCACACATTGATGTTTCTTTCCCTCTCTTTCTCCCTTCCTTACCCTCTGTCTAAAAAAAAAATAAACAAAAAATCTTTAAAAAAGTAAAAATAAAATAAAAGATGAGGGAAAAGATGAGGTCATCAATGGGCAAAATATGAAAGGATGAAGCAAGGGCAGCTCTGATGAAACATACAGAAATAAGATCATATTACTAAAGAGTTTCAAATTGACATAGTCTGAGAGGCAGAAAGAAGACTAAAATAGGGTATAATTTCAGGAAATAAGAAAGAAAGGGACTGCAAAAAAAAACTCCAGGGAATTATTAGTAATATGACTAAATGGAAATCAAAGAGGCTGGCATGAAAAGATTGGCTCTTTAGAAAGGGAGGGACAGTGGAAGGCTGTAAACACAGAGTAAGGAAAAGATTAGGAAATGCTAATTTGAGCACTGAGTTCCAAGTCAGCCAGTGATAAATAGAGAGAGTTCTGGGAAGCAGGAGGACACAGCTGAGGTTAGCATGATTTTGTAGGGTACTCAATAAAATATTATGATATCCCATTTCCTAGCAACATTTAGATGAGAGGGAAAAAAGAATTATTGAAGTCATTCAATGTTAGGGACTACAGGGGCCATGTCAGATCAAACAGATTTGAATCTAGGGTGCCAGTAGGGAGGCCACTAAAACGACTATGGGCTCCAGCTTGGATAGACAGGCAAATGAATTCAGTATGTACTTACAGCAGCATCTAAGAAATAAGAAAGAAGGGTGTGTTGTTGTTGTTTTGTCTTGTTTTTGTTTTGAAATCAGTATGGGCCTTAGAAATCTTATGCAAGAAATTGTTTATTCTACAATGTTACTTTATTTGAGATTGACAAGGTCCCACTTATAAGAAATCTCGATCTTTGTTCCTCCTCAAGACTTTGTAGGGGGTGTGTGTGTGTATAACATTAGCTTAGAACATTTTTCTTAGAAAGAATACATCTTTGCAAGGCATAAGAAATTAAGACCTTATCATTTTTATAATAAATTACTTCATGAATTTGTTTCTACCATGAGAAAAAAGGTAGAAAAATACACAAGTAAGGGAATGATCAAGAGTTGAATAAGGAAGAAATAAAATAAAATAGAGATAGAAGGCCCCATATTTTCTCTTTGAAAATATTTCTGGGTCTGTCATTTCAATAATCACGATTTTATTATTTTAACGTATTCTCCAGTCATTATACACATATGCAAACATTTGTAAACTAAACTCTTTCTTTTTACCTACAAAACAACATTTACAAAACTATTGTTAAAAGCTATTTTGGTCTCCTTCATTCTATCATTTTTACCAATGACTATATGAGTGCATATGATTTGAGTGCATATTTATTATAGTTTACAAAACTGACGTTACAGGTGTACTGTTTTGTAAGCTGCCACTTTATTTAACTATATAGTATACGTATTTTTATATGTAATAAAATGTTTTATAAAGTATGATAGTGAATAACTGCTTACATGTATAATTCATAGTTTTTAGTCAGAAGGAACTGAAAGCATCTCTGGCTGTCTCATGTAGAAAGAACTTACTGCAACTCACATTCCTGGGAAGCCTGCAAAACCAGAGTCGTGCCACAAAATCACAGAGGAGGCATGACTGTGGGAGCATCTAAACATCAGATGGCACAGCTTTCACCACCAGCAACATGGCCTGGATCCAGGCATTAATAATTTTTAGAGATATACAAAAACATTCTGTCTACCTTGGAAAAGTTTTCATTTCCCATTACTTGCGTTGCCACTCAATAATTAAGTACTTCCATTCCATTAAAACAACAACCAAAATGACAAAAAAACCCACAACTTTTCTTTTATTCTCCCAAGTAAAGTGATATCAGTTTCTACACTCAAGTTCTCCACATTACTTATTTAATTCATTCATAATTGATGTTATATTTTTGAAGTTTTGTAGATGGCCATTTTATAGTATATATTGTGTATTTATTATAACCAAATATAAAAACTATTGATTTTGTATACTTCTTCACATAACTGCACAACTTATCAAACTGTTATTAGTGCACTATTTTTCTCATTAATGTATAAGAGTTTTTTTAAGATAGTAATCATTTTAGCTGGAAATTTTAAGTGTATTTCCTTCATTCCCACAACTAAATCTTTTTGCTTTATTTTCTTTTTTGAAAAAAGTGTGATTACTCAACAGATGGTTATAAATAATTAATAAAGGAAAAATGAAATTATATTTTTACTGAACAGCTACTCATGAAAATTAATACTGGATCTCTAAAAGATTTAAAAGTAAAAAATAAAGGAAAAGGCTAGAAGAGCCATCAATAAATACGTATCTTACCAGTGTATGGGTGGTTTTCTTAGCATAAAAATGAGTTTAAAAGCATAAGGAAAAATGAATAAATTTGACTATACATATGTAAATATATAAAATTAAGAGAAGTGATAAAATGATTTAAAAACAATATGTGTAGCGAACTTTTAATGCCATTGGTATATGAATGGATTCTGACAGGTCAACAGGCCTTAGTGAAACATCAGTAACACAAGCATTCCCATGCAGGTTCATTTCCACTGGTGGTGCCAGTGACTGAATAGATTCTCTTTGGTCCCTAGTTTCTTGCATCAATGTCCATTAATAATTCTGAGTTTGAAGCAGGTGTAAATTTCAAGGCCTGGATCTCATGTCCAAGCCCTAGTTTTGAGAGTGTCTGAATTTCACTTCAGTTTTGACACTGGTTGATAATGCCTACGTTCCAACAGTCCTAAAAGAGGCAAAATTTCTGAACACCGGGAAGAGGTTTGAATGCTGGGCAGCCAATCTAATCTCTTATAATAATATTTCTTTTTATGAAATTAGTTTAACTCCCTCATTCCTCCTTCTAAACATTTAGGATGTTTTGCATAATTGTCTTTAAAAATAATTCTGTGATGATCACTTTGTACAAAAATCTGTAGTTGCATTTGGGAGGTTTTTATTTCTACACATTCATGGAAGTGGAATTACTGGGTCAAATGATACAGATATATTTTAAAACTTTGATAGACATCTCTATTTTCCCCTAGAAAAGTTTCCACTAATTTACACTCTAAACAGGGATATATAAAAGTGTTAGTTTTCCTACTGACTTTCTGATTCAGGTTAGCCACATTTTGTTAACCCTTTCTCAGTACTATTGGTCTTTAGAAAATAACAATTTATTGCTGTTTTACTTTGCATTTTCTTGATTATTAGTGAGGTTTTAATAGATTTCATCAGTTTGCTATTTCCATGGGAACTTTTGTAAATTGGTACTATGCCTTCAACAAATTTTAGTCAAATTTTCTGTATTTTTTTCTCTCTTTATTAAGTTTGTCCCATTACATTGACTAGAACTTCCAGAATAATGTTAAATTTAAAAAAAATGATTGTGCTCTGGCTGGTGTGGCTAAGTGTATTGAGCACCAGCCTGAGAACCAAAGGGTCACTGGTTCGATTCCCAGCACATGCCTGGGTTGCAGGCCAGGTCCCCGGTTGGGGGTGCATGAGAAACACATTGACGTTTCTCTCCTTCTCTCTCTCCCTCCCTTCCCTTCTGTCTAAAATTAAATAAATAAAATCTTTAAAAAAGATGATTGTTGTTATCCTTGCCTTATTTTGTTTTTTCTATAGCACTGTTGAAATTATCTAGTTTCTTTCATGTTAAGAAAGCTTTCCTCCATATTTAGCTCAGTAAATTTATAAGTAATTAAAAATTAAAAAATAGAGATTGATTGAATTATATCGTATACATTTTTGTTTGTTATTGGAATTATCTCATGATTTTTCTCCTTTGACTCTTTGATGTAATATATTTTACTTATATATTTCTTTATAATGGATTAGGTTTGAAAATCCTGTTGATTATGCTATATTCAATATAATTCTGGATTTTATTCACTAGCTTTTAACCCTAATATCTACCTTAAGTATTATTCTATCTGCTTTACTTTAGTTTTGAAATAATTTCAAGTTTACAGAAAAATTGCAAGAATAATACAAAGAACTCCCATATACTCTTTACCTAAAGACTTCATTCAAGGTTTGTCAATTGTCCTGGCATCTTTTCTAGGAAACGGTCCATTGAAAGATTACATATTACACCCAGTTACCAAGTCAATCTAGGACAGTTCCTTTGTCTCTCCTGACTTTCATGACCTTGACATTCATGATATTAACAGGCCAATCTTCCTATGTCCTCCCATTTGGGTATACCCAATGCCTTCTTATGATTACACTTAGGTTTTGATAGAAACATTACAGAAGTGATGCTGTATTCTGCTTATTGCATCCTATCATTTGGCACATGATGTCAATTTGTCTAATCACTTGCAGTATTAACTCTGAATGATGTCAGCTAGATTTTTTTATTTTTGTACTTTTTATTTTTTCCTGTTGGTACTTAATAAATAGTTTTTTAGGGAGCTACTTTGAGATTATGTAAAAATCTAAGTATTTTATTTTCACCACCTCATTACATAACCCATTGATGTTTTTTGCCTGGGTTAATTATTTCTGCAGTGGTTGCCAGGTGATAATTTTCAAATTCCATCATTCCTTCTACATTGATTAGTTGGTATTCTATTACAAGAAAGTTGTATTTTCACTTTCAATAACCACTGCTTAAGTTATACCAGTATTACACTGTATTGCTTTCATGTATTTCAATACCCAACTTGTCCCAGAATTGGCCTTTCAAACTGTCTTCTGTGTACTGTTCAAATGCCTCATTTTGTTTGAGGACTTCCTTACTTTCTGACAAAACAGATGCTCAAAACTCATAATGCTTTTTCCTTGCCCTAGCCCTGGAATAATCTTTCTTTTCCAATTAGGCTGGCTTATTTTAGTAAAGAGTGATATTTTATTTTTTTTTAAGATTTTATTTACTTATTTTTAGAGAGAGGGGAAAGAGAAAGAGAGGGAGAGAAACATCAATGTGTAGTTGCTTCTTGCGTGTCACCCACTGGGGACTTGGCCCACAACCCAGGCATGTGCCCTGACTAGGAATTGAACCAGCAACCCTTTGGTTCACAGGCTGGCACTCAATCCACTGAGCCACACTAGCCAGGCTTAAAGAGTGATGTTGTAAAATCAACATCTGTATGCTAGGAGTGCTCATTTCTACTAGGGTGTAAGTATTCCAAGTCCCTCTCAATGGGCAAGCTAGGAAATATAGATATACACTTACATCTATCTATCTATCTATCTATCTATCTATCTATTATCTATCTATTAATTACTGTCTAGCTATCTTCTATTAAAACTCATGAATAAACACCAATAACATTTCAGATTTCAATCTACTAGTGAACAACATGAGATTCTCTTTAACTTTCCCCCTTTCCATATTTATATTTCCCTAATAGTGAGAAACTGGTTATCATTATCTTCAACATACTGAATAACTTTCTCAATTACCTTAAATGTAGCCAATGTCCTAAACCTTCCTGACTGCCTTCCCACATAGATGCCCCTCTTTTATGGGCCCTGTGCCCTGTAGTGGTCACACCCATTCAGAAAAGTTCCTTGAGCAGGTCCTAGCACAGGTTGGATTCCTTTCCCACTACACTTCAGCTTGCCTAACAGCTTTTTTACTAAAAAAAGGAAAGGGGCCTTATGTGTTTTGTGTACTTTGTCACTGAGGCAGACCTAGGACTGGACAAATTATAAAGGCAACCTAAATCATCTCATTGTCCAAAAATAAATGTTATCCATTTATAACAAAATGAAAACAATAAAAGCACGTACATATTAAAAAATCAATATATATGCCATATTTTTTTTTTACTTTTAAATACAAGTTTTCTAGAGTTGCCTTTAGCCCTGACTGATGTGGCTTATTTGTTTGGTCATCATTCCACAAAATGAAAAATCACCAGTTTGATACCTGGTCAGGGAACATGCCTGGGTTGTGAGTTCAGTCCCCAGTTGGGGAGCATAGGAGGAGCAAATGATTGATTTTTCTCTCTCGCATTGACATTTTTCTCTCACATTGATGTTTCTCTCCTTCTCTTTTCCCTCCCGTCCCCTCTCTCCAAAAACAAACAAATACAATCTTTTAAAAAAGTTGCCTTTACTATTTTTAAGAGTACACACTTTTGTTTTCAGTTGTTTTTGGTAATAAATAGAAAATATAAATGCTACAGATATTGATGATGTATGGTGACTTATGGTACTATTTAAAATTTTTGAAAGAGTTGCTATCCTTATCTTTATAGGTAAACTTTGTGTAAAAACCTCACACATTTGTGAGTAACCACATATGTTAGTATGTAAATATAAGTAAAAATAACTTTTGATGCAGACTAGATATAGTTAAACTACCTAGGAGGTACAGATTCAGTATGGAATAAATCTCTACCCCCAAAGTCTCTCTAATCACTGTCAAAATTCAGATATAAGATTCAAGATTTTAATATTACTGAACATTTATTAGTCTATATTTTCAAGTAGCATTCTTCCTTCCATGGAGTTTAGGTTTTACTCTGAGCCAAAATAATTTAGCCTCTCTTCCCTTATTTTTTCTCATCTTCAAGAATGATAAATGCAGGTTAGAGTAGAAAATATGTAGATGTAAATAGTTGATTTATTAACTAAAAGATGGACTACATATACATATGAAGACCTTGGAGACAGTTATTAATTATAGGTGAATGAGCTTGATTTAGACAAAATGCTTCTTATAGAGGAAAGATCAAATTAAAACTGCATGAGGTAATGTTCCCAAATATTTTAGTCCCAAAGTTTCACTTCTTGCTATTACATTAACTCTGTGATTGCTGCTGTGAACAGTGATGTCTTTAAAGTCTGAACCTGACCTTTTAACAGCTAATCAAGGGGCTATTATATGAAAAATTAAGCTGAAGGGTAGAAAATTTAGTAAACTTCAGCATGTAAAATCCAAATGAGAATTCCAGTTAATCATTAAGATTCTCCATAATCAACAGAATTAACCTCAAGATAAAATCTAACTAAAGATTTCAAATACTTTATTAGAATGCTTAAAAAAAGGTAGAGCTCCAGGCTAAGTTCAATTAGAATGCAGTGGCAACCTTTTTGTATGAAATTCTGTGGACAATGCTAAGTTATCGGAAAAATAATCAATGCAACATGGAAATTAAGGAAGGGAGAAGAAGGATGGAAGATAAAGGAAAACCAAGAAAGTAATAAAGGAAGGGCAGAGGAGAGAGAGAAAAAGGACACCTACTTACAGTATTGGGTGATAAATTTAGTGAAAATTAGGAGTGTTTCATAAAATTGTTAAATGCCTCTAAAAACTTAAATCTTATAAACAAGTCCTAGATGAATATTCATTTTAAAAAACTAAATAACATTTGAGTTTTCAATTATCAACTTAAAAGGAAATCTATTGACATTATAATTGTAAATCATTATAGATATTCTGTCAGTCAACATAAGTAAGATACATGAATTATGGCTGTTTAAGTGTGGGGGTGGGAAAACAAACAGCAAACATGTTTAGTCTCAGAATGAGTCTCATTTTTGTTTTTTTCCATAATTATATTGATTTAATTAAGGTGATTATTCAATGAATTTCCTACAAGTAATGGATGCTAACAATCTAAGTATGTGATTTGAGTTATAGTGCTGAGGAAAATTTTTGAAATTCTACTTAATATTGTAACCTAGCAGACAGGGGCCTGTCTGCATGGCACCTGGGCGAATGACACAACAATTAATTCTGGAAGGAACAGTTTTTTATTTGCAATATTCCAACCTTGGGGGAACCCAGAGCACTTACATTTCAAGTCCTCTTTTCCCATGAGACCCAGTAATTCCCTTGTTCCCCAAAGAATAGGAGCCAAACCAACTCCAAGGGTTCCCCATCTCCTTATCTTAAGCTGGCTGCACAAACAGTTCTCCAGTCTCTTTGGAAGGTAGCAATGTTGCCATCCTCATATAGCAGCTCTCTCCTTTAGGATCTGGGGTGTGATATCATCAGACTCTGCATTATAGTCCAAGAATAAATGTGCTGTAGTGCACTGGATCATGGTGAATTCCAGGAAAGACCTAAGTCCCAAGAGTCCAGATTAAGTCCACATTTGCATGGCAGCAGGTTAGTGTGTTGCAAGGCAGGATCCTTGGTGGCTTTGGAGTCCAGTAGAACAAGCATGATCAGAGCAGCAACATGTCATTCTTGCCCTTACTATACCAGGCCACATGGCTAAATGGTCCCTACAAACTGCATAGCTGCTACTTCACTACAGGCAACGTGGCTCATTCCTTCACTACAAGCTACATCATGGTTCATCCTCCTTACTCTTCCTCATATGGCTCCTATCTCCCTTCTACCAGCATGGCTTTCCTTCATGGCTGCCTGCCCTTAGTTTAAATCCTGACCCAGAGCCTCCTGCATGACCTCATCCCAACTTTTCTCAAAATGAGCTACATTTGCCAATTTCTTCTATAGCTTACATTCTGTCTGCTGCCATCCCCAGTCAGGGCAAGAGTGACTCAATGGTCCAGGTGGATCCCTCCCCACAACCTGCTATATCTCAAGTCAGTATATATCCTGAAAGTCACACCCACTTTGCCCTGGGGCAGTAGCATAGCTATTATTTTGCCTTTGTTATGAAAAGTATCTTAAGCCATATTGTCTGCTCTCTTCATCCCCTGACACATACTGTAGGCTGCGGGGACCTTGGGAATCCCTTGCTCAATACCTCATGACAATTCCCTCCTTTTTGACTTTGGACCCTTTACAATCTTATAAAGGACAATGGGTAAAGGTCTTGTGAGCTCCTGGAGCTACTTCCTGCTGGCCATGACAATTATCCTACCTACCCCTAGGTCCAGGAATTCCTAACAGAGTGTGGGTTTGGAACAGAGGATGGACTTCACACATGGGGAAGGACCTTACAGAGTCCAGGTCAGTTGGTAGTCTTCGGGGAGCAGCATGCTCAGTATCAAAGGGCTGCACTCCTGGACATATTGGCATCCTTGTATTCTGGGGGTAACAGATTTGGCAACAGGGTTAGAAGTCACAATTGAAACCCTAATCACTAAATGACAACAACAGGGACTGATTCTTCAATGTCCTATATAAGGAAAACAGTGGGTTCCCTGGAGGAAGGTGTGAAAGTCATGTCACACTGGTCCAAAGCCATTTTGCCTTGCCCATCTTCCTAGTTGGTTCCGGAGAATTTATGCCCAGGAACAAGAGGCCCTGGGCAGAGACCAAAATTCCACATGGGAGTCTACCTTCTCAGAAAATCAGATTAAGCCTTACCATCCCAGTCCTCAGGTGCCTTCCACTTGACCACTAACTTCTGAGCACCCTTAACAGTGGCCAACAGGTGTAACATGCCTTGCACACCTTCCTCCAGGTAAGCCACTCTTTCCCTAATGTGAGAAATTGAAAAGAATTGGTCTCTGCCTTCGACATTTAGTGGTTATGGTTTTAATTATGCCTTTTAACCATCTTGCCAAACGTGTTGCCCCCAGAATACAACAAGGATGCCAACATGTCCCAGAGTGCCATTCCTTGGACACCAAGCATGCTGTCCCCTGGGGACAGCCAACTGACCTGGACTCTGCAAGGTGCTTCCCCACACATGAAGGCTAGCCCTCTGCACATCCCCACTTTGTAGGGGTCCCTGGACCCAGGAGTAGGTAGGATGATGGTGAAGGCCAGCAGGAAGTAGCTCCAGAAGATCATGAGAGCTTTGCCCATTGTCCTTTATGAGATTATAAAGGGTCCAAAGTCAAAAGGGGGATTTAATGGGGTACAGAGTAAGGGATGCCTAGTAAAATAGGAGACAACCCTTATAGAGAAGCGGATGATACAGCTCAAGATACTTTAATAACAAAGGCAAGATAATAGTTGTGCTACTGCCTTGGGGCAAGGTGGGTGTGACTTTCAGGATATATCCTGACTTGTGATGTAGCCACGGAGGGATGGGGTTCCCCCTGTATTATCACTGAGCCACTCTTTCCCTGACTGAGGGTGAAAGAAAAAAAAATGTAAGCTATGCAGAAAACTGGCAAATGTAGTTCACAGTGAGAGGAGTCAGAGATGAGGTCACACAAGAGGCTCTGGGTCAGGATTTAAACTAAGGGTGGGCAGACATGAGGGATAGAGGCATGATGAAGGGGCATAGAAGAGCCATGCTGCCAGTAGTGAGACAGGAGCCATGTGGGCTGTAGGAGCTAGTCCACTATGGGCTAGTAAGAAAGTAGCTGTGCTACTTTGATCATGCCCACTCTAACAGACACCAAAGCCGCCCACGATCCTGCCTGCGAGATGCTGACTTGCTGCCATCCAAACCCAGTCTTTATCTGGACTTGGGAGTTATATCTTCCATGGACTTCACCATGATCCAGTGCATCACAGTATATGTATTCTTGGACTATAACATGGAAACCGATGACAACATAACCCAGATCCTGAAGGAAAGAGCTGCTGTGAGACTGTTCACACAGCCAGTTTAAGATAAGGAATGAGGAATATCTGGGGCTTTTGGCATATAGCCTTTTGGGGAACAAGGGAAATGCTAGCTCTTGTGGGAAAGGTTGGAATATTGTAAATAAAAACCCATTCCTTCCAGCATTAATTATTGGGTCATTAGCCAAGGTGCCACGTGGATGGCCCCCTGTCTGCTTGGTTACAATATTATAGTGAAATTTAAATACAAACTTAGAAATACATTTCTGTTTTTTTAAAAAAAATAACTATCCCCAATTCTAGAATATGCATATTAGGGCATTTCCAAAGCAATGTTAGCCAAATCAAAGTAGCATAAAAGAGAGCAAAAGACTCAATATTGAAATGACCACTCTGCTATGGGTACTGAACATTTGGCATAATATAATAAATAAATTGAAAATATGATAAATCTTGTAAGGTATGATGAATTAGATATTTAAATAAAATTGCACATCTTTAAAATATTATATCATGATTTCTTTTATATCACATAGATGTGGAAAGTAATAATGTCACAGTTTTAAAAAATCTTAATTTTGGAGCCACTATTTCCACTATTTCTTTGGATGCAAGAACGTGAGTTTAATCTATGTTTTTGATGAATACACAGATATATTTTATTTTATTTTATTTTTCTATTACAAGGCTCTAGTACATGCTCTTCAGAATTTTAGATATGATGCGATACCACATCACACAGAAAATTGAGCAAGCAGGCAACAGCAAATTCCTTTCACTAATTGTTTAGATCCCTAAAATAGTAGTTCTTGGGTTTTCACATGTATCTGAATCACCTGAAGAACATAATGTATTTGCACATTTTGGCCACATCCCCAGAGATTCTGAATCTGCATTTTGACAAGCCTAATAAACCCAAATGTTGACTTGTTGCAGGTTATGCAAGGATTACATAAAGAGAATCAGTGCCTTTAAAAAATTCCTGACAAACAAAAGTCCTGGACTGGATGGCTTCACAGGTGAATTTTACCAAACGTTCAAAGAACTCAGACCTCTCTTTCTCAAATATCTCAAAAAATTCAAGAGGAGGAAAGACCCCTAATCACATTTTATAAGGCCAGCATTATCCTAATTCTAGTACCAGATAAAGATACTACAAAAAAAAATTATAGGACAATATCCCTGATGAACATAAATGGTGAAATTTCCTACTATGTCAGCAAACCTGATCCGCTGATACATTAAAAAATCACACACCATGATCAAATGGGATTTATCCCAGGGATGCAAGGTTGATACAATATCCACAGAGCAATAAGAACGGTACACCAGATAAACACAATGAAGAAATAACTTATATGACCATATCAGTAGGTGCAGAAAAAGAAATTTGATAAAATACAGCACCTATTCATGATAAAACCTCTTAGCAAACTAGGAATAGAGGAAAAATACCTCAATATAATAAAGGCCATATATGACAAACCCACAGTCAATATTGTGCTTAATGGACAGAGTATAAGTGTTTCACTTAAGATGAAGAACAAGACAAGGATGTCCACTTTCACCACTCGTATTCAACATAGCACTGGAAGTCCTAGGCACAATAATCAGACAAGAAGAAGAAAAAAAGATATCTGAATTGGGAAGGAAGAAGTAAAACTGTCATTGTTGGCAGATGACAAGATATTGTACACAGAGAACCCTAAAGATTTCACCAAGAAACTAGTAGAACTGATAAATAAATTCAGTAAAGTAATAAGATACAGAATAAATGTCCAGATATCAGTTGCAATTTTATATACCAGTAATAAATTATCAGAAAGGGAAAGGAAGAAAATAATCCCATTTACTATTATATCAAAAAATAAGTAAAAAACCTAGAAATAATTTAACTGAGGATGTAAAAGACTTATACTTGGAAAATTATAAGACACTGAAGAGAGAAATTAAAGAATATACAAATAAGTGGAAGCATGTACTGTCTTCATGGATAGGAAGAATTAACATCATTAAAATGTCCATACTACCCAAAGCGATCTATAGATTCAGTGCAATTCCTATGAAGACACCAATGGCATGTATCATATAACTAAAACATATATTCCAAAAAATTATACAGAACCACAAAAGACTGAATAGCCACAGAAATCTGGAGAAAGAAGATCAAGTTTGGAAGAATTGTGCTACCTGATATCAAACTACTCTACAAGGCTATAGTAATGAAAACAGTATGGTACTGGAATAAAAACAGACATGTAAATCAGTGGAACAGAATAGAGGAACCAGGAATAAACCTATGCCTTTATGACCAATTAATGTTTGACAGAGAAGGCAAGAACTTACAATGGAGTAACGATAGTCTATTCAATAAATGGTGTTGGGAAAATTGGACAGATACATACAAAAAATAAAACTAGATCACCTTCTTATACCACACACAAGAATAAATTAAAAATGGATTAAAGGATTAAACATAAGACTCAAAATCATAAAAAACCTAGAAGAAAATAGGCGGTAAAATTTCAGACATTCCTCATAGCAATTTTTTTGGATATATCTCCTCAGGCAAATGAAACAAAAGAAAAAAACAAATGGGACTACATCAAACTAAAAAGTATTTGTATTTCAAAGGAAACCATCAACAAAGTGAAATGACAACCCACTGAATGGGAGAACATATTTGCCAAGGATACATCTGATAAGGGCTATTAACGAAAGTTTATAAATAGCTTATACAGCGCAACATCAATAAAATCAAATAATCCAATTCAAATATGGGCAAACAAGTTCAATAGACACTTCTCCAAAAAGGATTACAGATAGGTGATAGACACATGAAAAGATGCTAATGTCACTAATTATTAGAGAAATGCAAATTAAAACCACAATGAGTTAATCACCTCACCCCTGTGAGGATGGCTACCATCAATAAATCAACAAACAACAAGTATAGGAGAGGATGTGAAGAAGAGAGAACCTTTTTGTACTGTTGGTGGGAATGCAGATTGGAGCAGCCACTGTGGAAAGCAGTATAGAGTTACCAAAAATATTAAAAATAGAACTGCCTTATGACCTAGCAATTCCATTTCTGGAATATATCCAAAGAAACCTGAAACACTAATTCAAACCAATATATGTTCATTGAAGCTTTATTTACACTAACTAAGATTTGGAAGCTGGCCAAGTACCCATCAATATGAGTTGATTTTAAAAGCTGTGGTATAGTTACACAATGGAATACTACTTGGCTATAACAAAAAAGGAAATTTTACCTTTTCCAATAGCATTGATGAACCTGGATAGGATTAAGCTAAGTGAAATAAGCTAGTCAGAGAAAGAGAAGTATCACATTATTTTACTTATACATAGAACCTGATGAAAAAATAAACTAACAAACAAAATAGAAACAGACTCATAGAGAATTAACTGACAACTGTCAGAGATGAGGGGGTTTCAGTGGCTGGGTGAAAAAAAGTGAAGGGATTAAGTAAAAAAAAAATGACTCAGAGACACAGACAGCAGTATGATGATTACCAGAGAGAAAGAGAGTGTGGAGGGATGCAGAAGAAAGTAAAGGAGGAATAAACGGTAATGGAAGGAAACTTGACTTTGGGTGGTGAACACACAATATAATATACAGATAATGTATTATAGAATTGTATACCCCAAACCCATATAATTATATTAAGCAATGTCTCCCCAATAAATTCAATAATTTTTTTTAAAAAATAGAAACTTTGGTTTAACACAAGTGCCTCCATCTCTGGCATGATCAGAGAAAAAAGGAAATCTTAGAAATGTGTAACCTTTGGAAAACAATTGGCATTATTTACAGGAACAAATGTCTATTTCATTGAAGTTAAAGGTGATGTTTTCTTAATCTCTGATCTAACAATCTGTATAGGACATAGTATAGGAACTAAAATATATGGCTTTAGAATTGGGTCCCGCAATTTATTATCTCAAATGCATGTTAATATTTGAAAAGCCTTGGCTTCCACTGATGCAACATGTAATACTACTGATCACAAGTGATCCCAAAGGTCATTATGGATTTATATACTTGCTGGTGAAAAACTTTCACCTGTGTAACAAATGAGGCAGCTGTGTGGAGAAGTCATGGATCTAAAGACTGAGTTTAGAAAACCATTTAGGAAATTTATTTCAGCACAGGATATTTTGCATTTAATGTCACTCATAACCTGATGAAAACTTTCCTTGTGAAAAATAACCATTGAAGTACAGAGAAAATATTGGAGATGTTGGAAAGTCACTAACATGGTGGGAATGTATATAAAAGGAAAGAAAGATGCACCAGGGGAAATGGAATTCAGGCGAAATGTGAGGAAGCGCAAACACTTGAAAATTTATGAAGATTTTTTGATGTCTAGAGCAGTTTTTATGTCTCAACTACTTTTTTTCAGCTTTGATAGTTGTAAATGGACAGTTTGGAAAGAGAAAGATTTTTTTTCCCCATAGGACTTAGCTAGGTAAGCAGTCTTGGAAGTCATAAGCTGTTACTATGAAAGTTAAAATCTTTATCACTCTACCTGTTATCTGTCTCATGCCCAACAAAATTCATTTTAGAAGTATTTACAGGTGTAGCACTGTCTGAAATCAAATAAAATTATGCATAATTACTTTTCCAGATGCTTTTAAGGCACCCAATTCTTTTAAAGGACTGGTTCTCAAAATGTGACCCCTGCACCAGTAGCAGGGGAACTTGTTATAAATTATCGAGCCCCACCCCAAAACTACTTAATAAGAAATTCTTGAGAGGTTTCACCAATCTGAAAGTTAACATCCATGTTTTGCTGATATGTACAGCATGTTCTCCTCAAATATCCTTAATAAATGTAGCTAAGAACTTAAAAGTTATGTGGTCCAAAAAATCTTCAGAATCCTAAATAAATAATGTTAAAGACTAGATGCTAAGAAAAGGAACAATGAAAGAAAATAAACTGGAGTGACACAAAATAAAAGCTGAAAGAGCCTACCACAAGGGTAATAGGCAAGGGTTGTTGGGAACTGCCCTGCCTGGTTTCAGGAGCTGTAACCCTCCATGGCTAAGGCTGAGTGAGCGACCTTTGGACCATAAGCCACTAAGGAGACAAGGCTTATCTCCCTGGCTGGGGCGCGGCTTCTGCTCCTTTTACTTCATCCATAACTTGCCCTGAATGCTTGATCAGTCAGCCAATAATGGGTAAGATTCCCCAAGGGAGGAATGACGTAAGAAGGCATGATCATGGGGTCCCCAGGGAAGGACTAGGGGGGCTATAGCAAAAGGGGGTGATGGACCCTCTTCTTTGACATAGTCTGAGTCCTCATTCTGTCTGCAAGAAGCCTCATAATCTCTTGGCTACCTTACTTCCTCTGCCTGACTTAAGCCTGAGACAATGCCTTGAACCTAAAACAATGCTGGTGGTAAGTACTGCCCTGTGCTGGAAAGGGCAAGCTCCCTAGGGTGATCCGGCCTAAGAAAGAATATATAAAATCCTGTGAAACCTGCTTTGTTTAGAATGCTCTCAATTAAATGATAAGGGTCCAGGCAAGAAGTGAGTTTGTTCTCAAGTATTATTGTTCTTTAGCTATCTGACCCTGACTCAAAATAGGCCCTCAGAGTTCTTTGCATGCTACCTATTGTTTGATCCTTACTGCCTGACAATGATTAATGAGTTTTACCTGTATTCCTGAGCAAATTAAACCCAATAAAAGCCTATCAGGGCAAGGGCATGGTGCACTCTCCTCTTCAAAGAGTGGCTAGGCTACTCCGAGGTGCTCTCCCCTTGAGAGAGTAGCCATGCCGTCCCTTTTCCTCCACAGGACTCTGTAGTCCATGTGAATGTATCCTATCTCATCCATAATGTTGTGGACACTGCAGACCGGTGTCTGTGTCAAAGGGTAACAGCTGTTAGACACTGGGCATCACCCCCCAGGGCCAAAGTGAGCCTTATGAGAAACAGTATAGCAACAGCAGCAAAGTGTCATAGTGGCCATAGTCATCATCGTCGTCGTCATCATTATCATCATCATCATCTATTGGCTGAGAACACATGATCTCTAGACACCAGGCTAGGGACATACATAGATCATCCAATTTAATTCTTATAGTAAATTTAGAGGATTTAAAATTTTAACTTTACTTGTGTTTTACATGTGATAAAATTAAGCCTTAGAGAAATTAAGTGGTTTATCCCAAAATTAATTTTTGTAGCAAGAAGGAAAACTGAGATTCAGGAGTTCTGGCCAAGATGGAGGTGTGGGTATATATACTGCCTCCTCGCACAACCAAAAGAAGGACAATAGCAAATTTAAAAGCAAAAAAAAAAAACCAGAACTGCCAGAAAAATCAAACTGTATGGCAGTCTGACAACGAAGGAATTAAAGAAGAAACATTCATTCAGACTGGTAGGAGGAGCAGAGACAGGCAGTCAGGGCAGAGAGGATGTGTGGCAAGAAAGCAGCTGGAGGACCAGGCAAGGCAGTGGCTGGCAGACTGGGTGGTCCCATATTTACATGCAGGTAAACCTACAGGAAGAACTGGGGAGAGACATAGACTGTGCAACCCAGGGTTCCAGCACAGGAAAAGAAAGCCTCTAAACTTTTGGCTGAAAAACCTGTGGGTTGAGGGGATAGGAGAAACTCCAAGCCTCATAGGAGAGTTCATTAGAGAGACCCACAGGGTCCTAGAACATACACAAACCCACCTACCTGGGAATCAGCAACAGAAGGCCCCAGTTTGCTTGTGGGTAGCAGGGGAAGTGACTATTAGCCAGCTGAGATCTGAACAAGTGGCATTGTTCCCTCTCTGAACCCTCCCCCACATACGGCACCACAAGGCAGCCACATGGATTGCCCCAATCTGGTGAATACCTAAGGCTTCACCCCTTACAACATAACAGGAGCTCTGTAACAAAGAACTATAGCCCAAATGAAAATATAGATAAAAACTCCAGAAAAAGAACTTAATGACAAAGAGATAGACAACCTGTCATATGCAAAGTTTAAAACACTGGTAATCAGGATGCTCATATCAATGGTTGAGTATCTTCGCAAAATAGAGGAAAAAGTAAAGGCTATACAAAATGAAATAAAAACATATAGGGAATCAACAGTGAAGGGAAGGAAACTGGGACTCAAGTCAATGATTTGGAGCAGAAGGAAGAAATGAACAGTCAACCAGAACAGAATGAAGAAACAAGATTTCAAAAATATGAGGAGACACTTAGGAACCTCCAGGACAACTTTAAACGTTCCAACATCTGAATCACATGGGTGCCAGAAGGAGAAGAGGAAGACCAAGAAACTGAAAGCTTATTTGAAAAAATAATGAAGAAAAACTTCCCCAATCTGGCAAAGGAAATAGACTGCCAGGAAGTCCAGGAAACTCAGAGAGTCCCAAAGAAGTTGGACCCAAGGAAGCACACACCAAGGCACATCATAATTACATTACCAAAGATGAAAGAGAAGGAGAGAATCATAAAAGCAGCAAGAGAAAAGGAGACAGTTACCTACAAAGGAGTTCGCATAAGACCATCAGCTGGTTTCTCAAAAGAAACCATGCAGGCAAGAAGGGGCTGGAAAGGAGTATTCAAAGTCATGAAAAGCAAGGACCTACATCCAAGATTACTCTATCCAGCAAAGCTATCATTTAGAATGGAAGGGCAGATGAAGTGCATCTCAGATAAGGTCAAGTTAAAGGAGTTTATCATCACCAAGCCCTTATTATATGAAATGTTAAAGGGATTTATCTAAGAAAAGGAAGAAGATCAAACCTATGAATAGTAAAATGACAACAAACTCACAACTATCAACAACTGAACCTAAGGAACAGAAACAAAAACAAAAACAAACTAAGCAAACAATAGACCAGGAACAGAATCACAGAAATGGAGGTCATATGGAGGGTTATCAGTAGGGAGAAGGAAGGGGGAGAATAGTGGGAAAGGCACAGGGAATGAGAGCATAAATGGTAATCACAAAATAGACAGAGGGAGGTTAAGAATAGCATAGGAAATGGAGGAGTCAAAAAACTTATATTTACGACCCATGGACATGACCTAAGTGGGGGGGAGTGCTGGTGGAAAAGGGGGTGCAGGGTGATTATTTATTTATGTATCAATAAAATACACTTAAAAATAAAAATCAAAAAATCAAAAAAGAAGTAAATGAGATTCAAACAAGCAGTGTGACTTCAAAGCCCACCTTTGAACTACTCTTTCATGATATATCATAGCCTCTTTGAGCAAAGAGTGGCCTCAAAGGGTGAGCAAGGGAAAAAAATGCAGTATTTATTTAACAACTATTGAAGTTGGATTTGCAGAAACCATGGAGGGTGAGCAAGACAGAACTTGAAAAAACTTAAAGACACTCATATTCTGAAGGAAAGTGCTGTGGGATTGGAGGAAAGGAGGATGCCAGCCCCATCTAGAAGCAGAATTTTTGAAGTGGGAGAAACATGTAGAACAGAGGCATGGAGTGGGAAGTAGTGTGAATGAACATCATATAGGGATGGAACTGTGCCATAATCACAAAAGGGAGTGAACTAAGAGGAATTGATTCAGCAATCTACTGCTAAGGATCAAATGCCAACATCCATATAATTGTCAAAAAAAAATCCCCTTTCATGACTCAGGCTCAAGGAAGAGACAATTCTTTCTTCATCTCCTTTATAAATACAGGTTTTGTTGTTCATTTTCTCTTTCAAAAATATGGTTAAGATGAAATTTCAATAATATCTTGAATGAAACAGATACAGGATTGAAACCCTTTCTCAGTAAACAGGGGAGAGGGCCTTGAGTAAGCTCTGAATTGTCTCTGAACTTCAAGCTTTTGCATATTTTTAGTAAGTAAAGTTATTAATATCTACTTAATAATAATATTACTATAATTAAATGAGATAAGGAATGAATGGTACCTGGCACTTAGTAGGTTCACCTCCATCCACTAATATTAAGTTAAATTTAACAATATAATATTAAGTTAAATATAAGTTAATTTCACTTGTGTTGATATGGCATGCAGATGTGCACGGTATAATGTGACCTAGTTCTAGATTTAACCTTCTTTGGATGATCATGTTTGTAGCTAAAAAGTGTACAGGTGAGTAAGAAAAAAGGGAAAGAGTATTGAACATTTGGCACTAAGAACTTAGACTTAAATATAAATGTGGTAGTTCTTAAAGTAATAATAAAAATTACCCATTCTAGTAGGAAGTACTTCAGATTTGATTCCAAGCTGGTTTGGCTCCAAACTGCTTCCTGAACTTTCTGTGTGATCTTGAACAAGTAAACTCAATTTAATGAACTTTTGTTTCCTCATCTAGAAACCATGACATATAATACTTAGATGGTCCAATTTTATTCAGTATGGGCAAATACATGACTTCTAGTGAGGTCTCTGGAGACTTTCCAATGACATTGAAAGCTGTGAAAGTACAAATATTATGTAGCAACCTCATTATATAATGTGGAGCTGGTCATTAGATAAAATCTGTTTTAAAGAATCTTAAGTAAACTAGTGATCTCCCTTCCTTCTGCCATCAAATGAGGTAGAACTTCTTTGATTTTGAGGGTGTGTGTGTGTGTGTGTGTGTGTGTGTATGAGAGAGAGAGAGAGAGAGAGAGAGAGAGAGAGAGAGAGAGAGAGAGAGAGAGAATGTGAGCATTTGTTTTGCAGGAAATGCTGAATTAACTTATTTACATATTTACAATTCCCTAGTTACGCTTAAACATTTTAAATGAGCTTCTTGAGACCTAAGCCCTGGTGTCTCTTGCAATTGGATCTCAAGTACAGTCTACTAAAGTAAAAGGAAAACATTCTATGCTTTGACTGTGATAGGAACTTTGCAAGTCGGTAGACATGCCTTTTAAAAGCAATAAAATGAAGCTGTCAGCCATTGCAAATGGACCAAGAGGGAGGTCACATGACTAAGCCACCCCTGCAGCAGGCAGCCTCTGATGTATTTTACTCCAGTTTCAACCTATTAATCAGAAGAGTTGGAAGAGCAATAATTTAAATGCTGCAATAATCAATTCCATACACATTAATAGAAGCTACAGTCAAACTTTGCCACACCACTGACTGCACTGGAATCTTGACAGGAGCCCTAGGGCCATGCCTAATTTGCATTAAATTTACATAAAATCATAAATCAAGAATACATGAACACAACCCTAATATTTGTTAATGCTTAGATCTTGTTATGTGGATTGAAACTGCTTGTGGTTTGAATTCGCTTACAACAAAATTGTGCAGCTGATCAGTTTTGTTCTCATTCTGCAATTATGGGGAAAGGGACCCAAGAGAGCTATAGTTTGGGGGCATGTGTGTGTGCCATTTAGCGTTTTCATCCTGTAAAATCATGACTCAGATGTGCCTGTGGAAACCCAAGTCTAGAAGCACATTGTCCCCCATGACTTTGCAGATCCTTGTCACTGGATTTGCTCACAAATAACTTGCCATTAGATGGAGCCACAAACTACATAGAAAGCTGGTCACTCAGTTGAGAGGACATCAAGGCTTCTGGTAATTTTTATTTTTCCAAACAACATTTATTATCATAAAAACAGATAATTAGTGGTATTCTTTAGGCTGAGTGTAACAGAATCCAGACCTTGGGGTGTTCTAGAATATAGGATAATAGGCCTGGCTGGGAGAAGGGACACATGGAACAGGGCCACTAAGAGTTATTTTTCAGGCCAGCTTCATATGTGATATGCAAAAATGGTTATTTTATATATCAATAACAACAGACTAGTCTTCCAGCCTCAATGGAGCCAGAAGGTATGCATAGCTTTGACCCATGATGTAACTGGGAGGCAGCTCCCCCTGATAACAGTGCCCGTGTGAAAGCCTGGAGACGGTTTGCTCCATGCCCTGGGGCCATGCCTGCCCAGACTTATTATGGTAGCCCAGAAAGGCTTAAAACTGCGGGAGTGCTGGCAGGTATAGCCCATTGTGGGAGGAGTCTGAAATGGGGTTATGGACGAGGTTCCAGGCTGGGATTTAAAACTAAAATCGGGCTGCCACGAGGGCAGGGCAGAATACGAGACCATGCATGAAGGAAAGGGGTGAAAGGACTCTTGATGATGAGCCATGAGAAGGTGACACATGGTTTTGGATTAAGAAATGGAGATTGCAGTGGTGGCGCAGGTGGTTGCAGATGGTGCTGGGGACTGGGGGAGGCCTGCCCAGCCGAGTATGGATCACTGGGAGGAACTGGGAGTGGAGCTGAGCTACCAACTTCTATTTCTTTTCCTGAGATACGGTACCACTGACTGGCCTGACTGGGCAAAGTGGGGAGACAGAACTGTGTGTGTGTTGGTGGGTGTTTTAAAGGAATTTGGGGATTTTTAATGGAGACATTCTGCCATTACCCTAAACCTGTATAACTCTTGAATAAATAGTTCCTTTCCCTTTCACCAAATTCTAGCATTGGGAGCCATAATTCCTAACACCTGGCTGTGGGCAACAAACTCACAGTGACACAAAGACCCCAGGGGAGGGGGCTTGTTTGGTTAGCAGTATATGGGCCCCCCATAGGTCCATTCTGCAACATCAGGACAGGTTAAAAATCAAACCTTCAGCAAAGTATCCAGTATTCGGCAGTGTGATAAAGTGGACTTGGCATGGTTTTAAGCATTTTGTGTGTTCTTGTGCTCCTGTTTCAACTTACTCCAACAGATATGGTTTCACGCTCAGGGCTAGGAGAAGACATTCTCTCCAAGGGTACTGACTCACAGTGGCTAAACTCAAGTCTCTATGTTCTTAGTCCTTTCAAAACAAATTTAGGTCTCTTCTTTTGGAGAGAAAACAGATACTTAAGTGCCATGATGTATTTGAAAGTCTTCCTTTTTATTTCCAGAAAGGATTATGCAAGCATTTTATACATCAAGATTATTCAATACCTGCTACCTTTCCTTCCCCACCCACCTATGCCATTCTTTTCTTACCTTGCACAATCAAGTAAACTTGGGAGGTCTTGGGCTCATGCTGTGTCTGAACGGAGCAAGTGTAGGAACCCTCATCATAGACATCCACCTTCTGGATTCGAAGGCTATATTCCAGAGAATGGCGTTTCTCCAGCTCAACCCGGGGGTCCAGAGACCACTTGTCATCCCCAGCGAAAATGATTCCAGAACGGTTCAACCAGGCCACCTTTGAGTTCTTATCTTCTACAACGCACCTGCCAGAGCAGAATAACAACATTGGGATGTTAGCCATACCTGCATCTGCATTCCTTCTCCACATGATTAGACTCAACAAGACCAGTCAAAAAAATAATTTTATGTAGAATGAACCATGACATGCTATTTCTTAGGGTCTTATGTATTACCACTATGTCTCCTTTAGGACCTAATTACCATTAAATGGATAGATATCACTATATTAAACTCAATTCAGCAATAAACAATGTGAGTATGAGTAATGCAGGCAAATAAAGTTAAATGGGTATTGATTTCCCACTAGGTTATCTTCTTGTTTAGGAAAAGGTCATTCACACAGAACTCCATCTGTTTAAGTATAACTTTGAGAATTAGATGATTGATAATGTGGCACATTTACTCCATTTTGAATTATACTTATTCTTTCATAAACATTTCCTAAAGTCTTGTGTGATGGAGTAGTCAAGTACTGTCCCACCACTGTAGGAATTAGACGAGATTTCAGTTTGCATCTGATCTGTATGAGTTGGAAAGCCCACTCCTAGGAGGAGATGTGCGTGAGCAGGTCCAAGTAAGTGGATAGGTATTGTGTCAAGATAATCAAAGCCAACATCATCTCGCCTAAGTGTGGTTCCAGCCGCTGAGGGCAGCAGGCTGTCTGCTGGCAAGACAGTTTGCCACCAGCATTTTGGATCACATTAGAATGAATTCAATCTTTTGTGGGAGATGAAGACACCCATTGTGTAGTTTGTATTCCAAGGGGGATGAAGGAAACTACTTATTTTAGAGACCTAAAAGAGTCTCTCCCTGAAACTTAAAACAAAGGGGCAAAGGGTCCAAATTAGTGAAAGGGTCAATGCTTCACGTTGAGCTGTTTTCTTTAATTCTATTGAGAATTGTGAAATTTAAAAATCAAACAAAAAAATTCTCTCTATCACTTTGGCAAGATTTATGTCTGCCCCATAGGAACATTGTCCCAGACCCTGTGCACAGCTGCAGAGCCAGCTGCTCAGCACTCTGGGGCACAAGAGATGGACAGAAGGAGCCTAGAATATGACAGCAAAACAATTAAAACACCATGTTTCCCTGTATTTTCTGAGCCAACTCAAACCTAGGTTTCCTCTCAGGTCAAAACAGCCAGGCATAGAGATTCCACACCCGTGCGCAGACAGGAAATCGATGTCCTATCCACAGGCTCTTCACCATAGGGATACAGAGGCCAATTTGTATCTTTCATAAGAAAGAGGAAAGCTGAGTCATTTAAAAATCCTTATGGTACAAAAGACCTACTCACCCCATTAATTTTTGTTGAATTATGTATTTTATTTAGCATGATTATTTTACTTAATTAGTTGGGTACCTTGGTATGCAGGTCTTTCTTTTCTTCTCAGCCTATTTATTTTCCTAAATCCAGGGAAATTAAGGTATCATTCAGTATCTCCTGCTCAATATGTGTATCTCTGCCATGCAGATATTACTGGGATTCATTACCTGCATTTGATAATTTAAAACTTCTCCATGAAGGAATACAAAGCTAACTTCATGGACACTTGCTATTTCTTTCCAGACTTGATATTACTTTTCCTGTTCTATTCCTTTATGGCATCATTTCTCTGTCCTTGGTGGTGTTTGTGGCACTTCTCTAATTAAAATCACGGATGAATTAATTAATAGGCTGTTTTCTGCCTTCTAGATCATAAATGAAGTTGTTAATTTAGATTTACTGTGTTTTTCCTTTCTACTGAAAAGAATGGAAATGTACCTCTATAAATGCATTTTAAATCTCCTATCACATTTCTCCTTGCACTCCTGTCATCTCTACAGCTCAGTACAGCAGCAGGCAGATACCACAGAGATGTGCTTTGAATGTTGGTTAGCCTGGCACATGGTCCTAATATGTTCATTTTGGGAAAAAATGCCAGGTAGTAAGTTATACACAAAAATGGCCCATCAATCAAATAAAGACCAAAATGTTGCCTAATTCATTAAGGTATTTGATTTGGTCTTTAAGACCAAAACTAATGTGGTGTAAAACAGTAAATGCCTGGTCAATACCTATCATGAGAACTAACAGAGTTACAGTGTAGACACAAGACATATGGTTAGCTGTGGGGTGGGACAAACATAGGTTTACAACTGTAACAGTTGTAAGTATGCTAAAAGGGTTTATTGTTGTATTATTATTTATTAATTATTATATTATGTTCCATATGAACAACTGTAAACCTACTTTTGCCTGTACTGTATATTCTACCCCAACCCCAACCCCAATCCCAAGCTCTACAGCATCTACAAATGAATTGGGCAAATTTTTTTATCAGCACAAGGGACATTTCTAAGTTGGGCCTTTAGGGTCCTTTTGCTATTTTAGTTATTTTTTTCTATGAAAAGTTAACATTACCACACAGACTATTATATCAAATTGTTCTCTAGGTTTCAAGGTTAAGGTCATACTCCGAGTTCTAGGAAGACCCCTATGATTCAAATGTACTATCTCTTTAGTCTGAAAGCATTTGTATTCCACTTTCCCACCCTTTCTGTCTCCTGAGACATGGTAGCTTTGAGATTGTATGACAGGAGAGGCATCTCCTCTCACAGTGACTCAAATTATGGCTGTTAAACGAAAAAAATAGGCAGAGATAGGGAAAGAACTGAATCTAAGTGGAGATTAATAAGGCATTGTTTTGAACTTGTTTCCTTATTTCTTCTGAGTTGCTTAGTAAGTAAATAATAGGTAATGATATTGTCTAGCAGGGCTACCTTTAGAAAAGGGCTCTGCAGCTTAGTTTGCCTTTATTGTAAAGGTCAGGGCCTTTTATGGTGAAGACCTTAAAATTAAGATCTTAATAAGATTCTCTGCCATGAATCTTATCTTTTATTCAGATTGCAACCTCATTCTTCATTGTTCTTATTTCCCTTTTACCTAAAGTACATTTTGCAACCTTTTCCTTTGGCAAACTCCTACACAAAATCTGTCTCCGATGCGCCCTACCTTGTGAAGTACTGCCCAGTTTCCCTGCTTGTGCTAGCGTTTTAATTCTTTGTTTTTCTTCTTCTCATCATTATTGAAAAGTAAAGTACAGCCATATCTTCTCAATATTTACATCTTTATTGTCTCACAAAGAGCCTGATACATAAAAACACTCAATAATTGTTTAATCGATAAATGAACATACCAAGATCTTTCTCCTCTGATTTCACATTCTTAGAGATGTCTCTCTCCTAACACAATACTGGAGGTAGAAGAATTTTACTATTCCTAGTGGTTTCATACTGAGGACTAACCACCTTCAGAAGCATAACCTAATCTCTATGAGTCTGTAGAGGGCCTATGACTAAGTCATAACCAATTTTCTCACTATTCATCTTTGTTGAAATAAGTTAATTTGATTTCATTGAATTTTTTCTTTCCCCAATGTACTTTACTCTGAAGTTAGCAATTTTTTTTCCTTCAAGATACTAATTTCCTCATTCTCACCATGACTGGTATGGCTCAGTGGGTTGGGCATAGACTTGCAAACTGAAAGGCTTCTGGTTTGACTCTTGGTCAGGACAGATGCCTGGATTGTGGGCCAGGTCCCTGGTTGGGGGAGTGTGAGAGACAACTGATCATTGTATCTTTCTCTCTCCCTTCCTCTTTCCCTAAAAATAAATAAATAATAAATAAAAAGCTATTAATTTCCTCATTCTGAATGACAGCATCCAAATCAGCAATCAGGGCCAACCAAAACTTCCCCAAAATACAGAATGAGAGAAGGATAAGTACAAACAAAATATTTTTAATGATTTACAGCTAAGCTCATCTCAGTCGAATGGATAATAACATAGTATTGCTTCTTATGCCTTGCTCTTTCTTTTCTTCTAAGGACAGGCTTCCTAAAGTTCCTACTCTTACCTTCAGTCACAGTGTTCTCTAAAAGAACTTTGCTAAAGGAAGTTAACTACTATAATTCATCAACATATTGTTAACAAAAGAGATGACAGGCCTAAAATGGAGTCACTTGTGGTAAACCCATGTCACCAAACCCAGGTTTAATACAAAACCTAATTGTGGTTACAGTCTTTCCCAGGAATGTAATTTTAAATCAGTCAATATGAAATCTCTTAATGTGTAGTAGTGAGGTAATCTACTACTGATAGACCCTTTCCAACCCTCCCCAAAAAAGATGAAGTAATTTACTTTTTCTTGGTCCTTGCTCTTCTTGGCCTATAAAAACTTCACATTTTGTAATGTTTCTTGACTTCTTACTAAATGGGATGCTTGCCCAACTCATGATTTCTTGAATAAAAACCAATTTGATCTTTCAATTTACTTAGTTGAATTTTGTTTTCTTAATGGTATATTCTTATATTCACTTACACATTTCTCCTAATCATTACTTAGCAGCAACAAAAAGGCAGGAGGAAAATAAAGCAAGATCAAAAGATACATATTCAAATGCTAAACAACTTGGCCTGTTAGCCCCCAGAGACAAATAAGTGGAGAACCTTCTCCATTGTGTAGTAAAATGTGTGTTTCCGGGAGGCCTGTGTTAGATGCAAATCTGCCCCAAGCACTGTTTAAACAAATTAACAGCCCAACAACAAAGGCAAACCAAGCCTGTATATTTTGTTCTTTCACATAACTCACTCAGTCTTTGTCCATCACATTGGACAGCTAATATTATTTTACAAGAAAGGTTAGAAGAGATTAACAATCTTACATCAGCTATTAACCCCTTCTATGATATTGCTTTTGCAAAAATCCTTCATTTTTAAACAGCACAAAATGTCAGATACTGGGTTGCGTAGGTTGTAGAAAACAATGTTTGGTAGAGAGCGATCCTTTGCAGACCATCCACAAGTGAACTACTGCGACTTTCTCGAAAACAGGAAAATGCAGTTAACTCTCTGTCACTCTACAACACTAAGCCTGCTCACCCTACCTCTCCAGAGGGAGGTATGTGGTATGAGATCAGACCAAAATCGCTCCAAATGACCTTATAGCTATCCCATTCCTTCTCAATGTTAGATGAAAAGCTAATAACAATATATCACAGGGCAGAATCATTCTCCACTTAACAAATGCACTTTTACTTGCCATCCTTGGGAAACACAGCCATAGTGGAGGCATAGTATTTGAAGAGCTGTTTGTTACCTGGGGTCCCAGGTGCTTTCATAGCAGACTCCAGTGTTAGAAATAGGGTGGGAAATGTGCCTGAGTATCAGCATACACAAACCTCGAAGAGTCAATCATTCTCTAAAAGCCTTTTGAAAGTTTGATTGGGTTGTGAAATAGTTAGCACATTGAAGACATTGAAGCTTCTGGCTAAGGAAGATGTAGTTTTCAATTTGCCTAGGAAAAACTTTTTGCCGCAGCTGGTGATACACAATATAGGATAAAGGCGGATGAATTGCCAGCCAAACCTTTGAGACTGTTTCAACCACAGTAGAAGCAACAGAAGTAACTGCCACAAAGACTTCCCAGCTTCCCATGCTGTCTACTACTCCCAGGCACATCCCTCTGAATAGAAACAGTTCTGGACAGACAGTAGGACAGTTGGCTGTGGCCTGCTGTATAGCCAAGGTAGCACTGCCATTGGGAAATGGTAGCGCAGGCAGTAAATGTCTTCCTTTGATCAATTAGAAGTTTTATTTCCTCTGATTGGTGCCCAACAGAAGGCAACTCCCGTACTTATGGGTTCATGAATTTGCACTGTGACAGGAGTTAATTCTTCATTTTCATCAATGCTATTAGATCATTCAAAGAGTTTATTCAGAATCACTTAATAAATGATTTCAAAATATTCCTACTTTGAGGACTGGTCCTAGAATACCCTATATAAAAGTAGATTTTCACAAAGTCATACAGTCTGTTCTTTTTATTTTCCTTCTCTCTTTTAACACTTATTTTTAGCCATAGGTCATGAATAAACTTGTTTAGTATATTATTTGCAAAGATTTGCAAGATTGTTTCTTTTCTGTTTCACTAATTCTGCTAATTTACCAATTAATTGGGTAATGACATTCACTTCCTTTTCACTACTCTCCTGATAAGAGCCTTCAGTGAGCTTGAAGTGGCTATAATGGATGTTGGTGCAGAATCAAGAGGACTCTGGCAACATGCTGGCAGCATTTGAAAATCACTCTGCTTCTGCTGACTAGCACTAAACTTTCAGAGGCAAAGTTAGGAAAATGAATAGAAGGGTTTAGATAACATAAGACAGCATCTCTTCCAGTATGTGAAAGATAATTACTCACTGGGATTTACCTGGACAGAAACCACAGGAATAAGTCTTCCTATCTGGATAACAAAACAGAAAGGTGCATTCCAACATGGAATGCTGAATGACAGAGAAATTGGAATTCAACAGATGCTTTAACAAGAGAGTTCAAGGTCAGAGCAGGGATACCCCTTAGAAATGTGGTCCTGGGACCACAACTGATAAAAAAAAAAATCATTCTTTTAGTGATAGAGAGTATACAAATATGTGTACCTTAACAAGAGAACTCAAATGTGTGATGAAGGGCCAGATGGGAGAGAAGAACAGAATTCAACCTGACTATGCTGTCTAAAACAGTGGGTACATCTTTTCTTTAGACCCCAAAGGAGGGGATTGGGAGGGATGGTAAGCTTCCAGATGACTATGATAAGAAAAGTAATAAAAGATCTAGAAATTAGAATGACTCACATTCTGAAAAAGTCATTAATTTAACAATTCAATGTTACAATCCCTACTCAACCCTTTAGTATTTTAACAGATGGATCCTTTGATCCACAGAACTCATGCTCTCTTATGTTTTTTAGAAACATCGTAACCAGCCTAGGAAATTTGCAATTAGAAAGACTAGATCTGGTGGCATCTGCAAGGTAGGTGTGAGAAGTCCCAAGGATTGCCAGTAATTAGAGAAGGAAGGCAGGAAAGAGTTTGGTTTGAAAAGAGGATCATCCAGGAAGTTGATTTTGCTCTATCCAGGGAACCTTCTTTCAATCACCTGGGCCAACCCACCCACAGCATCTTTGTCAATATCTATATTTCCCTTTTACTCTACACAGGCCATTTTAAAAACAAACATTTACAACCTATTATATTTACCCATAATTGATTGAAGTATTATTTTAATCATTTAATTGTTTGTGCCTAAATAACTGCTATGACTTTAGCTTTTGACCATTTAAACATGAGTTTGTGTTATACTCATATTCCTAATAATTCTGAAACATTTTCCTAAGTACTAGCAAGTTTAAGGTTGTGAAATTCCAGTGGTCAGATGCTTTTTAAAAAATGTATTCAGGCAGATGAAGAAAACCAGAAATGTATCTGTATCAAATAAACACGAGAGAGAGTGTGTGAGGAAAAAGAAAGAAGGAACCCCAACTCAGTGTCAGAGAATGTGAGAAATAGAGTGGGAAAGAGCGGAGAGAAAGAAAGAGATGCACAGAGGAATTATACAGAATCAGATAGAGGAGCTTATGTAAAAAGCCAAAGGAAATTCCAGAACAGATATTCAGAATGACTTATTTTTGAGTAGGAGATATAGAAAAGAGAAACAAGAGTACTGGTGTTCAGGCATGTTAAATCCTGCTCTCTTTTCATCTCAAGTCTCACCACCATCCACACCCCTCTAAAACAGCAAGCTTGGAGGATTAGTAAGTGGTGTAGGGTACAGAAGTCTAGAAATTCAGAAATATTCTCACTGTATGTTCTATGCTTCTCAAATAACACTCATTATGCACCAAAATTTCAGAAAAGATAGAAATCAATCAGAATATTAACAATGCTTAATTCTGGTGATTTATATTTAAAGTGATACAGTCACACTTATGTTTAATTAGAATCATATTGAACTTATAACTTATAAATTTATACACTTATACAAATGTATATAATGTTGTACTCTACTTTTAAAAATAATTGTATTAGAAAATAGTACATGTTAATCATTGAATAATATAATTTCCTTTTTACCTATTTACCAAGTAGCTCTGAAAGTGTGCCCATAAAATAGGGATCCTGGGACAACCCACGCTAAGGCCTGTGTAGTATACCATACTTGAGGTTAGCATAATGTTAACTCACTCTGTTCAGTAAAGTTAAACTTAGGTGGGAGAGTCATTTCCGTAGGCCAGCTACCACCCTCCCTCATTACCACTCTTAGGATTTATAGCTGATTTCTAGGGTCTCTAATGAACACTGGACTGTGTCCCCAATGTGTGTGCATTGATGTGTGGTGTGGAATTCCAAAGTTAGTACAGTGTAATGAGGAAAAGTAGTCTCAGGAAGTTAAAATCTCAACTCCACAACACATCAGCTATAATAAGTTAGGCAAGTTATTTCACATCTCTAAGTCTCAGTATCTCCATTGGATTATTTGTTGTGAGTTAATAAATCATTAAATATAAAGCCCTGAGAATAATATCTGGCATATGAAAAAGGATAAAAAATTGTTATAAATTATCATTGATACTGTCATTGTTATTATTATTATTGCTATTATATTTACTAGTCATGAAATGGAATGAGGAAGGATGAGATGTGAGATATTTTTCTTCTGAATCAAATAGGCCAATGATTGCTAGATACAAGTAGCAATGAGGAGGGTCTCAGGAAGGTTCACTTTGGGGAAAATGCTGATTGAGATATAATTTACTGAGATGACCTTCTAAATGGGAAAAAAACACAGTAGAAGACTACATCGAGAATGTGGAACTTTATCTAAGCCCTACATTCCCAGAAAGCAAGAATGATTAACACCAATCCCTACCCCATCTTTGCACCCCACCCCCACCACTTCTGTATTTCAGGAAATGGCCCCCAGTGCTCTCATAGAACATGAAGTAAGACTCATCCCTATACTTCTGCATGACCTCCATGAGACTATGATGACTCCCTGGCCCTATGATACCCCAGCTCTCTTGTTTCTTCTTATTGCAGTGATGTGAATAACATCACTTCCGTAATAGTCTGCTGCCTTTTGTCTTTCACAAGTATCACAACGATCCCGGTTCTGGGTTTCCCTTTGAAAACATGGTCTGGGAGCAGTGCCTAGAGTAATCCTGGACAGTGTGTGGGATGGCAGGGAGAAGTTAAAAAAAGAAGGCTTTATCCTTATTTGGGTGTGAGCCTGCTCATTATATATTATCCCTAATTTCACAAAATATGTGCATTTCAGAAATGCATTTTTTCTAGTGCCTTAGTGATAGCTATTAGAAAACCAGAAATCCCTGAATATGATAAAATCATAGGATGTAATAAAAATCAAATACTCAAGAAAGCAGTTGTAGCACTTTTTATACTCACACATTTAAAAGAAATAGTAATTCTGCTTTTATGAAACACTAAAAGCAATACTCTCAATATTTATAATTTTATCATACCCAACATATTAGTCACAATGAAAATACTGAAAGGGACAGCCTTAGGTAGATTTTAGATTTCAGTGGCCTGCCTACATTTCAGATCATTCCTCTGTGTGGGTCATAAAGTCAGGAATTTGGCATTCTTTGTCTCTTCAGTTTAGTTAGTATGTCAACAGGGTGTAGAATCCCTACATTTCATTGTTTTTCTTTATTTTATGCTGCTGGGTCAATAGTTGAGTATTGTCTCTTTTAGCATCTAGAATAACTTGCAAATGTAGATGCTTTTAAATAGTATTTTATAAAGAGGACAGAGTTGTTTTGCTTATTGTTCATCTCTTTATAACTGTTTGTAGGTTTTGAAGGTTTTTGGAAAACTTTAAACAAAATCTTTAGTTTAGCTCAGATTGTATGAAGTCATAAAATAAAAGCAATTTGACTTGCATTTGGGGGGCTTATTTTTTCTTAAAATAAGCCAACACATCTATGTTACTTTTAATAGAGACCAAATAGGAAACAAAGTTGGAAGGGGTCTTAATAATAAATAGTAAAGGCTAGTGTTTGTTGAGCATCTAGTTTGTGCCAGGCGCTGCTCAAATATGTTTATACTATTAGATTTAATTCTCACAACAATCCATGTGAGGCGTAAGTACTCTGATTATCCCCATTGTGCAGAAGAGGAAAGTAGGTCACATGTCAATGACATTGCTCATGGAACTTAATCAATAAATGGTGGTTCTGGGAACGTCATTTACTCCACTCTAAACTTTTTGCTTTCTATATCTGTTACTTTTCTTTGCCTCTGTCCTAAGTTCAGTCTTTTATTTTCTCTAGTCCATAGTATTCTTTTTTTCTGTTTATTTATTCATTTTGGTGAAACATATCCTCCAGTAACTTCTTGATTAAGATGTGAGACATGTATTCATTATTTTATAAATTTTATGTCCATCAATTAAATGTGAAGGTAAAAAAATTCAACTTTGTTCAGTTGAGAGCTCTAGATTCAAAATTATTTTCCTCCACAATTTTGAAATTATTTCAATTCTAAATGCCAGTTTGCTATTGAGAAGTCCAAAATCAATTCGATAGCTGATCCTTTGAATGTGATTTGCTTTCCTGTTTTTATACTCCCTTACTTGGATGCTTACTGATTCTTCTCTTTCCCAGTATTTTGGAAATTCAAGGCAAAGTATTTACCTTGGGTAGTAGTATTACCTTTCCATTGCATTTTCAACCATTTAGACCTGGAAACTCACGTTCTTCAGGAAATTTTTATTGAACTCTTTCATGGGTGATTTCTGCCCTTCCTTTTTCCCTACTTTCTTTTTTGATAACTGCTATAATTTGGAGTGTAGGTCTTCTGCACTGGTTCCGTAGTGTAACCTTTTTTCCTTCTACTTTCCCTCTTTTTGTTTTTTTGCCTCCACGTCCTGAGTGATTTTCTCAGTGTCTATTGAGTTTTTCATTTCTATCATCATGTTTTAAATTTCCAAGATCTTTTGTATATGGGTGCAATATCTTCTATTGTGTAAGAATATTAACAATATTTAAATGTTTTTTCCCTTGCTCAAATCCTCTCTCTTTTCTTCAAGTTGCTTTTATCTGTTTCTTTTGGTCTCTCTCATTGCAGAGGCATTCCTTTGGTATCCAGTAATCTTCATTTGCTATTAGTATTTAATATAGGGAATAAGGGAATATAAGTGAATCTTGGAAGAGTAGTTGGCCATGTCAAAAGTTTGACTATCATAGGCTTCCATGCTAGAGAGTCCATGTATAGGTACTCTAGCAAAGCTGTCTAGCTGAGTCCTGCCTTCCAATCATTTCATAAAAGTGCCAGAAAAGTGAGTGAAGCCCATCTGGACCCTACAAACCAATTGCAGGCTGAATTGCATAAAGCGGCCTCAGTCAATACCACATAGACAAGAAGAATCACCTAGTCAAGCCCTGTTCAAATTCCTGGATCTTGAGATATAACAAAGAGGTGGTTGTTATAGCAACTAAGATTTGGGTAATTTTGTGTGCAGCAATGGATAATCAAAACATTACATTTGTATGAATTTACATGGACAGGTAATGTCTCAAAAGCTGGTATGTTAAAATAAATGCAATTTGTATAATGATTTAAAATAGTGACTGGGAATTCTGATGGCTGAGGTGGGACTCCATGACACGGAGCTTTACTACAAGGTTCCTTAGAAGAACAGCACAGCCTGCCCATACCCTGTTATTTATTATCATTATTTTATGTTTTATTTTTAATTACAGTTATGTTCAGTATCATTCTGTATTTTGTGTTAGTTTCGTGGTTAGAGGGTAAGGGGTTGGGGATTGGGTGAAAAAGGAAGGGATCAAGAAGTACAAGTTAGTAGGTAAAAAATAATCACAGGAACATTATTATTTTTGGAACAATTTTAGATTTACAGAACAATTACAAAGTCAATACAAACTTTCCATAAACTCTACATCAATTTTCCCTTATTATTAACATATTATGTTAGTATGTTACATTTGTCATAATTATTAGCTTGATACTGATAGATTATTACTATTAATTAAAACACACTGTTTTAGTTTTTGCCTGATGTCTTTTTGCTCTTTTAGGGTCACATCCAGGATACCACATTGGCCGACAGGTCTTTTTGGGCTCCTCTTGGCTGTGGCATTCTCAGACTTGCCTTGTTTTTAGATCAGGCTTATGGGATTTGGGGGAGGAAACCACAGGGGTACAGTGCCATTTTTATGACCTCATATTCAGAAGATTACATGCTATCAGTGTGACTTGTCATTGTTGATCTTGAGTACATTGACCTTGATCGCCTGGCTTAGGTACTCTACTGTACTTTTTTTTTCTTCTTCCTTTCATGTTGTCCTCTTTGGAAAGAAGACACTATAAACAGCCCACACTCAAGGAGTGGGGAATTATGACCCACCTCCTGGAAGGTACAATATCTACATAGTTTACTTGGAATTCTTCTGCATAGGAGATTTATTTCTTCCCACATTTATTTACTTAATCAATCACTTATTTATATCAGTATTGATTCATATTCACAGATTTTTTATATGATGCTTTTTTTTAGTTCTTTCTTCTTGAGTTAGTTATATTCCCCAGTAAAGAGTCATACAATATTCTGCATAAAAGGTAAAATCTAGCTGCCAATATTCTGGAGTCTCAGTGGAAAATTAAAGATGGGTTTCATATTTGATGTGAAAATATCATGTACCTAACTTTCAACTGAATCTGGTTCCCCCAGCATGAACACTCTGTTTTACGTTCTCCAGAGAATTAACCTAGATTACTTTGCTTAGTTTAGTTAAGAAGAGTCAGCCAGGGAAATGAACAAAGGAAAGGATCTAGGGATTTAACTCATTTTAAAATATTCAAACAATTTTGCTTATTTTAGTTGCCCATCCACCTCCACTTTGATCTTCCCTTATTTCCAGTGGTCTACAGTGCTGCCAATTCCTAAATACTGTGGTGAATTTTTTAAAATTGTTTATGCTATTACATGATGTGGACACTAGCTAGCAGTGTCTGCATCACTACAGATGAAATAAAACATACACATAGACTACCGAGTCTGGTGGAGGAAAAAGGACAACATCATGGCTTTTCTCTCAAGGGGAGCAAAAGCCACAGCCTCTGCCATGACAGACCTTTATTCTATCTCTCTCCTCACATTAGAAGACAGTTCTCCTTCATTATCCCCAGGTTACCACAAAGGAGCCAATGCCCCTCATTACATCACAGAAGAAGGATATTAGCAAACAAAAAGGCAAAAGTGGTTGATCCGGTTACACTGGTCCCTGCAAGTACCTTGCAGGGTGAGGGAGTTTTATCAAAGAGCAAGCTTCAAAACAGCCTAGGTATATTGCAAATCTAATTACCCAGGAGAGAACCTATCTGTGGGTGTAGGTCCTGTGCATCTCCGAGTGGTAGCTGGGCCCATGCCACATAGAAGGGTCTGCCACAATTACAGTTGGTTCTGCTTTTCTCTCCCCTTTTCCCACCTCAACCCAGCCATACCCTCTCTTCTCACTTTGTCAATCTCCATAACTTTGTGTCCATGGGTTGTGCATATATGTTCTTTGGTTAATCCCTTCACCATCTTTCATCTAGTGCCCCCACTTCCCTCTGGTAACTATCAGTCTGTTCCATGTATCCATGCTTCTGTTTCTATTTTATTCATTAGTTTATTATGTTCATTAGATTCCACATATAAGTGAGATCATGTGGTATTTGTCCTTCACTGACTGGCTTACTTCAGTTAGCATAATATTCTCCAGGTCTGTCCCTGCTGTTTCAAAGAGTAAGAGTTTCCTCTTTTTTACTGCTAAATAGTACTCCATTGTGTGAATATACCATAGCTTTTTAATCTACTCATCTGCTGATGGGCACCCAGTACTCTGAACATAGGGGTGCAAATATTCTTTTTGTATTGGTGTTTCAGGGTTCTTAGGATATATTCTCTGAAGTGAAACAGCTGGGCCAAAGTGGAGTTCATTTTTAATTTTTCGAGGATACTTTATATCATTTTACACAGTGGTTGCACCAGTCTGCATTTCCACCAACAGTGCACTAAGGTTCCCTTTTCTCCATATTCCTGCCAACACTTGTTTTTTTTTTTTTTTTGAGGATTTATTGATGGTAGCCATTCTGATAGATATGCAATGATATCTTATTGTGGTTTTAAGTTGCATCACTCTGATGGCTCATGATGCCAGAGATGCAAATTAAAATGCTGTGGGGATTTTGTGGGAAGAATTAGTTTGGTTCTCAGCCCTCCTTGTTATTGGCTCAGGTCTCAGCATTTTCATGGTTGCTTAAACAGTTTCACTCATCCAACTGCCTTACAGATTCCAACATTGATTTTGCTTTGCTCTCCTGTCTTGTTCTCCCAACTCCCTTCTATCTTTGCCTTTAGGAAAAAAAAAATCCCTGCATAAAAGCTTTAGTAGAGTTTGGGGGACAGCAAATTGGATGTGTGTTCAATCTGCCATCTTTTCACAGATTCACTCAGATTCACAGAGGCTCTGTAGCCCCATTACCCACACACATGCCTGTTGAAGAGTAGGAGACAAATACTAATTGAGTGTTGCATAAATGAAAATAGGAAGCAGAGTCAGGACTCAAACACAAATCTAAACCCAATTTAATTTTTTTTTACATTACACTCAAATTCTGCTCCTTATCAATTATAAGGTTTGTTATCTTCAATATTTAAAATGGAATTTCTGATCATAAGATTTTGCAGATCAGTGCTTTTCAAACTGTTATGTGCATGCAAATACCCTAGGGATCTTTTAAAATGTAGATTCTGATTTAGTAAGTCTGGGCTGAATCTCTGCTTGGTCCAGGACCACAAACTTGCAATGCTAGAATGTTTATTAATAGATAAATAGCACTATATATTCTAACATTAAAAATGCCATTGCACATTTTATTTCTACTGTAGAAATACTATTTGCATAACAATTTCATCACAATCAGGACTTGGATAGCAAGAAGTTGAGCTGTCCTGGGGAAAGAAAGAACTGGAAGCTCAGGTCAATCTACCAGTTGAATAAAAATGTAGGATGTAATGTGAAAGTGTGACCAGTATATATATTCGTTTTGAGCTGACTGCCCAGAACCATATTTATGATAACTCTGTCATTCGTGTGCATATATTTTGTGAACATATTTTGTGTACAAAGCACATATTTAGGTGTACTAACCTCAACATTTGTTTTATTTTATCTTTCTTATTGCCATGTTTCTTTTACCTTCATTTCTTCGTCTCTTTTAATAAATATTACTTTCATGCATAGTTAAGCCATCTTAAGTCAGTTTGGTATAAGGTATAAAATACTGTGTGTAATATACATATAGATATATATCACACACACATTTACATGTATGTAGTCACTTAATAATTATTAGCCCCAACCATTTCTTCACAGATAATAATCTTATGGCTATCTAATGAACTAAAGTTTTCCATGGAATATATGAGGACTGTCCAGAAAGTATCCAGCCATACACTATGAAAAATAGAGGCATTTATTAAGAAGATACAAGAAACATTGTACACAGGACAATGATGCCTCAATCCCCTTCAAAGTAGGCATCTTGGGACTTCACACAGTTCTCATAGTCACCATCAGCTGCCCCATCATATTTTCCTAAATTTCATCGATGGTCTGAAATCTCTTCCCTTTCAAAGGTGATTTAAGTTTTGGGAAAAGGCAGAAATCACAGGGCACCAAATGTGGGCTGTATAGAAGCTGAGTAACCTGGGTGATTCGGTGTTTTGCCAAAAATCTCTGCACGAGACATGATGCATGAGAGGTGTAATGTGGTGATGAAGCTGCCAATCACCACTTGCCCATAGCTGTGGCCTTATGAATCATCCAAATAGTTTCCATGGACAAATTTTCAAGCTTAATGCAAAACTTGATGCAGATCAGTTGCTCTACTCAGTCAGTCATTTTGAATGTGAGGGCCACACAGTACCCATGCTCACTCAACTGCGTCTACCATCCCCACTGACTAGTACAGTGAAGACATCATTGCTCACACATGTGCATTCCAGTCCACTCTCTTTGGCTGCCAGATTACATGTGTAAACCATCCTTGTTATATTAACAATAGTTGGACTTTTTCCAGACAGAATATATATATCACAGTGGAATGCAAAAAAAAAAATATATATGTGTATGCATCTATAAGTCTATTTAACTTGTACTAACAAAAACTCCAAATAAACACATATAAAAAATTTTGGTTTGAGTTCAGGGGTTTTAAAAACATCACAGACTTTTTGAAATTTTCCTTAGACCCTGAGTGAAAAACAAATAAACAAATAAAATTTGATGGATTCTTCTGGCTATCATCATGACTTGAGACAGGCAGCCTTTCTGATATTCTTGCTAACTTCCTTTATTTTAATACCGTGCTCATCAAGTGACCTTCTCATTACAGAATATCAATGGTTCCGGATGAATGGTGTATACTGTGAAGCCCATTATGGGAACCTTAGGTTAAGAACACTCAGGCCAAGGGAGATATGATGCCCAAGAATTGGGAGGTCACAACACCTTCACTTATTTTATCCCAATCACGTTTCATTTGTGTGTACTTTTCTCGTTACTTGAACTCACTGGCCTTTCAGCAGAGCTTTTCACCTAATAATAGTTGCCAATGGTAAGATTTTAAGCTGAAAACTGAAATACTGCCTTCTTGCTTAGCACTGAGATCCCAGTAAAGAAAAGATAAGCACTTTATTAATCTATAAATACTGGACCTAGCAACAAGTTTGCAACTTTTCTGATCCTTCCAGTAAACACAAACACAAACTACATAGGTCATAAAAATTTGCTTATTCTCAACAATAAGTCAGTTCTGGGATGTATGGGGTAGACTGTAATCCATACAATTTTGACTTTATCTAAACTATCTTATAAATCTTAAAAAATAAATCACAAACTACTCCCATGATGAGAATAATAACTGACAATGTTTGGATGGCACAGTATATTTCCTTCTCTGAAGAGTTCTCTAGAACCTAAAAATGGTTGCTCACATGTAATGAGATGCTCAGATGATGCCAAGTATTTCTCTTTGTGCATTACAATATTATTATCCCAAAGAAACCGGAAAGTTTCATTGAGATACACCAGCAACACTGTGATGTAGGCATTAGTATTATGTCCATTTTATAAATGACAAAATTGGTAGGTTAAACAATTCACCTAAAGTTGTACAGCTCTAAACAGCATACACAGGTCAAAACTCTGGCTCTGGAGCCTGCACATGTCATTATTTTATAACAGGTACTCCCTCTTCAGAGGCCTCACTGAATAAAAACAAAAATCAAGGTATTAAAACATTGAAAACAAGATAAGTATGGGATAATAGATGTTGATTAAGTAATATTGATTTAATTTAATTTAATTCTATGCTGTCATTTAAGTGTAGGTTGAAGAAATAAATGTATTGGCCTTGTAGAATATTCACAATATACTACTGAATGAATAAAGCAAACATACTTTATAATAAAGCGCATTTATACATACACACAGAAAAACAAACACACATAAATACAGGATATATATCAAAATGTTATTATGATAATTACCATAATGGTGGTAAATAGGTAGCTTTCATTTATTTTCTCAAGAATGCTCTTCTGATCCTGACACAGGTGACTCTTTTTTGGCTTTCAGTGTTCAGTCTAAATGTCCCCTTTTCGAAGAGGTCTTCCCTGACATGCTAGTCTGAAGCAGACACCCACATGCTCTCTTTGCATCTCCATATGATAAGCACTCTATCATACTTATCACACTTCAATATTTATTATTATCTTTTCTTACAAATTATTACATAGGTTTTGACTTTTCTGTCATCTCCACTATAAGCAGCCTACATGACCAGGTCCCTCTTGCTCACATCTGTATATTTCCATGACTTAGAAAGCTGTGTGGGTGTTCTGCAACTATGTATTGAATAAATAAGTGAACAAGTGACAAAAAAATTATATATCTACGATCTAACACATTTTTAAAACCTGTTACTTAACCACAGCAAATCTTAACCTCAAATTTAACCAAAGAAAGTTCCAAGCTTCTTTCCTTTCAGCCATCCCCACATTACCCCTAGTGTCACATGTAACTGGGTATGCACTGAACTATGGGAGCCATGGGAGACATGCAGAGAGGACCCCATTCCTTAGGTTACATCTAATAGGTTTGAAAGACTTGTAAACAAATTACTCTGTAGTGATAAATGATACATAAGTGATAACAAACTGTAGAGACTCAGAGGAAAGACCAGCTTTTTCTAAATTGGAGAAGCCAAAAGTTGCTTTCTAAAATGGAGAAGCCAAAACAGCTTTTTAAAATTTATTTTTTTGAGATATCAAAATATTATAAAACCAATTCTCATGGTAAAAATCAACAACAGTAAATTACTCGTGTTTGATCAGGTCTCTTCTGCCCATTTACAACTAATAATCAAAGGTAGTGTGAGCTGTCTTTGCACTTGGACACAAGTGATCGCATTTAATAGGAGCTTTGGGAAAGTGGCCCATACCACCTGCAGTCATGGGGCACAAGTAAAGCAGCTTTTCCTCAGAGACATGTAGTTTATCCTCTCTATATATATTTTGAACATAACTTTCATTTCTGGCAATTCATATGGAAAGAAATAGCAAGGAAAGTTTAAGTTTTTCAACTTTGAATACATTCCCACAGTAGGCAAAGCTGTACCACCACATGGGAAACATGATGCAGAAGAAAGTTGAAGATAAATAGCGATTATATATTTATCATGGAACTTGAAGGACAAAAACCATTCTGCTTTAATTGTTACACTCTTTCTGATACCTCTTTCACTGTAACTATTGTGAATCAAAAGTTTTCTCTTGAATTGTTTTTACCTTAAATGAATGTGTATACAAGGTACTAGACTAGAGGGAAAAAAAATCACTATATTCCTTGAGACTTTGTCAGCATAACAGATATTAAGTTTACTCAATCCACCTTTGGAGTAAGCCCTAACTGTTTTGGCTTTGATGTTGTATGACAGTCCCATAAATTTTAAGATGACTTAAGTAATTGAGTTTCAGATAATATAAGTTATATTTGGAGAAAAGCTTTGTTCTCTAAGGAACTACAGAACTACAACTCTGAGACAAGGGGCCATACACCTTCCTTACCATCAAATTATGATTTGGAGAAAAAAATCTTATGCATTCAGGATCTACAAGAATGTAAGTTTGGAACAAATACTTCCTTATCACCTTACATGTTTAGACTGCTAGGCCTAAAAGCAAAAACTTATGAAATTTTTTTCATATATTTGGTAGAAGGTGGACTTATCATTTAGAAAACAATGGAACACTCAGTATTGTCCACTGATGTGCAAAGAGGAGAAGTAACTGAGCCCCTTAATGCAGAAAGGCCCACAAAAGTTGTAAATCTTTACCAACAGAAACTTCTGCAGTTTGAATAGAAGACCTACCACTTTCATACTCCAGAAACCTGAAGATATCATTACTTCTAAGTCATAAAAATTATATGTGGGCTCTGAGGTCTTCTGAGTTTTTTTCAAAGTTATATCAAAGTATTACATTCTTGTCTTCAACCAGTCTAGTCTTGGTGAAATAATCCAGGTAAAGGTCATTGTCTCAAACCTTGAAAAGTTTATTTAAATTAAATCATTTGGGAAAAATTAAACCTAAATGTATATATATCCTTAGCATTAAAGCATTTTAAGTTAATTAAAATGTAAATAACTTTGAAAATATTTTAGGGACTGATTCACCATCAGCCATACTTATAATTACAGTTGTGAAAAAGTTTCTGGCCAAGAGAGATTTAAAAACACAAAATGAAAATGTTAAATTGTGAGAGTAAATATTCTCCATTCAACTTTAAAAGTACAGAAAGTGTGGAGTTAGGAGCCATTTAAAGAAGGGAAGTTGTTTATAGCAGTTACAGACGGCTGTAGGCATGGAGATGGTCACACGCTCGAAGATGAAAATTCTTTTGGGGTCATAATTACTTAGAAGTTTAAAAAATATATTCATTTTCATTTACATATGAAAGAGGTTATTGTTTTCATTTGAAATTTTATTCCTAATCTTGCACAGCAAAAACTGACTTGTTTTTGCTAATTGATGGGGGTGGGGAGTACAAATTAGATAGCAGGGTGTGGAAAAACACTCAGATTTGGGGTTTTGAAGGGAGACATTTAAAAAATGAATCCCTGCAACATTTCAAGGTCATTTATTTTCCAGGGACCTCTGGCTTAGCCTGGTGTGCCTCCATTGTGTAGGTGTCCTATCTACCCTGTTAAGTCTTTCCACTTGAAAGCAGATAATGATCTCTGTTATAGGGAGCAAGAAGTGACAAACTCATTTCCATATCTAAAGCCAGCTCTGAAATATTATCATATAATGAGGTTCTTAAGAGAACAAAATAAGACTTCATCTGTTTCTGTGCCTATTTTTTTCCAACTATAATCAAGTGATAAGCGTCTTTTGGAATATTCTGTTTGCTTTCCTTTTCTCTACTCTCCCTTTCAAAGTTGTTAATTATTCATAACAGTTTTTTTCTACCTCCTGTTCTCTCTTTTCTTCAGTGTGTTCCTTTAGCTTTTCTTGGTATCTATGTTCCCTTCTTAAATTTCTTCTTTCTTGGTGGCATCTACTACCATTCTCTCTTTATCTTGTCCTTCTTCACTCTGTTTTTCCAACACCCTCTACAACCCTTTTCTTTAATGTCCCTCAACTTGACTGACTGTCCCATGCTCAGAAGGAATTGGTTTCCAACAGATTGATTGCATTTATCCGCTGCTTTATTTGAGCTGACAAATAATGAAATGGAACAGCATTTTTGTACACTAGCTCTTAGGAGGGTTCCCCCCCCTAAATTTACCTTCAAACCACTACTTATAATGAATGGGCTTTATAAACTAGGGCAGTTCAATAAATAATAAAGAAAAATGAAAACAAAAACAAACAAACAAAAAACTTGGTGGAGTATACTTGATGGTGTTCCTTCTGGCAAGACTGACACCTGAAAATGATCTAAAATTAGTAACCGAAAGAAAAAAGACAGTAAGTGTTAGAGAATTAGGATCTGTGGTTGTGCCCAGGTTCATTGCTCTTTCATGGTAAGTAATATCCTTCACACGTTACAAAACAGAGCCATGGAGAAAATGCAGATGACAGACTCTGGAGTGAGTCTTTCCTCCATGCTGTAGCATTTCATATCCAATTGCAGGCAGGATTCTTCTGCAGACACCAGGGATAAAAAGAAGTAGTTTTTGTTTGTTTGTTTATTTATTTTTAGAGAGGGGGGAAGGGGAGAGAAGAGAGGGAAACATCAATGTGTGGTTGCCCCTTGCACGCCCCCCTGCTGGGGACCTGGCCTGCAACCCAGGCATGTGCCCTGACTGGGAATCGAACTGCAACCCCTTGGTTCACAGGCCCATGCTCAATCCACTGAGCCACACTAGCCAGGGTGGAGCTTCTGTTTTTGTTTTGTTTTTTTGAGGGGAGAGAGGATTGGGAAATTGAGATACATGTGGCTTTGGACTTTGAATATATCAATCCAAAGCCTCTAAATTTTTGTCTATATGACCAAAAATTATGGTAAAAACAAAGAATCTAAAAAATGCAGCTAACACATTTGGATGTCTGACCGTATTTTGTTTGGCAATGTGTAAAGTCAAGTTGAATCTCAGTCAAATCAGTATGAGTCATTACTCACCCTAGCTGCCTCACTGTAACTAGCAAAATTTGAGGTTATATGGAGTCAGAAATCTACAGGATAAGTCTCTCTCAAAAGCATTATCAATGGGACATGCCCAAAGGATATCAATCCCTCTGCCAAATTTCTCTTGGAAGTAAGGCAGCATGTGTTCAAGATCTAATCAATGATAGAAAATAGTAAAGTGGATTATGTCCTTCATTTATGTTTGTTAAGCATCAAAGCCTAGTGCATTAGCCTGGGTATTTGAAGGTATGAATAGGATTTTAAACCATCTCTTAAGGGGTTAAGAATGTAGCTGGAGGAATGAGAAAAGTAGGCCAGTAAATTCTACTACTTGCACATGAGATTTTTCTGGACTCTAACTCTTTCCTGTTCTGAGGAGATTCAAGGCAATCTGTGAAAAGAAATTTCATTAGCATGAGAATTGCCAGTTTAGATCTTAACCATTTCTGTAAATTTTTGAGATGTCTGGATTCATTTGTTGTGATTTATTTACAGGGAATAACTTAAATGATATAGTAGGCATTTCTAGGATTTGCTATAAATTGTCTACTAAAAAGTGCAGAACCATAGGGTTTTATTATTTAATGTGCTATGTCAAGTTTGTTTGGTTTATATGTTAAATTAGATAGTGGTTGGTCTGAGTGTTTGAACAATTTTCTGTCAATATTGATAATCATATTCAAGTGACACATACATGTGGTGGACATAAGACATAGACATATCCTTTCCATTCCTTTTACATCTATAGACCCCACTTTAGTCACATAGAAATAGTATGATGCAACTAATGTTTTTTTTTAATGCAGCAAAGGCATTTTGAGAGAAATTAAAGAAAAAGGGGGTAACAGGTAAAAGAAAGGGCAAAAGAAAAGGAGAGAAACACATGTTCAAATTAATACCATCAAAGTATATTTTCATGTCCTAAATCAATTTCAGAAAAAGTGCAAATCCACAAGTACAAAAATATTCACACTTAAAAATATAAGTTGAGAAGGTTTCTTTTGATATAACTCTCAAAGTGGGAATTGGTGTCTCTAGAAAGGATAAAAGCTGAGTAGGTAAATGTTTTCTTTTCAGTATTTGTGGCTGTTTTTTGTATAGATGTTGGCTCTTAAGGCAAATAGCAGTGAAACCCTTTGACTTTATAATGGGGACATACTAAAAATGATACAATTATATATTTCTGATTTTATTTACTAGGGGAGTTAATTTAATTTTAAACAACATGCATTTCTTCTAAAACAACTATTTTTAAAGGTCAACTTCATTCATCATACTGCTTAGCATCTCTAATAGAAGTTTTCAAAGCATTGCTGTAGATTGTTCAACAGGTTCCTCAAGACTTAGTGTTACTTTCATTATCACAACTGGGCCAAACAAGATGATTGAAGCAGTTGGAGTACTTTCATTGCCTTGCTTCAGTTTTTAATTTAAATCTCTGATGTGGTTGTCAGTAATTCACAATTTTAATGTTTATTTATTTACTCAATAAACATTTATAAAATGGTTTCTGCTTCAGGAAATGTCCTAAGTTTAGGGGATTCCAGGGGCAAACATGTAATTGTTGCCTTAACAAGATCATAGTGTAGTGGAAGCAGACTCATACATTGAACAACTATCGTCAATCAGACCCCTTTTTATAGACATCTCTCCACTTACTTCTCCCAAGAAAACAACAAAGATAATCAGAAAACTTGGCTAATTTTATACAGCTGGAAAAAAAGTAAAAATAAAATGTAAACACTTGAGTTTCTGACTCCAAAAGTCATACATTTTCCCCACGAAATGATGTTCTTGGACACCGGTAGAGCAGTTTCTCCCCTCGATGCTTTAGTGAGTACACACATTCCCACCATGTCCGTGGGTGAGAGGTTAACTGGATTTGTTCATGTTATTTACCCTCAAATTCTACAGCTATTGCTTTCATAATTGTATTGTGGTCTACATTATATGATACAGTGGACAAACCTTAGGACACAGCTGTGCTGCTACCTACTCAAATTGCACAGTGGAAAACTACTTTAATATTCCAAAGAGCAGTATCATTTAGGTGGCCATCATTGCTACATATGAAGTTCCATCAGTATAATTGCAAGAGGCATGCCTCCACTGTTCAGTTAGAAATCTTAAAGAAAACATTCAGACAACGCACTTCTTCAACAAAGATTAAGAAGTAAAATGAGAACAGGATGTAGAAAAAAAAGAAAAAAAATTAATTCTCACTTTCATGTGACCTCTGCAGAGAAAAGGAACATTAAAACAACATGTCACTAAAATTTTTGCTAAATGCCATTCATATGTCACCCAAGCTAACTAAAATTCTTTCAGCAATGTGACAACATTCCAGGGTATTTGTCAAAAACAAATGTTCAAGCTATTGAAAACTATGAAATCACAATAGATTGGATTTTGTAGGTTCATAGATGGGCATGATGAAGCAGAATGTATAAGGGTATGTGACTCTATTTATGTTGCATCCATGGTATTACCTGAAAAACTCAACAAAATGAGAACTCATAGGACCTTGATATTTGGCAGTAGGAAACATTGATAAAATTTATTTGGCAATATAGAGGAGTGTCAAAGAACAGACTAGGGACACAATATAATTAAAAATAATGAACTTCCTTTTGCATACACAACAGCTTTTGGCAAAGCTCTGGATAAATCGTGAACATAGGAGTAGAACTGCATTACACTTCATAGGATGTGCTCATACCAAAAAAGACAAATAGGAGAAGTTCTGATTAAATATTTGTTCAGAAAACACCCTCTGATAATGTACTGCCAACTTCTTACCTTGGGTAAATAGCATCTTCTTCTTCCAAGGTAAGTAGGTCTTTGCTATATTAGATTTTATTTACAAAATGGGACTCTGGCCACGAAACACATAGCAGTTATGAGGAGGGTATGGCCCAGCTTGTCTCAAAACACTGTCATTGTGACCTCTGGCAAGGACTAGCAGAAAACCATTTTCCCTAAAGGAAACCAACACCCTTTCCCTATAATCCAGCTAGCACAATATGGGTTTAATGAAGCAAGGCCAGCTTCCAGTGGCCATAGCACAAATTGCCTCATTTGGCTTGGTCACTGGAAGGAGAGATGCCAGGTGGGGATGTGCACACATGAGCATATGCAAGGTTTCCATGGAAATTCTATTTGTTCTGCCTGCAAAGTGTTAGGGGATGCATCCAGCCCTGCAGGGATGTGCTGTATCTTTCTGGAGGTCAGCCCAGGGAAAAGTAAAGCATTAGAGATGTACCCGACTGCATTCTGTGTTATCTGGAGGGTGATTAAAGGAATTGGGTTACCAATGTCAATCTCACTTTCAATATTCACTGTATTCTAGACACCAACTCTGAAAATAGTATCCAGTCAGAGTCCAAATATAAAGATGACAAGCTTTCCCAAGCATATCAGGGAACACTTCCAGTAGTTTCAAGGACAATATTATAAAGAGGAAAATTTTTTTGGTAATTGTGCCAAAAATCAAACTTTGTAGCCCATCTCATGACTGTCCTATCTAGCTGAGTTTCTCTCTTCCTTCACTTCATGTATCTGCCACTGCATCTACCCCTCTTGTTACCTGTCTCCCTCAGGTATGCTGGTGTGTGTCCCAGGGAATTCCCTGGAAGTAATTTGGCTAATCAAAATATCTACTATCTGATATGTCCAACCAGGACTTCCCATCAAGGTGACCCCATAGTTAAACATGGCTCCTCTCCTCACATAACCACATCAAAGTTATAACTAAATTATAGAATAGCCATCATTCAGAACCATCAGGAATCAAGTTGAATGGAAGTTTGACAACTACAGTATTAAAGAAACCACATCCAATCAGACTGGTAGGAGGGGTGCAGATGTGGAACAGGCTAGTCCCACATCCACATGATGGATAAAACTTTGCAAGGTATATCCTAGAAGTGAGGAGTCCTAGCCCCACACTGGGCTCCACAACCCAGGATTCCAGCACCAGCAAGATAAGTTCCCATAACATCTGGCTACAAAAACTAGCAGGGATTGAGTCAGTGGAAAAAACTACTGGAGTCCCATGCAATTCCTCTTAAAGAACCCACACATGGACTTACACTCACTCCTATGAGCTCCAGCACTAGGGTAGCAGCTTGAAAGGCACCAGTGGCAAATGGGAAGGAAGTGAAGTATCTGGAATCAAGGTGAGAGCTGGGGGACAGCTTTCTCCCAGAGAGAAAAGTAGGCAGAGGCCATTGTCCCTTCTGTGAACCCTACTCCAAAGAGCCACAGAGCCAACAGGCGGTACCATGACTGAGAAGTCATCAACTTGGCTAACACTATTTGCCCCACCCTGGATATTTTCTGAGACTCTGTCCCACAAAATTTACAACTGCTAACAGGAGCTTTTCCATACAAATGGTAGGTCTGGATCCACGCTTCTCAACTTCCTAAATCTCTTCAAACAAGAAACAACCAGCCTCAGTAAGCCCCCAGACACCCTACTTCTTGCTAAGTGGCCTCAGGCACAGGCAGTAGCACCAGCCAGGATAGACTCACAGCTTGGCTTTGCCTGGGAATCACCAAGCCTAGCACAAATAGCCAATCTCAGATTGCTTTATAGCTCAGGCAAGGTGGTCCCAGGCAAAACAAAGGTGGGGGCTGAGCTTGGCCTGCACCACCTCAAAACCCCAAGGACTGAGCACCCAGTCCATAGCTACAGATCATGTTGGAGCACTACCATCCTGACCCTGCACAGCTGGCACACCACGGAGAGCAGAGTTTGGTTGTTAGTGGTCACAGTCAATCCTTGTAGCAGCCTGGTCTAGGTTAATCCCTCCCATTGACCGCCAACAGCAAGCCAGGTTCAACTACAAGAGGAAGGTGTACTTGGCCCACACAAAGGGTGAACTTTGAGTACCCAGGTTGGGTAAGTAGGGAAGGCTGTGCCACTGGACCCTACAGGATACCTACTACATTAAGCCACACTACCAAGATGCAGAGTCAAGCAGCTCTACCTAAGACATAGAAACAAACACAGTGAGGCTTCTAAAATGAGGAGACAGACACACATGGCCCAAATGAAAGAACAGATCAAAACTCCAGAAAAAGAGCTAAATGAAATTGAGGTAAGTAATCTATCAGATGCAGAGTTCAGAACACTGGTTATAAGGATGCTGAGGGAACTTAGTGAGGACCTCAGAAGCATAAAAAAAATCCACTTAGAAACGAAGGATACATTAATTGAAATAAAGAACAATTTACAAGGAAACAACAGTAGAGTGAATAAGTGAGAATCAAATCAATGAATTGGAACATAAAGAAGAAAAAGACAATCAATCAGAACAACAAGAAGAATAAAGAATCCAGAAAAACGAGGACAGTATAAGCAGCCTCTGAGACAATTTCAAGTGTACCAACATTTGCATCATAGGGGTGCTAGAAGAAGAAGAGAAAGAACAAGAGAATGGAAATCTATTTGAAAAAATAATGAAGGAAAAATTCCTTAATTTGGTGAAGGAAATAGACATGCAAGTCCAGGAGGCACAGAGTCCCAAACAAGACAGATGCAAAGAAACCCACTCAAAGACACATCATAATTAAAATGCCAAAGATCAAAGAAAAAGAGAGAATCTTAAGAGCAGCAAGAAAAAAGAATTTAGTTACCTACAGGGGAATTCCTGTAAGACTGTCAGCTGATTTCTCAAAAAAAAAAAAAAAAAAACTTTACAGGCTAGAAGAGATTGGCAAGCAAAATTCAAAGTCATAAATAGCAGGGACAAGCAGCCCAAATTGCTCTACCCAGCAAAACTAGCATTTAGAATCAAAGGGCAGATAAAAAGCTTCCCAGACAAGATAAAACTAAAGGAGTTCATCATCAAAAAAACATTATTATATGAAATGTTAAGGGACTTATTTAAGAAAAAGGCGAAGATCAAAATTATGAACAATAAAATGGAAAAAATATGTATCTACCGACAATTGAATCTAAGAAACAAACTAAGCAAACAAGAAGAATAGAAACAGAATCATGGATACAGAGAGTGTTTTGATGATTGCTGGATGGGAGGGGTGGTATAGAGGAATAGATGAACAGGTAGGTGATTATAAAGTACTTTTACATAGTTACAGAATAGCTATGGATATAAAGTACTGGTAGGAAATGGAGTAGCCAAATTACTTATACACATGGCCCACAGACAGGAACAATGGTGTGGGAATTGCCTGAAGGAGTGGTGGGTGCTGGGTAGAAGGGGGCAAAGGGGAAACAATTGGGACAACTGCAATAGCATTGTCAATAAAATACAAATAAAAAAGATTTCTACAATCTGGTAGGATGATTTTGTATACATACAAAGCCAAGGTTATCAGTATATGACTAGGAAGCTAGAGTTGACTAAATCTCAACTGTATAGGTACAAATATAGGTAGCAGAAATTCTTATGTGATCTGGTTTGTTCTTTTAGATGTAGCTCAGTCATCTAATGCCTGACTGGAAAAAAATAATGACTATTCAATACTAACACATGGACTGAAAATAATGTCCATTTTAAAGATAAGGCCTTGGAGTTGTAGCTAAAGATTCTTGTATTATTTCTATACATTATTGACCATGTTGGAAATAGAATTTGAAGAAGAGCATCTTTTTTATTATAATGATGAAACTCAAAAATAATTTATTCTTATTCTATTGTCCCACTTTTAAAATATTTGTTACTATAAGTTTTTTTAAATAAAATATAATAAGCATAGTTTTTAAATATAAAGTTTAGTCAGAGGTTCTTCCTTATAAATAGAAAACTTACCTACTTAGACATTCTAAATATATATCTAAGTATAGATGTTATCTGTGTAGATACTTTCCTTCCCTCTCCATTCCTCTTCTCCATCATCTTTCTCTTTCCTCATCAAATCCTTCCACTTCCTTCACTTAGTCTTGCTCTAATATGCACTTTTCCCCTTACCTAAGAACATTTTTTCTTTGTTTTGAGAGAGAGAGAGAAACAGAGACATTGATGTGAGAGAGAAACTTTTGATTGATTGCCTTCTTGTATGTGCCCACACTGGGGATGAAACCTGTAAGCTGAGTATGTGCCCTAAACTAGAATCAAACCTGCAAATGTTTGGTCTATGGGAGGATGCATCAAGCAACTGAGCTACACCAGCCAGGGCTCATTTAAAAAAAAAATTAAAAACACTTTTTGTTTTAGAGAGAGGGGAAGGGAGGGAGAAAGGGAAGGAGAGAAACAATGATGTGAGAGAGAAACATCAATCGGTTGCTTCTTGTATGTACCCTGATTGGGGATCAAACCTGCAACTTAGGCAAGTGCTGGGACTGGGAACCAAACTAGGGGAACTTTCTCTTTGCAGAACAATACCTGACCAATTGAGAGACACTGGTCAGGGAAAGAATACACACTTTCATCTCTCTTGCCTTTATAAGTTGCCTGTGACCCACTTGCTTGCTGCAGAGATGGTGCCCAGGGATGAGCAAGCAATGTATCTACTATTGGTCCAGAGACAGACATGTAACCCAATCAAGCCAGTAAAATGGAATAAAGTGGTTTGAGATTTCTAGCCTTTGGGGAGAGAAAGGCTTGCTCTTTCCAGGGTATTTAAAGGCTGGAGGACACAAGGTGCAGTGCTGCAATGGCCATCATCTGACCATGCGAAGAGAGCCTATCAGGCAGGTGGGAAAATAGTCAACAGGGAAGCTAGTAAAGCAGAACACAGAGGAAGTGGTCAGCTGACACCTGCAACTAGCCCCTCACTGTGCTTCTCACTTATGTGAATCAATAAATTCCCTCTATGCTTAAGTGAGTTTAGATCAGGTATTCTGTGTTTTGTAACCCAAAATGTTTTGAATGATAAACCTAGCCTATAAACAGTGCAGAACAGGTAGACAGAGACTGAGTCCATTACCAGTAGCTCCCAAATTTTCAAGTCCAAGGACCCCCTTGACAACTGCTGCTCATCCATTGAGAACCACTACTTTAATCCTTTGTACTTAACAGCAGGTTACCGATAGAGCAATCCAGTGAAGAGCATAGTCCAAATGCCTCAGAATTAATGTCCCTTAGGTCCTTGGAAAACAAGCCTCTTTAACCTGGTAGCACATATTCCTCACAGGAGGCTCAACAGCTGATATAAGCCTCAACCAGCACCACTTCGCAATAAGAATGGGGATGAAAAGAATGCAAAACATCTGGCTTTGTTCACTGTGCTGCCCCATACCTGATGGATTATTTGTAATGACACCTGGTCAATCACATTTCTTTTGTAAACTAGGGACTATCACAACTCAAACGAAAATGGAAAGTACAATCTAGTACATAATGTGTTTCTGATGAACTTCTCATGACAGAAAAGTTCCCACAATTTTAAAAGAAAAAAGTCTTCACTTAATACACTCTCTCATTTTGTTTTTCTGTACATGTCCAATTTTCTTCATCTCTCTTTTCTCCCCTGGTTCTCTCCCTTACAATAGCTGAGTACTTTTATTTCTTTTTAACTGAAATAGCAACAGCAAAAACATTTCAATCAATAATTAACTTGATATAATTTAGTGAATTATTTCATAGTTTATTTTAACCTTATGATATATCTCTCCCCAAATACACTATCTTGAATTATCCTGTAATGTTTATCTAAGACAGCCTGCAACTCATCCTATCAGTCTATTTCTGTTCCTTCACAGTACTTCCCTCAATGCCTCCATGTTGTTATAAATATAGTATAGGGAATGGTTTGAAAAAATAGAATGAGATCCTGATCATGATCATTCCTCAGATCACTAAACCAAAGTTTCCTGACATAGCCAAACCTTTTCTCTGCTTTTGAATAAGCCTTAGACATTTCCATAACAGGAATCCTCAGAATGGAGGTTTTGAAGATTAGCATGTGCCTTCCTGTCCAGTCAACTGCAGAAGGTACAGAAAAACACTCAGTGAATTCAAATTTTGGCTCAGTTGCACACCCTATGAGAATTTTAGCATCTGCCTTAACTCAGTGGGCCTCAGTTTCCACATTTAAATTGAGAATAGTTGTACCTACTTAATTAATTAATTCAATACATAGTTATTTAACATCTGGCTAGGCATTATTCTAGGGGGTCATAATATACTTTGATTAAAGTGAAATAAGCCAGGTGGTGAAAGACAAGTGCCATAGGATCTCACCTGTAAGTGGAACCTAATCAACAAAACAAACAAATGAGCAAAACAGAACCAGAGATGATACATAAAGAACAAATTGACAGTGACCAGAGAGGATGGGGGAGGGGGATAATAGGGAAAGAAGGGGAAGAGTCAAGTCAAGGAACATGTATAAAGGGCCATGGACAAGGACAATGCAGGGGGTCAGGAATTGAATGTGGGAGAGGGGATGGGCAGGGCAGGGGAGAGTAATGAGAAAAAAAGGGGACAACTGTAATTGAACAACAATAGAAAATTTTAAAAATGGTCAAAATTCAATTGTAATTGTATTTATATTTCACTTAGGAGCTTTGTGAATGAACTAAATTATATAATTTAAATAAATTCAGGGTACAGGGCCTAGCATTCAGTAAAATTCAACACATAGTATTTAAGGTAAGCTCTCTTTCCCAATTAGGACATTCCGATTTTATTTTTCTATTAAAAATTCCTTTAGTCTCTTTAAGGTTTTTGGAAAAGTTAGGTATGAAGCATCAGACTTTCGAATGAGCCAGAATATGACTTCAATAATCCAGAACCCTCCCTTGAATAAAATACTTGGGCTGATTTGGGCTTTATTTGGTTCAAGTTAATTAAAATGTTTATCTGTAAAAAGAGATAAACATTTTTTACCATAAATTATTTTTAAGTCATCCTTGATTCCTTTTTCAAAAAATTTTCTTCATGAAATCATCAGCAATGCCACTCCTCAAATATACTTCATATATATTTTCTTTCCTTATTCTCTACTGCTACTACCCCTGCATAAATTTCTGCAATGCTAGCATAAGCTACCACCATCTGTCTTCCTGGCATACAGAATAACCTTTTAAAAGGGAAGGCAAACCACCCTCACCAACTCTAATATTGTCTGATGCCTTTTTAAAGCACTTAACATAAAACCCAAACTCTTACCATAACCTACAAAGCCTTTACATGACCTTGCCTCTAACTGTTGGGCGCGTTCAGGGTGGTATGGCTGTAGACTAACTGTTGACCTCATATTCTACTAATCCATCCCTGGGTCACCACACTCCAGACACCTGGCCTTTCTTATCCTGTGTTTCTGCCTCAGAGCCTTTGTATTTGCAGTTCTCTTTGCTTAAAATATGTTCACCCTCCCTCCCCATATTTGCATTCTTTCCTAGTTTAAACTGCATTATTTCAGAGGGGTCTATGTTGACCAATAACCCTCTGAATCCCCCAGTCACCATCTTTCACATCACCCTGTATTGTAGTTACTTTAAAAGGTACGAGTCCATCTTCTCCATGTAGATTATGAGACCTATGGTCAGAGATTTTCCTATTTTGTTCTTCTTTGTGTCCCCACTGTTAGCTATTGATGGTGATCAATACACATTTGTTAACTAAATGTACACAATCAATGAAATTAATAATTCCCTAGGCATGTGCATAGATATTTCTTTCTAAATTTTGTCCAGGCTCTCAATAATCATATAAAAATGTTGCTGATGGAATGTCTATGGTGTGTGAAGCACTACAGACATGCAGAAAGCATTTAACATATATTACAAACATCAATTTTCCATTGGCCTTCACAATAACTTTGAGAGTTTGGCATTATTGTGTTCATACCATTTATAGCTTAAAGAACTAAAACTCAGAGAAAGTAAGTTTATTTCTCAAGAATTCACAGCTCATAAGTGGCAGAGCTTGTGTTCAAATCTACCTCCATCAGACACTAAAACTGGTGGTCTTAATCTTACAAACATCACCATCAACCATATCTTTTCATCAGTGCTACATACCCAACCAGAAGTGAGAACCTATCAAAACTAATAGTTATTTACTAGTTACTGAGTGACATAATCTACATTAATTCTCACAGCATCCCTAAGATATAGGTCCCTTGTTTCTCAAATGAGAAAAATTCAGCTCAAATAAGTCAGAGGGAACTTGATCCCAATCTTGTCTGACTCCTGAGCCTGAACCGTTAAATACTACGGGATAGCATTTCCCTGACCCAGAGAAAAGCAGCATAACTAGCCAAGTCAGAGATGATAAGAACTACTACTCTAGGCCAGTGCTGCAGCTGGTGCAGCCTTCATTTATTTTATAAGCATAAACTGTGCTCATACATTGTTTTAATTAGAAAGTTTCAACTAAGACTGAAGATAATGCATCCCATAATTTCTCACCCTTCCCTGGTCCACAGGATCAGGCAGAGCCGATCCCAGGGTGGAATTTGCACTCTACTGATTGATGAGACTAATAAAATGCCTTTATTGTGATATAAATAGCCTTAAAAATGTCCTAAAGATTCAATATCAGTGCTTGATTGCCTAACACAAGCAAGGCCTTTGCCCTAAACAGCACCAAAGCTTAATGAGTTATGTTTTTGAAAAAGTTTGTCATTGAATTTGGATATTGATTTGTAAGGCTACAAGGTGGTAAGATCCACATTAGTGACACAGATGGAGCAAACTACTAAAAAAACGCTCATTTCTTTCACTCACCTAATATATTAACAATTTTTTAACTGATTTGAAAGAGAAAGACGAAGAGGGGGAGAGAGAGAATAAAGAGAAGCATTGATTTGCCTTTCCACTTATTTGTATTCATTAGTTGATTCTTGAATATGCTCTGCTGGATTATTCAGCTTTGGCAAGGAATTGGAAAAGTGCAAAACAAATCACAGAAGTATTCACTCAACCTGACCAATGACTATCGCTCTATACACACACTGGGGTATGCAGACACCCCCTAGAAATAAGAGTATGTTTTCAAAACCCACCTTAGTCACACACACACATGCACTCACAGAGGTCAATCCAGGTATAACAGAAGAAAATGTTATAACTCTAATACCTTTAATACTCCTGGAGTTAAACTGTGATTGTTGAATTGGAGAGTAAAAGCTATTCATTAATTTCTTTGTGTATTGGAAATATCATAAGCCAAGATTATTGAGGTGGGTTAGTAAACCAGGACAAGTAGACTAGGGAAACTGAGAGAGATAAAGGGCCAAACAGTTTACAAACATCTAGTAAATCCCAAAATCGTATCTTTCCTAACCAAGGATGTATAAGACTAAATGGTTTACACTTCTCCCCAACCAGAGGGTAAGTAGCATAAAGCACCCTACTCAGGGAGGAAGATAGCAGGAATCCAGTTAATGCCATTTTTGCCAACTACACCCAAGGACAGATGAAGTCAAGAGAATAAATCTCATTTTGGCATATCAGCATGAAGCTGACAAATACTCTTTTGAGTTCCTCCCGTAATACCTCCCCTAAACTCCCAGCTTTAAAACCCTCAAGATGAAGGACCCAGGGCCTGCTTGCTCTGCCACCCAGGAGCATGCCCACAACTTTCTTCCCTCTCAGAGGTGCATCTCCTAAACTCTACGGGTTTCCATGAGACTTGCAACCAGGGGAGCAATGGGCAGCAGCAACTTGTGGCAGGCTAGCCCCCTACCTGTCTCCAAGGCCCCCTTTTATCTGACTTTCCTATGAGCAAAGCAGCCCTACCTACACTCTATCCTGTTGCTTCTTCTATCCTAAGCCCTTTCTTGTTTCACTGTTACCTGCCTTAATAAACACACTCTCAAAATCACCTGGACTCATATGAAATCTTTGCTATACAAAGTGAAGAACCCACACACCATGGGCTGGCCTGAAGCACTCTCTCTGGGCCTGGTTCCTGTCCAGTAACAGTTACAGCCCTTTATAAACACAGGTAATTCCAATCTTCGTTTCTTTACAACCTCTGTCCTTACATTTTCAACTGCTTTAAAAATCTTATTTTGCTTTTCTCTTTTCCTGCCAATTATCCCATTCTTGGCAGTATTGTCTCTTCTGTCCATTGGTCTACTTATTGTTTTCTCAGTTTTTACCTGTGTGTGCATGTCTTGCATTCTGCGCACATGTGTGTGCTCCTACACTCACAGAAACAGGGCAAGATATATATATCACCCTCAAGGTTTAAACTTTAGTTATTAAACTGATATTTTATAACTGTCTCTACTAATCAATTTTGAAATTACTGATTGATCTTCAGAACAGTTGGAAACAAGACAAAAATATCTTGAATACCATTACAAAGTATTCTACATCCTAGACAGAAGACCACTGCACTTTATGTTCAAGAAGATTACACTCATATTAGTCTATATAATAACATCCTTATCAAAGGGTAATGAATACCTACAAAAGGGATTTTGTGTTTGAGCCTATGGACAGTGGATATAAACATGATCTCTCTACCCTCTTCAATAAAAGGTCCTGTTGGAATCAATATAAAAGAAGCATATTCATACAGCAAGAGCTTAAGAAAACAAAGCCTGACCATCTTAATAAAGAAACAAATATATAGAGAAGCAGGGCTTTCACTAAGAAAAATTGGGAGATCTTGTTAAAATGAACATTCCAGTGTGGTCAATGGTATATCCTATGATTTTTGTATTTCTAACAAGCTCCCAGGTAATGAACAAGGACCACACTTTCAGTACCAAGGTTGTAGACAATCAAGCTATTCCAACAGAGCTGGCAAGAATTACTATGTCACACAGGCTAAAGATGATTTTAGTCATTCAGCAGACATTCATTGGGCTCCAAGTCTGTACCAGTCATTGTGGTAAATACAAAGATAAATGAAATACAATTCATATCTTCAAGATTTTTTCCCCATGTATAAATCTGGCATCTACTTTCTTTTTCAAACATTATTAGAAATATATAGAAATAAAATAAGTGAAATAAAATATTTTATAAATAGGCTAAAAGTTAATCCATGCTTAGCAAATTTTGAAAAATTGATACACATTTTTTCTCTGTCTAAAAGGCACAATCTCTCAGCAGCATGGGCAGTGTCCTTCTTTCCTAAGGATGGTTCTCAAAGAGGGAGCATGACAACACAACTCAGCTCAGGTTTTGGGAGCAAAGATCAGAATAGTGCTTTGGGGTCCAGGCTGGAAGCAGTTGCAGCAATGAGTAGGGATTACTCATAAAGAGACAATAAAATGTTCACAGAAAACACATTCTTTTTAAAAAAATGGATAGATTCTTATTTTTTATTTAATTTAATACTATGCCTTGCTAAAGAGATGTGCTAGAGACTAATGGTTCTGAGAGCTGAAGTCTCAACTTTACACCAGTTGTTTCTTAAAAAAAAAAAAAACGTTGGCTTGGTTAGTTAAGATTGGGGAGCTCATGGGCAGGTAGCTATCAAGGCAATTTTTTTGTGATTCTTGTTGAGTCTGAATGAGAATCCACCAGAGACTAGTCTGAGCATGACAGGGGTCTACATGTTTACACTGCCAACTGAAAATATATATTGAGCATTACACACATATGTATATACTTAATAGATGTATATATACACATATTTAAAGTACACATATTATATATGTACACTTATGTATGCATATATGTATGAATGGATGCATGTGTATATATGTGTATAACTTATATATATACACTACACATTATCAGGAGGGTCTTTAAAGTGCTAAAAATCTTGCCCTGTGAAAAAGCTGCTCATACTCCCTTTGCTATGGAAGGTAGCAGTGACTTTTTGATATTCTTCGAGCCTGAGACACAAAGGCAGCTGCGGTGCCACCACTTCCCCCAGTACCTTCTCACAGAAGGGGGCTGTTATGCTGCTACCAATTTTGAAAGGATGAATGTTCACATTTAAACTTATTTTGACGGGAAGCATTCAAGACCACAAAATATTCATTTCTAACATCAGACATGAATCTTCTCCAGTTAGTAGACTAAGGTTTCCGAGGCCAACCTGGAGTCCCTCATAACATCAAAGATGATGGCAAATGACTATTTTAACCACCATAATCAAATCTTGCAGCATAAGCTAAAAGACTAGTTTCTGTATTTGGAAAGTTTAACTATATTTCTTCACCCCCAAAAGCAGACATAGTGGATGAAGTGTTTGGTTTCGCTGTCTTCATTGATCAAACAAGCTAGCCAGTTGCCAAGTATAAGCTACAGGATTTTAGGCATAGCCATACTGTTTAAGTCATTGATTATCAACCTATGGGCCTTTATTTTCCTCCTTAAAGGTCTATTCAGACAAACATATAATAGCACTTTTGGGACCTATTTTTTAGATTGAGAGTACTTCTCGTGGTTTCTGCATTTTGGAGAAATGAGAACAATGCGCAAGAGGGGACATTGTTTTCTGTTCTCTTGCTAGCTATTTATTTATTTATTTGCATTGTGTAACATTGGTTAATAAAATTATACAGGTTTCAGGTGTACAATTCTATAATATAGCATCTGTGCATTGTATTGTGTGTCTACCACCCCAAGTCAAGTCTCCTTTTATCACCATTTATCCCCCCATTACCCTTACCCTCCTCTACCTCCCTCTACCCCTTTTCCCTCTGGTAATCACCATACTTTCTTTGCATCTATGAGGTTTTTGTTTTTGTTTTTGTTTTTTTGCTCAATACCCTTTTAACCCAGCCCCCCCAAACCCATCCCCTCTGACAGCTGTCAGTCTGTCCGCTGTCTCTGTGAGTTGCTTTTATTTTGATAATTTATTTGGTTCATTAGATTCCACATATAAGTGAAATCCTATGATACATGTCTTTCTCTGACTGGCTTATTTCACTTAGCATAATACTGTCTAGGTCAGGAAATTTATGACTCATTTCCTTCTAGGGAGGGGAGCATTGTACCTGCAGACAGAGTTATCTATTGGGTTTTGTTACCTTGTCTGTGCTTCTCATAGGGTATGTGCCCTACTTTTCACAGATAAGCAAAGGGTCACCATAGAAGAAAGATGGTTTTATCAGTGCAAAATGTTATCCAAGATTTCTTCAAGTTTGTACAAGTTACAAATACATGTGATGGAAGACATGGGAGGGGAGACACCAAGAATCCCCGAACAGTAGGTTGGACTTCCCAGAATGAGAAATGGTCTTTGGTCTTAGAATATTAAAAACTTACAGCATGATGGAAAATATTTGCTAGCTCCATTCTGGACTACGCTTGGTGATTAAGAAGTGCTGTTTAGTTTCTCAGACGTTGATTCATTTCTCCTACAGATTTGGACATTAAAAACACTTGAGGAAAAGCCAAGTGCACTAACTCTAATATACCACCAGGTGACAGTGTTTCTAAAATTAATCTTTGAATCTAGAGGACCCAGACCCTTTTTTTGTAAATGGGACCACATTTTAACAGGTGAATGCACAATCACATGTTTGCTTTTAAACCTGTCAAATACAATTGAATTTCTTTTCCTAATTACAATTAATTAAATGTGATGTGATCACATGCCCAGTGACAGTGGTGGGGTTAATCTTGTGCCGAATGGCCAGGATGTCTAAGTCACCTTAGAGGAGACACTGTGTAAGCAGTTTAGAAAGCTGCGATCCCCCTGAAGACTGGGATCAGCTAAACTGAACTAGGGAAGAGAGAAAGTAGAATTCATATTTGTCATATGATGGCAACAAAACACAACATTGAGACTTTAAGGCAATAGGTGGTAATTGATTCACAGCAAAATAAATATTCCTGTAATTTTGTCCTAAAGATATATCTGCTCATGGGCTTATATTGACTAACACAGATCAAATAAGTATTTGGGATTCATTTGCTGAACTAGTCATAATTTTTTAAAAAGTGTAACTACAGAGGGTAAATGTTTAAACTAATGCAAATAAAGTAGGAAATTAAGATTGCTAGAAAAGAGAGTCAGAGAAGAAGGAGAGGGAGAAGGAAAAATGATCAGTAGTTTTCTCCATAGGCCTGATATTCAATAACTAGAAAGGATTTGCACTGGTCTGAGTGGAAGAGTCATAAAAATAAAACACAATGAATCTAGCTCAAGCAATAAGCTACCCCTGTTGTCTAGGAACACGCTGTTGTTGCCCAAGCAGTCAGAGCAGATGGCTTCAGTTCCATTCATTCCTATGAAATGTCTCAAACACCTGCCAAAGTGACTGAAATCCCATTTATAGTTTATTTAAAACTAGATGTTTGACATTAAAATTTATTTGCAGTAAGTGGCCGAGCCATAACATACATCTAGACCCCTTGATTGAAAACAGTGTTCTTCCCATTACACACTATCAAGGGCTGTCTACTCCTATTTTTAGGCAGGTTAAATGGAGATAAACAGCAGCGCAAGTGCCCATAAGCAGATGAGTGGACAAAAAAAGCTATGGTACGTTTACACAATGGAATTCTACTCAGTCATACGCAAGAAGGAACTCCTACCTTTGCGACAGCATGGATGGACCTGGAGAGCACTATGCTAAGTGAAATTAGCCAGTCAGAGAAGACAAATACCATGTGATTTCACTTATATATGGAATCTAATAAACACAATATACTAACAAAATTGAAACAGACTTATAGAAACAGAGAACAGACTGACAGCTGTCAGAAGGAAGGGGGGTTGGGAGTTGTGTATAAAAGGTGAAGGGATTAAGAAGAAAAAAAACTAACCTCTGGACACAGACAAAAGTATGGTGATTACCAGAGGGAAGGGGGTGAGAGGAGGCAGGAAATGGTACAGAGGAATAAGTGGAGATTTGACTTGGGGTGGTAAATACACAATATAATATACACATGATGAATTATAGAACTGTATACCTGAAACCCATAAAATTTTATTAACCTATGTCACCCAATAAATTCAATAAAAATTTAAAAAATAAAGTAAAAAATAAAGATAAATTTTAAAATAGAAAAAAATGAAAAAGGTATGGGGAAAAGGGCAGGAAGAAATGGAGGGAGGGATACTTCAGAAAGGTGTACATCGGTGAGAAAATAAAGTGCAATTTATAATGATAGCTAAAAAAAGAAGTTAATACACTCTCAGTCTTCTATTTCACCTTCTCCACTTTCCCGTCTCCATTTCCATGATACCCTCCTGTTCTCATTATTACTTCTACACCCTCCTTTTCTCATTACTACTTCCTTAAAGTTAAATCTCAAGTCAAATTTTAGAACAAGGCAGGAAAAAGAATGAATCCTTAACGCTGCTGAACTGCTGAATGCCTGCAGCAATACAAGTATCTCCTGGGAGTCCTCATGCGGTCATATGTGTCAGTTTAGTATACATCCCACAAAAAGGGACACTGAATACCTAAGGAATCACTTATATTATAAGTCAGGTTGCTGGGAAACAGCCTGTGGGATTGAATTTGTTTGCAAAAGCTCTGGAGCTGCAGTGGCCTTTCAGAGTTGTATACCCTTAGGCAAAAGAAACTTAATACTTCTTATCAACCAGTCATTGAATTGGTACTCTGTTCAGGGAGGGGAAGAGCTTAGGTGTTCACCAGGGTGGGGCAATGCCCCCCCACCCCATGGCTGCCTTGTGATGCTGTATGTGGGGGAGGGGTCCGAAAGGGAACAGTACCACTTGTTCTACTCTGTGCCCATTTTCAGTCAGTTACTTCCCGGCTTCTCACAATCAAATTGGGCCCTTCTGGTGCTGATTCCTGGGTGGGTGGGTTTGTGTATGTTCTAGGACCCTGTGGGTCTCTCTAACTAACTCTCCTGTGAGGCTGGGAGTTTCTCCCACTGCTGCCTGAATCCCCACAGATGTTTTCAGTCAGAGGCTTTGAGGCTTAGCTGGCTTGTTCAGTCTGTCTCGCTCCCCATTTGCTCCTTCTGGTTTATCTGCACTCAAACGTGGGACAGCCCAGTCTGCAAGCTACCACCTTGCCTGGTCCACCAGCTGCCACCTTGCCCGCCCTGGTCCTCCAGCCACTGCCTTGGTGCAAGTCCTCTCCACCCAGCTACCTGTCTCCACCCCTCCTACTGGTCTGGATGAATGTTTCTTGTTTAACTCCTTGGTTGTCATACAGTTCTGTCATACAGAACTTCCATACAGTTGGATTTCCTGTCAGTTCTGTTGTTTTTTGTTTTTAAATTAATTGTTGACCTTTTTTGGTTGTGTGAGGAGGCAGAGTGTATCTACCTAGGCCTCCATCTTAGCCAGAAGTCCCATTTTTTTTTTTTTTTTTTTTTTTAAATGTAGCCCTGGTTGGTGTAGATCATTGGATTGAGTGCTGGCCTGTGAGCCAAAGGGTTGTTGGTTCAATTCCCAGTCAGGGCACATGCTTGGGTTGCAGGCCAGGTCCCCAGTGGGGGGTGCACAAGAGGCAACCATACATTAATGTTTTTCTTTCTCCCTTTCTCCTTCCCTCCCCCTCTCTACAAATAAATACAGTCTTAAAAAAACACTTTAAAAAAAATTTAGATTAAATTTGCTTTATCATGAATTGTTGGAGGCCTGTGAAAGTACTGGCAATTTTAAGAATTTTTCTCCAGGTAACCATGTTTTTTTAATGAACAATGTTTTCAGTTACAAATTCCTTCCAAATAAATTGTCTTCTGTTTGGAAAACTAATCGTATACATTTGGCAATTTCTCATAGATTTAGGCTAGTTTCAGTATTCAGAAATTATTTTGATCACTATAAAGTTCAAGTTCTAAAGTTCTACCATAAAAATTATTTTTCAAATCTCCATTAATGATAACATTTATTTATTTTTTTACTGAAGTTGAAAGGATTGGAAACAGGTCATTGTTTTCTTGTATATTTGTAATGTATTATGTAAAAATGTATTCATACTGACAATTTCAGTTAAGCATAATGGTGCGGCTGCGGCTGCAATTTTATAAGTTAATTCATTATTTTGTATGATTGATAAAAAATCAGCAAGCATAGATCAGGATTTCTTCTAAGAGGTAATTTGCCTCCTTTTTCCTTTTAATGATCCTTACATTCTAACTTTTCATCTTGGGGAAGTAACAAGAAGGAAACATAATTAAATTGGGGGATAATCTAATCTTTGTTGTTTAAATGGTGTTACTTCTCACCATCCGAGCCATTCTTCTGGCCTCAGAGAGACAAAATAATGTTTCCACAATTTTCTGTCTGGTGACTTGAAAACTGAGGCTTTAGTTAGGAAGAAGTCACTAAGCGTCAGGAAACTTGTATACCACTATCTGCAGCACTGCTACGCTGCGATCATTTCTTTCTTTTGAATATAATTTTACTAGTGCTTTGAATGAAATTTTGTTTGAAAAATTCTTTTAAGTGTGTTTTTTAGTTTCTCAGAATATCATCTTGGGAATTGGGGCAGTCATATTATGTTATCAGAGTTTTTTTGTGATTTATTATGTGGGCAGTTTTTAAAATGACTCATGCATGCTTGAAAAGAAAATACATTGTCTAATTGCCCTGTTCAGGGCTCTATAAATGCTCATCTTTAAACTCCTTAATTATGTTGTTCAAATTCTCTATATTACCACCTTTTCTTTGTTTTTTTCATCTATTGATTTGAGTGAGGGTATATTAACTTTCTCACTATGTTTGTATTTGTCAATGTTTTTGAGTAATTTGGTCAAATTTATCTGAATATAATTTGAAACCTTTATTTGACTACATAACCACTCAGATAATTAAATTCTGTTGGTAAAAATCAATGTTGTCACATATTACTATTACTACATCATATTTCCTTTTAAAATTTTGAATTTACCTTTTCTCCATTGTTTGTTTTCATTCTTTCTGTGTTCTAGATGTGTTCATGGTTTTAAAAATTATATTTATGTAGTTATATGCTATATATACAAATATACATATCCAATTTAATTATATATACACACACATATATAATAGTATAGTTGGGTTTCAGAATTTGTATAGAATTGTGGAAAAATAATCATTGGATATAGAATTGTAGAAAAATTATCATTGTCTTTTTCCACATTAAAGAAAATACTTTATTGCTTTTTTATTTTTTATTCTATTGTCTTCTTATGTATTCTGTTGCTAATGAGAAAGAAATCTGGTTAACTCAACTGACACTTTTTTAAGGTAATTTGTCTTAGTTTGTATAGTTGCTTTTAAGATTTTTTTCTTTTGATGTTTTTTAGTTCCACAAAGCAATGTAGCTTTGTGCAAATTTATTTTCATTTATTTTGCTTGAGACTTTTGCTTTTTTAAAAAATTTATTTTGATTGTTGTACTTGTACAGTTTTTTGTCTTTTACTCCCATCCCAGCCCTATGTTCATAGCAGCACAATTTACAATAGCCAAGTGTTGGAAGCAACCTAGGTGCCCATCAGTAAATGAATGGATCAAAAAACCATCGTACATTTACACAATGGAATTCTATGTAGCAGAAAGAAAGAAGGAGCTCCTACCCTTTGCAACAGCATGGATGGAACTGGAGAGCATCATGCTAAGTGAAATAAGCCAGGAGGTGAAAGACAAATACCATATGATCTCACCTTTAACAGGAACCTAACCAACAAAACAAACAAACAAGCAAAATATAACCAAAGACTTTTGCTTTTTAAATCTTTAAGATTTTTTGTCCATTATCCCTTTGACTGTTTCTTCTTCCTCATTTTATATACTTTATTTTTCTGAAACTCCTATTTTAGAATTCTCATTTTATATTATTTAGGGTTCTCCAGAGAACCAGAGCCAAATATGTGCATGTGTGTGTATACATTAGCCTTCAATTATCTGAAAGATAGTTATCATATCTCCTTCAGGTCTCCTCCAGAAAATAGCCCCAGTTCTTCAAAAATAAAATCTTGCATGCCAACTGTCATTAAAATAAAAGTCTCAAGTGCCATATTGGCAATTACAAATAAATCTTTTTCACTGAAATAGTAAACAGCAAAATAGTTTCTGCTCTTTTTTCTGTATTCCTGTACCATTCACTACATATCTCTGTTCTACAACATATAACAACATTACAATGTGATTCTTGTTTTATACACTTTCATCTACCAATAGACTGGTAACCTTAAAAAGGAGGAGTTGTACCTGGACCTATACAGGTTGGTTGCTTTGAATTTACAGATTTTAAGAAGCTTTAATATTACTAGATCATAAAGCATCTCTTTTTCAGTGGTTTAAAACCGAACTAGTGCCCTGGCTGGTGTGGCTCAGTGGATTGAGTACAGGCCTGTGAACCAAAGGGTCAGTGGTTCAATTCCCAGTCAGGGCACAGGCCTGGGTTGGAGGCCAGGCCCGGTCCCTGGCTGGGGGTGTGTGAGAGGCAACTGATTAATGTATCTCTCACACATCGATGTTTCTCTTCCTCTCTTTCTCCCTCCCTCCCCATCTCTCTAAAAATAAATAAATAAAATCTTAAAAATAAATAAATAAAAAGGCACACAAAAAAACTGAACTAGTATTTGTATCAGTAAAACAGGTGAAACGTGGCTTAGCAGCTGCTACTCTTTACAAAAATGAAAAGGACCTTAGAGATCTTATTTGGCAAAAAATTCTAATATGACTTAGTAATATGTTGTTTCCTTTTAAACAGCATGCCTCTTTGAGTGCAAAGAAGTCTTATTTTTCTTTCTATCATCAATACTAGCACATCAATTGGAACAGTAACTATGTGTTATATGAATGGATGGCAATATTAACAATAGAGGAGATGTTGACTTGGTATATATTTCACAAGAAAATACACACACACAAAAAAGAAGAAGAGATGCTCAGGTACCTAAAGAGTTATCAGACACAAGATGGATTAGAACTTTTCTGTGCTTTTCAAGTGAAGAGAATTATATCTATTTGCTAAAAGTCACAGGTAAATCAATTGGGTCCAAAAGAAATATGGAATGTCCTGTTTTGATGGTATTGAAAAAGCTAAAACATAGCTTTTAGAAGTATTGCTGAAGGAATTTGAATGAATCATAAAAATTTTGAGCAAGATGACTTTTCAGGGTTCTATGGAACTGAGAATTCTGGTGTTTCATGGTCAAGACATCAAGCTGGATAATTATCCCTTGAATCTAACATTACCTTTATTTCTCTTTATTTTTGATATAACTTTGTCAGACTATTGATGTGAATTGAAATTGCAGTGAACTTGACAGCCAAAGTTTTTTACATATGCTCAAATGTTAAATTTAGCACATATTCTCAGTCTTATTTTTTGAGATTTCTATTATTATTCTAAGTTCCTAAAAACTTAAAATCCCAGGTCTACCTTTTAACCTGTTGTCTTTGTTCATCCAAACTTTTGTGACATGCCCAACCTCTGTGATTTATATCCTCATGTAATCCATTGACAGAAACATTAACCCTCACAACATGCTCTAAGAAATCCCCTTTAGGTGAACTCAGCTTTATTAAAATTCCCTTCATTTCTCTCCATTCTGTCACTGACAGTAGCATAGTAGATACGTTCTGGTGTTTTGGTAACATTCATCTATGGTACATATAATCATTCTTCTAATCAACAGTTTTGTAAGATGGTTGGAAAAGCACATCAGTTCAGTTTGATAAAACCTGGCTTTTTGTGACCCTACCCTAGCTTATAGTGATCACCATCTTCTTTTCTCACAATTAAGTTAGTAATTTGGATGTTACATTTTTCAAGAATTGGCAATAGGCTTTATATTATATGGTTAATAACATTTATCTCATTTTCTGTTTTTAAAAACCAGGGCCCAGTTTTCTCATCTCTAGTCTTCTGATCCATTAACCTTGACTTTTCAAAAATCTCAAATGAGTTTCATTAATCTTATTAGCAAGCATCTGGCCAAGGCCAGCTGAATGCACTTAGATGCCTTCATTATTTCTGCATATTTTGAGTTCCATCTTTTTCAGTTTGAAAATCTTTCTCCATTACACAAATCATAATTTTAAAATAGAAAAATATGGTTCTATTCTTTTCTTTTTGTCTGAGCCTAGCTGTTATTTATTCTTTCCCTTAATTTGAATGAAATTAATATATATATATATTTTGTCTTTAGACATTCTCCTCACAGTTTACTTTGTTCTAATTGTAAGACTTACAAACATTATTTCTGGAGGTTGATGGCATTTGGGGAGCATTTTTTTCCTTCATCATGTACTAATCCTTTGTATTACTACTGCAAAAAAAAATTATGCTGCTTCTATTCTTTAGGAATGGTTTCTAGATTGCATTTATACCCTCAGAGCTAGTTAAATAAACAATGACAACAACAGCAAAACCAAAGAAATAGGAATTGTGGTTGGTTCAGTGTTTATTTACACAAATCAAGCATTTAGCCAATGTGCTTTTATATAGAACAGGAAATCACTTTGCAGAAATGGATTAATGTTCAGCTAATGTCACACAGGTGGGCCCTGCTCACCTTCTCTGATTTATGATTATTAGGAACAGCTGAAGTCAATACAATGAGGAGCGATGCAAGAAATTTACCTTGTTCCCCTCCATTTTGGAGCAAAAGCTTTATATGTTACTGTAACATAAAAAAGCCAGTCATATTACCTTTACAGTCATACCCAACTGCAAATAAAAGGAGTCATTTGGGGGGCACAAACCAGTGCTCAAGTAGTAGATAGGGAACCCCTAATAAGTTCAAGGCAGTTTTTAGCCATGTGGGGAAGTCTTAGTGAAGTAAAGACACCAGGAGATAATGATAAGCCATCCAACGTTTTTGTTCCATGTAATCTCAGACTAAATTCACTTGCCTTTTAAAATGCATCTGTCAGAATAATTAACATGCAGTTGGTAAACAGAAAGAGGTCTATTCCAAACTCAGAATAAAAGAGTAACTGATATTGGATAATAGTCGCCACTGTTTCAAAAGCATGTCAGGAGTTTGCTTATAAAGTGTGCACACAGCAAACGACTGATTTTGGACAACAGGTGCAATCACAGAAGTCCATAGGGAAAATGGCACAGGCTATGAAAAGACTAGTAATAATGGGAGACCCACTGCTATGCTGACGCACAGCCACAGAGCAAGTGATTGCATAAGATCATCTATTCAGCCCCTAATGAGCTGTTGTTAGTGCTCTGTTGCACCTTCCACTAGTCCCCAATTATGTTTACAATTAGCAGTTCGAGTACACAGTTACTTCTCTGGAGAGTGGTAATATGTGCAGAACTGTGGTGAAGGGATCACAATATAATCCACATGCCCTCCAAGTACAGACTTCAGGAAGCCCTGCAGTATAGTTAGATTTGTGCTGGAAGAAAGGGAAAGAACAGAGGAAGAGAAAACAGTATGGCAAAGGGGCTGAAAGGGGTAGAGTAGAGGAGGAGGCTGTGTACTGCCTTTGCTGTCCGGAACAGGAAATTACAACAAATCCTAAAGGCTTGGCCTGTGACTAAAGAAGCATTTGTTCCCAACCATTAAACCTGGCTTGCTCACCAGAAGGATTTTACAGTCCCTTTGACCATGCTGAAAATTTGAGGATGGGGATAATCCCTTTCACTCCTGTTTTTGTTGGTCTGCAAAACTGTTTGAGAGATGGAACCTTGAGCATTTGTCAGCGAGGTCTAATGCACATTTTGCTCTCTTTCAATGGGTATTCAGCAGACTTCAGATCTATAAAAATTCTACTTAGTCGTTGCCCATTTTCTCATATATGGGGGCTGGGCATCTCAGCGTTATCTGAGAGGTGCCAGCTGTTGCTATTACACACAGCATTCAGTGGTTCATTTATCTGCGTATGTACTGTTACTCTGCAGATCTCAGGGAAAGAGACTTTGTAGTGATGGTGATGCACTTCTTTTTTGATGGAGCTCTTAAATAAATATCATTTTTTTTTTAAGGAGAGCTCTCCAAGTGACTGGAAGCATTTCTTATGCACATAATGACTTCAGCAGCTGAGATAACCCTACTGAAAATATATATTGTTGAAATAGCAAGTATCTTTCTAAATATAGCACTGAATATTACTTAGGGTATGTATAAAAACAATAACTACATTCGTTAATTTTATTCAAATTCACATATTCAATTATTAGATGACTGAATGTTGAACTGAATGTACAAACCTGATTCAAAAGTATATGGACTCATTAAAGCCACTTGGTACATTTTAATTAGCAAATTACATTCTTCTGACCTCATGAGTGCGTTAGAATTTCACACACTTGCTTTTCACAGCAGGGGCCTAAGATTGGTCATCGCTTTCAATTAAAGTAATACAAGAAATCAAGGCCTAGAATTCGTTTAAGTCAACAAATTATTTTTTTAAATGCCCAACATAAAAACAGATCTCTAATTCATAAAATAGCTAATTCTTCTCCCCTATCCTGGATTCTAGTTATGGAGTGATAATTGAGTCTAACATCTGTACTTGTTGATTTAAAAATACTTAGATATTTGGTTTAGAGAAATTTGGGGGGTTGTTTTTTTCTTTTTTTATTTTAATTGTTGTTCTTGTACAGTTATCTTTTACTCCCGTCCCAGCCCACCGACCCAACCCTCCCCACCTCCCTCCCATATCCACCCGCCCTAGTTTTTGTCCATGTGTCTTTCATACTTGTTGCTTCAAACCCTTCCCCTTTTCCCCTGAAATTCCCTCCCCTCTCCCTTCTGGTGACTTTTTAACAGTCTCAAGAATAAGAAAGAATCTTTTTAGCAGGACTATTGTGACACTTTTTTTTTTTTACTGGAAATGGATGCTTTAGGTCAAATAATTCAGATAGCAGCTACATGGTAGCAGAAAGAAAAGGGAAAATTGTGTTTCTGTTACTAATAGAAAAGACTGTCTAAAGAAAAAAAGCTAGAGATAGAGAAAAAGGGGTCATAGTCTGCATGGGGCTGAGGGCCAAGAAAGCAGTTTGATGATAAGTGATGCATAATTATAGAAGTTGGAATGATTAAGGTTATAAAAAGAGACATAGAGCTATGTACTTCAGAGGCTGGGAAATGCAGTAATAGAGGGAACAAGCAGCTTTAATTTGATCCAAAAGTGTTAGTGGCAAGTTTTAAAATATAAAGAAAAAAATAGGAGGGTGTTATATTATAATAAAAACTACTAATTTGGAAAGAAGAGAAACCTGCTGAATAGGTAAAAATCTAAATTAGAAAATATATTAAAGAAATGCAACTTTACCACCTATAGCATATATAAAGTAAACTATTTTTGGCTAATAACGTATTTCCAGGTAGTGTGCTACTACATCCACTTTAGGGTTTGGATGAGTCATGCCACAAGTCTCGGGTAAGGGAGAGAACATTAAGCACAGACTGTTTTCCATCCTTAACTAGTATTTCTAGAGGTCCTGCTTTGCCCAACCCATTTGAAACCCTATCATTTCAAAATCCTTTCTTACATGGAGTATAGGTCAGCCCTGAGGATAACAAACCAAAATTTAAAGTCATTGGCATAACAATATCTTACGACTTAACAAGAAAGATAAAAAAGTAATAGTGCAATTTACTAAGGTTGTAATAGACAAAGATATGCATAGGGTCTACTGGGTTACAAAGGAGGGCATTTGTCTGGGCATGAGCTGAGGTGGAGAGGACATAGTAAGGGATTTCCTGGGAACAGGGATATGTCAGCTGAGTTTTTAAGGATGTGTAGGATTTAGCCCAGGATGAGTAACAGAAATGGGTATTCCAAACAAAGGCAACAATTTATTCAGAGGCTGAGAGACCTGAAGGAGACTGGTGTGATTAGTAAGCACGTAACATTTACTACAAAACTCAATAAGGAAGCCAGTATTCTCTTCCTCTTTAAATACTCCTCTCCTTTCCCTT